>OY856415.1:633843740-634443740 GCA_963693085.1 Alisma plantago-aquatica
TTTACCCCCCCCCCCCAAATAAAGGAGGAATCAATAGAACGCATTTTGTCTAGAATGAACCTCGATATCTCGACTTGATTGCACCAAAATCTGACTTTGGGGATAATCACTGATCTAACAAGGACCATCCACCCCGCGAGTGAAAGTCTAATGCCCATCCACTTTGCCACAGTGTCCCACAGATTATCAACACCCATCACAAAGTCTCTACCCTTGGCAACACCGCTGTTGATTGGGATCCCCAAATATTTAGTCAGAAGCGTGCTAATCGGAAGTCTGACCACATCATTTAGTCTGCCTCTTCTCACATCACAAGATCTAGACAAGAAGACTTTAGATTTTAGCTCGCTTATGAAGAGAATAGTAAGCTTCCCATACGAGCAGAGCACCTTTCTCAAATGCTTCAAAGACTTCACTGTACCAGAAAGAAAGAAAAGCATATCATCCGCAAAAATGAGGTGTGATAAAACTCTAATTCCACCTTACATAAACGTTATCATTTTCTTGTTATCGATTGCTTCATCCACTAACACCGATAGCGCCTCCATAACAAGGGTAAACAGAAGCGGGGACAGGGGGTCACCTTGTCTTAGACCATTCGTCGCTTTGAACATCCCAAAAGGAACACCACTAACCAGCACAGAAAAGGAAGTAGATGAGACACATTCCATAATCAGTCTGACCCATCTGATAAAAAACCCCATCTCTAGCAAAATGCAATTTAGACCATCCCATCTAACATGGTCGTATGCCTTAGCAATGTCAAGTTTCATAGAGGCTTTCTGTGAACCATTTTTGTTACCAAAGCCCAACAAGAATTCAGAAGCAAGGAGTGTACTATCAGACATGTTTCTCCCTTTGACAAATGTTGACTGAGAAGGGGATATGATATCAGGCAAAATCTTCTTCAGTCTCTGGATGAGAAGTTTGGCAATTACTTTGTAAGTCACATTGCAACAAGCAATCAGCCTTAGATCTGCGACCAATTCAATCACACTCTTTTTCAGGATGAGCCTAATAAAGGCATGATTGATGCTTCTCATCATCTGTCCTCCCACCATAATCATCTCACTGCCCAACAAAGATCCACTTTAATTGTCTCCCACGTCTTTTTAAAGAAATAGGCATTGAATCTGTGACGTCCCCGGATTTTCTAAAACTTAATCTGATGTGAGACGTCCAAATTGAAACCCTCACCTCAGCGAGAATTCCAATTTAAACACCCCACACTAGGCTAAGAAGAAGAAAATCAAGGGAGTCAGAAGGAAACAATCAGTAGCACATGTACATGAACAATAATAAAACCATACACACTTGTTCACCATTCAACATATAATTACAACATGAATTGTTACAACATTTGATATTACATATTGAACAGCAAACTTCTACATATACATGTACTACAACTAAACTACAGGATCTTAAGACAACAGGTCCACCTGTACATCAGCTCGCCACACAACTCTCACTATCCTGGATCTTCAAGAGCATAACCACAACCTAAACAAAAGATTACATGTGGTACACGTCAGCACAATATTTCACGAATATTGTACTGAGTACGCCTACGTGTCTTTTTATATACCTCTCAACATATCTTGGCAATAAGATAAAACTAATATACTTGGCAATAACAGAAGAATATAAGAAAAGTGTATACTTTCTCAAAGATATTCATTAGCAAAAGAGAACACATATTTTAAGCACATTTTCCATTATATATCCATGCATTTGCCATCTGAGGGAATAATGCATCATCTCTGCTACCAAAGAGAATGAGATGTAAGGCCTTATGATCTACTACCAAAGAGTTAGATCATTGTACAATGTGATCTGCTACCAAAGAGAATGATCACTTTCAAGCACTATGCTACCAAAGAGAATTAGTGCTTTCATATAATGGAAAAGATATATTATGTTTGATGTGTTCATAGCAATATGTATGGAAATTCAAGAAACATATCATACAAAACAATCATTTCAATCAATACCATATGCCAAGTCTTTACTACCATATAACACAAGCATAATGTATAATAAGCCAAGTAAGAGGTAATGGCGTACCTTGATCAAGAACAAGCCTAAACATCAGATATCCTTGATATCAACTATATCCTTGGTCAAACCTGATTAAGATAAGATTATATACTATCATCGGGTTCTCATCATCTTACATATCATCTTAACCCTAATCGTATCCATTAGGGTTTAGCTTATTTCATTAGGATGTGTGCGCCATTACTTGTATTCTTATCTTAGAATCATCTTCATATAACATGGATTTTGTGTATATAACTGATCTCAGATCTACATATTATCTTCCAGTTACTGATATGAGGGTATTCAGTGAATTTCATCATTTATTGAGCATTGTGCATTTATTGCATTTCATTTAGGGTTATTAGCCCTAAATAAACATTCTAAGCAAATTACATGATTTCGTGCATCAACACCATGATTACTGACTTATATGGACTAAAAACATGATTTATGATTTATAAACAAGTTCTCATAATTTTAGGCCAACGTTTGATATTTATTATCTATTAAACAAGCATTACACATCTTTCATGATATCATAGTGTTTTAAGCATCAAAAGCCTGATATTATCATTCTACTGTGTTCTATTCATTTTTCCAAACATTTTGGTACCTTGTTTGCATTTTTCTGATAAGCGTGGTAATTTCTACGAATTATTGAAGATCAGCTCATTTACTAAAATTATTTACCTTTTGGCCAACGAGAGTCCGCCATGTGGATTCTCTGGGCAGCGCTTCTCTTTCCTTGGGTTCAGGTTAAAGGGACTGGGCCGGTCGGTTCTTAGTGGTTCACTGGTTGAACCACACTGGTGCCCCCCTCTCCATCTTTCTCGCGATCAACCGCACGACGCCCGCAGCCCGGTGTGCGTCGCCTCCTGGAAAATGGCCACCGCCGAGGCCAGCATTGCCGGTGACGGGAGATCACTCGATCGACCTCCTCGTCTCTGCCTAACAGCCACTGCCACGACTGGTCCCCTCAAGGATCTATCTTCTGGGCGCGAGCCGTCGCTTCTGGCCTCTTCTCCAGCGATCTCCTCCGATCCATCTCCAACGACGCTTCGTACCAGCAGCACGCAACCTCGGATCTTCGTCAATGTTGGCTCACCGTCATGGATTGCTGATGGAGGTTCCTCCTCCGTATCCAAGGCTCAGGCATCGCCGCCATGGGACTCTGCTCCGTCTTGCTATGGGCAGCGATTTCCTGCTCCTTGTGAGTCCCCCCGCCTGGCCGCTGCTTGCGTGCGTCTGATCTCGGCGGCGGAACCATCGCCGCCTGGTCTCCTCTCCCGCATGAGAGCCAGGACACCCGATGCAACGTTCGTCTCTTGGAGCCATCGTGCGGTATGCGGCCAGCCTCCTCATCACCACAATTCTCTAGTTTTTCTCGCGCTATGCGTTCTCTGGCCTTCATACAACGAGCGTCGCCTCTCCTCGCGTTTGACATGATCTCAACGGTATGCCCACGTGTGTGGGTTCTGCGTCGGAGCTCTTTCTCCCAACCACCAGCTTCAGACTTGCTATTGGATGGGGTTTCATCCTCGATGCCGGCCTGTGTGAGATTGATCCAGTTCGGTGAGATCCTCATCACTGTATCTTCCCTCAATCTCCTCCTTCTGTAACTTCTGCCTCCCACCTGCAACAGATGATGGAGAGCTAGAGGGTGGGGTTTGTATATCTCCCGCATCCAGTTGCCTTATACACTGCTTGAACTACGCTATCGGCAACCCAAGGATAATGGACTAGTTCTCCATTCTTTTCACACGAACAAACCGCCCCCACAACCAAACACACGTGTCTGCTCACAATCACGATGGTGATCGTGGTGGCTTGATCCCAACCATGTTGGTTTGAACTCGGGTAGGATGTAACTTCTCAAGCATGCCATCCAAGGGCCATAAAACCTCCATGCCACTGATCTGAAATGTGATGGTTGTGTATGGGTTGCACTTCCCATAAGGAAAACAACAACGTCACCTGCCCACTTCTCCAAGGTGTGACAAGGCACATGCCAACAACTTAGGGTAATGGGTTATACACCGGTTCATTACATTCCTCGGTTATTAATCATTTAATCAACATTCAATCATCCATACCTTTTACTAGGGACGTCATAGATTAGTGAGACTTCAAACATAGCTTTAGAATAACTCATGCTACACTATACTAGATGTTAGTGCCAAATTACCACTATTTGACCAGTCCACCACTTGATCCAAAATGGCACATACTTAGGGGCATTAATTATAACACTAACCTCAATGACTTTCAACTTTTTCCAAACTAATTGGAGTGCATCCAAAGAATCATAACCCTACTTAGGATTAACAATTTGTCATTAAGTAATTAGGAACTCTAAAAGTTCACCCTATCACATCCTACACACCTTAAAAGAAATTTTGTCCTCGGAATTAAGCCAGAAATCCAGTCTTTCACATCATATACATCTTAAAAGAACTTTCGTCCTCGAAAGTACATCATACTCATACTTTAAGGAAAAACCAAAAGGTCTTTATCCACCGCTAGGGCACTACTCTAGGTGCAACATATCCAAAAACAAAGCTCATTACTCATATCCAAACCACTAATAGGAGGTTTTAAAACATCTAAGGTGAAACACCTCTTCATAGAACGCTCAAACAAGGGTTTAGAAGCTTAGGTCATGTTATTACATATCTCATATATTAGGGTTGCTTCCTTGCCCTTACCCATGCATTAGGGTTCCAACATCATATTACCATGTTCTAAAGGAGTTAACCTAAGTTAACCCATTATCAAGGTGTCAAAAGCATTTTATTGAGCTAATTGTCAAACTATTTTTTTTTCATCTTTATTAAGCACTAAGATTAACACCTCATGTAACATGTTTCATTCATATGATTGTTTTTCATTGCTTATAATAAATTACAACATTTAGTAGTGATTTCATCACAAGATTAACGGACAATTTCACATTATCATCCTTATTCATGTACATGGTTAACCATTTATGCATTTCCATCTATTAAACCATCTCTAGGTTTTTCATCATATCATGTCTATATATCACATCCTTACATATATTTATCATGGTTGTGCTAAACAAACGTATGCAAGTGGCTTATTTAACATATATCAAAACTTTATCTAGTCCCACTGAGGTTCTCCTGGCCTTCATCATGAGGATAACATCTTGCCCAGTCTCTCTGAGCTAGCTCAACTCTATGAGTGTCTCATAAACAAAAACTTATCTTCCCTCTCTTAGTCTAGGGTTCTCAGATTACCTCATTGGCTCTAGTTGATTACTTTACGAGCTCTAGCCACATAAGCACAAACCAAAACATGCTATGACATACTCTTCATAGGTCTTCTACCCCTGAAACATGCTTACCCAAAACTCTCTTATATACACCACTAGATTCCTATGTGGGAAACCACCAGCCCGAGCATGAGGCTTTACAGAAACTAACATAGATACCTCCTCCAGGGTCTTGGGCTCTCTCCCTCACCCAGATGGTAGGATCTCATATTCATATTCACATATGCACATATAACCAGCCTCTCTCTGTCTCTAGGGTTTGGTCCTCCCAAGGACATCTAGGGTTCAACAAGACTATAGGAATCACGCATAGAGAAACTCAACTCGTTCACTTAGGAGTAGTCTAGTTTAGGACATATCATAACACATAGTTCTCATAATTCTCATATCTTGGAGTTTAGGTTCTCTAACCTTCTCCCAATGGGTCTTACTCTCTCTGGAGTTAACCCCAAAACTGGTCCTAACACTAGAGGTCCTCCTTTGTGAAAGAGCTTGAGGCTCATGCTGACTCACAACCTTGTCTTAACTTAACTTATCTTATCTCATAAAAGAACTCATACTTGCATCATCAAAACTTATCTCAAACCCTCAAACTGAACTTAAGTCCTCGAAAACAAACATAAATCATCATGACCATCTTATATCATCTATATAAGACTTACATCATATCATCAAAACTTATATCATCTATTCCATCTATCATATATATCAAAAAGGCTCTAGACATCTAATCTAGAACTACTCTCTCTACTAGATTGATGTCATTCACTTTCACTTAGGTTGCATGACCACCTCCTACTCGTACATGTGTGGGGACACATTTTTGTAATACATATACATAATAAAATATTATATAGTTTTTCTCCGATAAAACAAGCGTCAGAGAAAACTATCACGGTTCGATCTGGTTAGAATCCAAAACCAAATCCTGAAAATGAGTGTCCCACACATAGTAGAGAGTACAGTGTCATGAAAACTAGTGAAAAGGGTGAGAACAAGGGGTAGACTAGTGTAGCTACGCTAGACAACGTGCGTAATATGTATAGGGTTTCTCTTCCCTTGATGCACGTCATTTCCAAGTAGTGCAACGTCTCATACCGCTGCACCACAAGGAAAGAACGACATCTAAGGACTTGTTATACAACAGCACCAGTCTAGACCTAGTTCTCAGACATCTAGGTGCTAACCTAGAGGCTAGGTCAGATCTAGTCTCTAAAAGATGACTAATCTAACCCTAAAAGATTATTAAGTTCAAGGTTCTTTAGTTTTGAGTTGCATAATGAGCAAATGTCATGCTTTGATATTGCTCATGCTCTGATACCGCCTGTGATGTCCCCGGATTTTCTAAAACTTAATCTGATGTGAGACGTCCAATTTTAAACCCTCACCTCAGCGAGAATTCCAATTTAAACACCCCACACTAGGCTAAGAAGAAGAAAATCAAGGGAGTCAGAAGGAAACAATCAGTAGCACATGTACATGAACAATAATAAAACCATACACACTTTTTCACCATTCAACATATAATTACAACATGAATTGTTACAACATTTGATATTACATATTGAACAGCAAACTTCTACATATACATGTACTACAACTAAACTACAGGATCTTAAGACAACAGGTCCACCTATACATCAGCTCACCACACAACTCTCACTATCCTGGATCTTCAAGAGCATAACCACAACCTAAACAAAAGATTACATGCGGTACACGTCAGCACAATATTTCACAAATATTGTACTGAGTACGCCTACGTGTCTTTTTATATACCTCTCAACATATCTTGGCAAATAAGATAAAACTAATATACTTGGAAGTAACAGAAGAATATAAGAAAAGTGTATACTTGCTCAAAGATATTCATTAGCAAAAGAGAACACATATTTTAAGCACATTTTCCATTAAATATCCATGCATTTGCCACCTGAGGGAATAATGCATCATATTTGCTACCAAAGAAAATGACATGTAAGGCCTTATGATCTACTACCAAAGAGTTAGATCATTGTACAATGTGATCTGCTACCAAAGAGAATGATCACTTTCAAGCACTATGCTACCAAAGAGAATTAGTGCTTTCATATAATGGAAAAGATATATTATGTTTGATGTGTTCATAGCAATATGTATGGAAATTCAAGAAACATATCATACAAGATAATCATTTCAATCAATACCATATGCCAAGTCTTTACTACCATATAACACAAGCATAATGTATAATAAGCCAAGTAAGAGGTAATGGTGTACCTTGATCAAGAACAAGCCTAAACAATAGATATCCTTGATATCAACTATATCCTTGGTCAAACCTGATTAAGATAAGATTATATACTATCATCAGGTTCTTATCATCTTACATCTCATCTTAACCCTAATCATATCCATTAGGGTTTAGCTTATTTCATTAGGATGTGTGCGCCATTACTTGTATTCTTGTCTTAGAATCATCTTCATATAACATGGATTTTGTGTATATAACTGATCTCAGATCTACATATTATCTTCCAGTTACTGATATGAGGGTATTCAGTGAATTTCATCATTTATTGAGCATTGTGCATTTATTGCATTTTATTTAGGGCTATTAGCCCTAAATAAACATTCTAAGCAAATTACATGATTTCGTGCATCAACATCATGATTACTGACTTATATGGACTAAAAACATGATTTATGATTTATAAACAAGTTCTCATAATTTTAGGCCAACGTTTGATATTTATTATCTATTAAACAATAATTACACATCTTTCATGATATCATAGTGTTTTAAGCATCAAAAGCTTGATATTATCATTCTACTGTGTTCTATTCATTTTTTTGAACATTTTGGTACCTTGTTTGCATTTTTCTGATAAGTGTGGTAATTTCTACGAATTATTGAAGATTAGCTCATTTACTAAAATTATTTACCTTTTGGCGAACGATAGTCCGCCATGTGGATTCTTTGGGCAGCGCTTCTCTTTCCTTGGGTTCAGGTTAAAGGGACTGGGCCGGTCGGTTCTTAGTGGTTCACTGGTTGAACCACACTGGTGCCCCCCTATCCATCTTTCTCGCGATCAGCTGCACGACGCCCGCAGCCCGATGTGCGTCGCCTCCTGGAAAATGGCCACCGCCGAGGCCAGCATTACTGGTGATGGGAGATCACTCGATCGACCTCCTCATCTCTGCCTAACAGCCGCTGTCGCGACTGGTCCCTCAAGGATCTATCTTCTGGGCGCGAGCCGTCGCTTCTGGCCTCTTCTCCAGCGATCTCCTTCGATCCATCTCAAACGAAGCTTCGTACCAGTAGCACGCAGCCTCGGATCTCCGTCTATGTTGGCTCACCGTCGTGGATTGCTGATGGAGGTTCCTCCTCCATATCCAAGGCTCAGGCATCGCGGCCATGGGACTCTGCTCTGGCTTGCTATGGGCAGCGATTTCCTGCTCCTTGTGAGTCCCCCCGCCTAGCCGCTGCTTGCGTGCATCTGTTCTCGGTGAAGGAACCGTCGTCACCTGGTCTCCTCTCTCGCGTGAGAGCCAGGACACCTGATGCAACATTCGTCTCTTGGAGCCATCGTGCGGTCTGCAGCCAGCCTCCTCATCACCACAATTCTCTGGTTTTGCTTGCGCTATGCGTTCTCTGGCCTTCATACAGCGAGTGTCGCCTCTCCTCGCGTTTGACATGATCTCAACGGTATGCCCACGTGCGTGGGTTCTGCGTCAGAGCTCTTTCTCCCAACCACCAGCTTCAGACTTGCTATTGGACGGGGTTTCATCCTCGATGCCGGCCTGTGTGAGATTGATCCAGTTCGGCGAGATCCTCATCACTGTATCTTCCCTTGATCTCCTCCTTCTGTAACTTCTGCCTCCCACCTGCAACAGATGATGGAGAGCTAGAGGGTGGGTTTGTATATCTCCCGCATCCAGCTGCCTTATACACTGCTTGAACTACGCTATCGGCAACCCAAGGATAATGGACTAGTTCTCCATTCTTTTCACACGAACAAACCGCCCCCACAACCAAACACACGTCTCTGCTCACGATCACGATGGTGATCGTGGTGGCTTGATCCCAACCATGTTGGTTTGAACTCGGGTAGGATGTAACTTCTCAAGCATGCCATCCAAGGGCCATAAAACCTCCATGCCACCGATCTGAAATGTGATGGTTGTGTATGGGTTGCACTGCCCATAAGGAAAACAACAATGTCACCTTCCCACTTCTCCAAGGCGTGACAAGGCACATGCCAACAACTTAGGGTAACGGGTTATACACCGGTTCATTACATTCCTTAGTTATTAATCATTTAATCAACATTCAATCATCCATACCTTTTACTAGGGACGTCATAGATTAGTGAGACTTCAAACATAGCTTTAGAATAACTCATGCTACACTATACTAGATGTTAGTGCCAAATTACCACTATTTGACCAGTCCACCACTTGATCCAAAATGGCACATACTTAGGGGCATTAATTATAACACTAACCTCAATGACTTTCAACTTTTTCCAAACTAATTGGAGTGCATCCAAAGGATCATAACCCTACTTAGGATTAACAATTTGTCATTAAGTAATTAGGAACTCTAAAAGTTCACCCTATCACAGAATCCATCCAGACCCGGAACCTTGTAAGAACCAATAGAGAAAAGTGCCTCTTTACCTTCAACTTCAAAAACTGGGCCACAAAGGTCGTTGTTCATTTGCTTTGTAACTCGATGAGGGGGCAGCTTGCATTGATGTTCCACACGACCACCTGCAGCATTACATAGCTTAGAGAAAAACCCAACCACTTCTTCAGCTACATCACCAGGGGAGCGGGCAATAGAGCCATCCTCTCTATGAAGGGTGTGTATGCAATCTTTCATATCATTCTTTTTTATCGCCAAGTGATAAGTGTGGGTATTTCTATCCCCATCCCTTATCCATTTAAGTCTACTTCTTTGCCAATAGAAGATTTCATGTGCTTTCTCTAGTTGGTTCAGCCTTTTTGCAGTGGTCTCTTCATTCTCCATAAGCAAGCTACTCAGAGGATCATATCTAAGCTTCATCGCTGCTTCTTCGTGTTCCTTTTTAGCATTGGCAGCAAGATTCTTGATATTGGACAGCCTCTTTGCCCACTTTTTTAGTGCAAGTTTGGTCCTCTTAGTCTTCTCCGCCATCACATACAAAGGGTTTCCACTCACCCCCTCCATCCACACATCATCTATGATGTTTTTGCAGCTCGGTCAGTCTAGCCATGCATTAAAGAATCTAAATGGCTTATTCTTGCAGCTATGAACTTGTGAAAGGTTCAGTAACAGCCACACATGATCACTATTAGTATGTCCCCCAAGCTGCACACACGCATGAGGAAAGATGTCCAACCAAGCTTCATTGACAAGAGCCTGGTCCAAGTGGTTGGCTATTCTTATATGCACCGCTTGTTTGTTGTGCCAAGTGACTATTCCCCCATTCATATTGAGTTCTATCAAACCTACTGCATCCACCGCATCATTAAAATGAGCCAAACTAGAATCGAGAACCGGTAGGCCACCTTTCTTCTCTCCCACTTTCCTGATATGGTTGAAATCACCCACAAACAGTTGTAGAAGCTCCTTTTGATTCTCTATTGCCATCGTTTCCCACAACGTACATCTACACGTCTCAGAATTGTGGCCATACACTCCCGAGACAACAATGTGGAGACCCCCATTGTTAATACAGCTAGCCATCATCAATTGATCCATCTGGAAAATGATTTGAACATCCCACACACTAGGATTCCAACCAAACACAATTCTGCCATTCTCAATTTGGTCGAGATTAGAAGTAGACTTCCATCCTTGAGGGAATAAACCCATTACTTTGTCAGTAGCATATCTTCTTATTCTCGTCTCCATCCCAATCACCAGCGTAGCTTTCATCTCCCCAATGATCTCCCTGAGTTTCCTCTATTTTCCAGGTCAGGAGGCACCCCACAAATTCTAAGAGAGGATGCACATTTAAACCTTTCTACTCTGACCACCCCTACCCAGAGTGGTCCCTCCTCTTCTAGTCTTCTTGGGTGAAGTGTTCCTGCTCACAGTCACTAGCTCATCTCCTTTTATCAACCCCTCCTCATCAAGTTCGTTCAGCAGATCAAACTGATTAGAGGTTGTCCCTGTATCAACTTGTTTTCCTTTGTTCTGGGTTTTGGTGTCTCTCCTCGACCCATTTCTAACATCTTGGAACTGTCTCACAGTTGTATTCTCACTTTCGGGTATCATATCTTTGTCACGCAAATCCCCCACCACCTATGGTACGTCAGTAGCCTTCCCCTGATGCTCTCCTCCTTCACTCAGATCCTCAAGAACAGACTCAGCAGCCCGGGCAGCAGGGTTCACACGGGGTTGTTCCGCTTCTCTTTGGCCTGCCTCAAGTGTATCTATAGCAACCATGTTCTCCCTATCTCGTCGGATTGGTCTTCTAGAGAGAGCTAGTTGGAGCTGGAGCTGCACACATGTGCATTGAAGTGGAAGCGGCAAGGAAACCTCCTCCAGTGGTTATGGTGGAGATGCCTGACGGGAAAGCATTGGAGATCAAGGTGCTCTATGATGCTTTTCCGGATAGGTGTGACAAGTGCAAAGTGTTTGGGCACACGGATGGACACTGCCCGGGGACTAGGACCTTCCACACTGAACTGCCAGAATTTAGAGGGAGACCTGACAGGAACAAATTGACTTTTTACTACAATTAAATTAGGTTATAAAAACCATCTGATTGTAAGACCCCTGACCTGAGGTGGGAGTAACCATGTTTTCTTTGGCTTAATCATGTGCTTAGAACCTTTCTCTAATCTTTTGAGATATAATTAGAGCTTGTGGAGAGCTAAGTTTCAAGTTTGAGCTTATTTGGATAAAGTTTGTGCTTTCTTTGCTAGTTTTGGTGCAAATTGCAATTTACCCAATGTAGGGCATTGATGTGCAATTTTCCACCTCTAGAGTGTTCCCTCTATTTCTTAACATCATCAAGAGGAAAGAGAAAGAAGAGGGTGCCTTGTTTGAGCCTTGGTTGAGGATTATTGACATGTGTTTACCGTGTGTTATATACAAGTGAACGTATCGAAGTAATATAGGCCTTTTTGAGGCCCGAGTCGAACACAAGGAAATGTTCTCTAGAATACTACTAACTATGGTCTCATTAGCTAGGCCGGTGAAAGTTGAACTGGCTTGATTGAACAAAAACAAATGCAGAAATTAAATGAGCTTAAAGGTTAAGTTACTCATAATTAAGGGAATTCCTCTTGACAATGGTTTCACCACAGATAACATTGCAATTTATTCCACACACTAATATCTATTACCCTTATCCCTAGATAAAGAGCCTATAGACAGAACTACCCACTCCAACAGTATAGTTCATTACCTATTCTAATGCCAATCCCATTTCCATAGTAATTGGTTGATTAGTTAGGTGCTTTATAATTAATCTTTGGGTTTCTCCTCCCATTTATTCTCTGCCTTTCCCAAGAGGTGCAATAAATGGGTAAATATATACTTTTCCAACCCATAACCTCTCTCCCAAAATGATTAAGGGTCCGATAATCTATCTATGGTGATCAAGCATAAATAGAACAAGACAATCTCATAGATTTATATCCCAAAAATAGGGATATATATGATATTAATGGATGGAAATAAATTACAATGCATATTCGGGCTACTTTCGGATCCTAAGGAATCAAGGGGTTTAGCCCCGCATGGTTTTCATTGACAAATACATGGTAGAGAAAGAGAAAAATATGGGGAACATTAGAAAAACTAAAGTAACCCGTAGAGAATGGCTGATCCCGATGATCCCCTACATCATGCATGCAATCCACTGTCTTTCAGTTGCAGATTCACCTTTCAGAGGTGCTCAGATTATCCTAGGTGAAGCCTTTGGTTCCTTTTTCTGCTCTACTCTCTCTTCGGTGTCATGCAATGGAAAATGACTGCCTCCTTTTGTCTGGCTGAACTCCCCTCAAGTCATAGGAATCACTTAAGGTGTGAAATAACACCAGGCATCGGATTAGAGTGCACTCTTTAGATTGCCTGATCGGGCAGACTCAGTAGTACCAATTGGAAAGTTGGTAGTACCGATTTTCTAGGGTAGTTGTGATTCATCACAATGTCGGTACTATCAACTTTTCTCAATAGCATCGAGTCTTTAGGTCGCTCGAGCATGCCTCTCTGATGTTATCTCGGTAGTATAGAGTTTTTGGACTCATTTTTTCCAAGTTTCCACGATTCATTCTTGTTCTTTACTGACATGGTTTTGGCACTACCAACTTTGGGTGTCAGGAGTATCAAGTATGTGTGAGTTTTCTGATCCAGTACTGATGTGAAGTCAGTACCACCAACTTTTGGTGTCAGTAGTACCGAGTATGTGAGGCTCGATTGTACCTAAAAATGCACAAGAACATGGGTAAGTACTTGGGATGAATATTAAACAAACTTAAACAATAAAAATCATATAATTTGATGCATTTAGATAGAATAGTCCATCGATAGCATTTCAATCAAAATTGATCAAATAAATGACAAATCAACACTAAAATCAAGGAATATGCACGTGATAATGACTAAAAACCCATGCATCAAACTCCCCTAACCTTAAATGTTGCTCATCCTTGAGCAACACTCTCTTAGATATGTTTTATGTAAGTCAGCAAAAGGATATAACACACGAAATTTTTTCTTAATCATGTCCACCAAATAATCCCTAAACCGGCCTACAATGACCACTGAACCAAAATGCTATACAGTGACCAAAAAAATCCATAGAAGATGTCTACCTTTTGATCAATGAACACTATCAAGAAAGCAGTTAATATCATAATTATTTAGGCATTTGCTTGGTGTGTTATGTGATTCCCTAGTCTAAATTGCTCTCTCCTAACTACCAACTACTTGGAAGCAGATCTCCTTATAATAACGGATGAGGAGATAAATCATTTGAGTGGCATACCAATGAGAGAAATAATGATATGAGATGGGTGGAAATTGAAGAATCACAAGTACATCCAACTTATTTATGCAAATAGAATGAAGATCTACATGAGTGAAAACAATGTCATGCATGAATCCTAATGCCTATTTTTTTCCTTTTTAACACATGATGCATGTATGAATCTATCTCATAAAAAAATAAGACTAACAAAAATTGAACAAATGTGTCATGTGGATTAATTCATATCTTCAGGAAGACTCAAGGGCATACTTTCTCCCTAAGAAATTTTGATATTAGTTTTTTTTCTAGCCCAAAATTTTTCTTATCTTCAGCATGATTGGGTTTATGCTCAAGCTTTCAGTTCTTACTCCTTTTCTCTTCCTTACTTTTGAAGTGGAGGTATGTCCCTTATTCAATCTTCAAAAATGGAGACTACAATCCACATGACAAAAAGAAATGAGTGCTATGAAATGTATGTAATCTACATGAAATTGCTATCAAACTAAGATGGTATGACCTAAAGTTGTTGGTGCACACAAATGCAACTTTTTCTTCTTGTTTTTTTTCAAATGCAAGCAAGAATAAGTTAATCTATCATGTCACCTATTATGCCATGCAATGCAATCAAAAGAAATAAGTTTGAGTACTCATTCATCTTGAGGCGGTGAGTCAAAATTGGATGGAAAAGATGGATGGAATCACATAACTAAAAGACAATGTCTTTCATAGGATTATGATATGTCCCTCTTTAATGACATGTGCACAGGGTAATCTTTAGGTTTCTCTCTTAGATTTTCATTTTAGATCTGTTAAAGTTTTGATCAGCTTAGGCTCAACAACATCTTCATTCACATTCCCAGTTGATTTAGATGTTAATTAATATCCTATATCCTAGAGCTGACTTAACCAAACACTTCCTCAAGTGTTGTTGCAGAAATATGTCACAATTAAGCTATAAAGATGTAACCATTTCTTTGCATGAACACCTATGAATACAATCTATTCAAGATACGCAACCATGCTTTATTTCTCCACGATTACACAAGATAGGATTCGATCCTAATATTGCATAAACCAAAAAAAATAAAAATAAACAACGAAGATAAAAATTCAATAAAAACTAAGATAGAATGTTGTTCTAGCACCCCCCCAAGCTTGAATAAGACTATGTCCACATAGTCAATACTCGCACTTAAGAGGTGGAACAGTGGTACCTTTGCTCAAAATGGAGGAGGTGGTTGTGGCATGTTGGGGTCATGGGGAGGAAACATCCCCTGAAAAGATAGATCTGACGGTGGCATCTGTAGTGGCTCCGGGTACCCTACAAAGTACCCCTGGTTCTAGTAATGGTCAAAGAAGGGTTGTTGATATTGCTCCATCCGCTACAGGTGCATGTAAAAATTCTTTTGGTTGGCCAAGAGAAAGCATTCATTATCATATATCGCATGTTGATTTTGGTACAGCCATCCTTGTATATCATGCACACCAGTTAGCATTTCCTGATGCTTCTACTGTCATGTCTAGATCTCCTGTAGCATCCCATACATACCTGCCATGTTGTACGGGTCATGCTCCTCCTAGGAAGGGGGCGGGGTAGAAGAATTCAAGGCAGCGTAGGTGCGGGCCCTTTTACACAGAACCTCCTTAACATCATCATCAGAGTCGCCTTCAACACCTTGCTACTCATTGTCATCATTGGTTGCTACCATGGGTTCGTCTTCTTCCTCTCCATCATCTAGATGCCACCAAAGATGGGCTACTCCTCACAGGTTGAAGAAGGGGTCGGGGAGGCTACACCCCCGAAATTTTCCTCGATGTGTGCAGCTTGCGTACACCGTGTTATGGTGTAAAATGAGGAGGCTCTCCTTGCAGAAGTGTTGGAGATCTAGTTTCTATGTATTTCCCATCGGCACAAGGGTTGACAAGTCAAGGTGGACATGCAGCACAATTGGGTGATGAAACCCCCAAATACAGTCGGCACTTTCCTCCACACATTGCATCGAAATGAGATCACATGGCAGAGAAGGAAGGACCCAAAGTTGATAATTTTTCCCTCCAATAGCCTGTAAAGTAAGTAGAGGTCTGTCCTTTGGACCTTCCCTTGGGCTTGGCCAAAATGAGCAAAGATAATGTTGATGCAGAGGCGGTGAAGAACTTGAGCAAAGGGGTCCTCGATGTCAGTGACAGAGTTGACATGCCAGCTAATGTGAAAGCCATTTGGCACCTCAGTCAGCTGCTCCCATGCCAAGTCATAGTCAAAATATGAAGGGGCAAAGCATTCCGAGACGTGAGCCCAGTTGAAGATGTTGTTGAATGTTCACAGAGTGATGGAGCAGTTGTTGTTGTAGAGGAGGAAACTGACTTTGCCTTCCTTCCATTCACCTCCTAGTTATTTCTCGAGGGAGACAAGAACCTCCAACGATGCCAAGAACTTGAGGACGAGGTCTGGGTATCCATGCATTAACTGTTGGTATGTATGCCCATAGAGCAAGTCATATGATGATTGTAATGGGATACTTTGTAAATGATTTGAATAATAATAAAGGCAATTTCCGATCTATATGTCTTAACTATTTCTGAGATGATGGTGTAACATGATAGATGTCTAAAGAATTATTTTACTCGATGACGTATGCTTTTGGGTTGAGGACCTAAACTATGAGATCATACGGATGTTAAGAGTATACATTCTTGTTTAGTACCTAGTCAGTTGTTATTGTGGAAATAATCAGACATCAATAACACTAAAGACTAGATTGTGTGTTGGTTGATGACAAAATCTCATTAGTCATGATATAGTGATATCAAACCAAACACATAGGTACTTGTTAGAGAACAAGTGTACCGGATAGACCCACCATGAGAGTGACACATGGAACCATGATTTGGTAGTCACAGTCAGCTCTTATAGTAATGGTGGTGAGTGTGATTCTTTGACCTGAAATCACTACACTCAAAACATGTCATTGGGTACACTTTGACATCATCAAACGCAGTCCTGAAACATGGGTTGTTATAAAGGTGATGATTGGGTGACTTTGACACATGGGGCTTTTGAGGGGTGAGTGATAGATATGGGATTTTGCCCTCCTAAGGGAGTTTGATGTCCATGGCCACTTGATGAGTAGGATTGAGAAAAGCATGCGCATGCATGTGTGAATCAATATGTGAAATTGATGTCACACACATCTCACCCAGTCTGCTCTAAGATAAAGGAAATGGATGAACGTTGAAAGGATGATTGTATCATGCCTTGAGTTCATTCAGGACATTAGTGACAAAGGAATTATACATTCACTATAACACCATTCACAGATTGTAGGATTGAAAGTTGTTCTCCAACTTTATATTTCACTTGGGTAGCACTGATGTGCGACTAGGCACCGCTCTTTGCTTGTGAAGTCATAAGTGTTATGGACTTTCACTGCCAACGTGAAATGGACCTACAAGGTCACACACATAGGATTTAAACTAGAAGAGGAGTTTGTCCACAAACAATGTTTAGATTGATTACTAAAGGAGTTTAGTAGTTCAATTAAACACCCAATCGATTGATAGCTCAAAATCATTAGTATTCAAGGTGTTGGATTAGATGATTAGAGTATCGGATTGATTGAAACTGTAATTGACTGATCTGCTGCCCCAACCGATCGACTCATAGAGATGAACCGATCAGCTTAGGCTGGTGAGCCGACCGGCTCAGGTCAATGAACTAATCGGTTCACAGTGTTGAACTGGTTGGACGACCAACTGAGTTTGTTTCACTTGTCAAATTTGATTTGGACAAGGACTAATATTTGATTAGATGGAAATGAACATAGAAAGTCAATTTAAGTTGGACCAGGACCACGAACCGATCGGCTCATGCTTGAACCGATCGGCTCATGGGTCTAGACGATCGGTTCAGGGATGAACCGATCGGTTCAGCTGGCGCAGTTGGTTGTTTTGTGGAAAATCTCAAACCCTTCTACTCCTGCTTTAATCCCACATTGCCTAGGGTAGAGAACCATGTCCCATGACCCTCCTATATATAGGGGTATTGGGGGCTTCTCAAAGTACAACTCAGAACACCAGTTGCTCTGTAAAGTTGTCATTCTCTCTGGTTGTGGTAACTAGGAGAGTCCGAGCAAGTGCTACCCGATAAGGGAGGCACAGTAAGGGAAAGAAAACTATAGAAAGGCAACTGGTTGTAGGAGAGTGTGTTGGTGACTAGTATGCCGACAGGAGGGTACGACTCCTTCTGATTCCTTATGGGACAAGGAGATCAGAGTTTCAGGTGGTCTGTGTGGACTACTACAGAGGCGGGAGACTTCTTCCGCTCAGAGGACAGTTGTCAATCCCGACAGTCCCGGTGAGACCACGAGTTGCACAGACACTGTCCAAGACCAGAGGTGAAGACCACGCAATCCGCGAGGTAACATCATTGAGCAAGCCCCAGGGCAAGGTACGCCTCTATAAACCATCCTTCTTATCGTTGACGTGATTCCTTTATTCTGGGTTTGGGAGAAGAAATTTTTTGTTTCCACTGCCTTCTCTATCTCCCCTAAAACCCAACAGTGGTATCAGAGCCACGTCAACTACTATATGCTTTGGGATTATCGATATAATCTATTTTGGTTTGTCGCCTTTATTTATTGCATATGATGCAAATAAAATTGGCTTTATGCATGTCCAATCCTAAATCCACAAATTCCAATATACATATATGATATGTAATATGAATGCACTCGATACACGTCGCCCTTAAACGAGTTTTGTGGTGGATGTATAGCATGGTTATGGCCAATAAACCCTATGTATGTGTTCCTGGTTGAATGTGGTTGCTTGCATCTCAGTCTGTACACAGATTCCCTATCTCCTATTCCTAATGTAACTCGAGATAACTTAAGATTTCTCTCCTACCTTTGCTCCCCCCGAATGTAACTCAGGGTTTCCTTTTTCAAATGTAAAATAGGATATATTTTTATTTCCTGTTATGTCATAGAACGGAGGACATCTGACGACGACTGAGATGATCAGTTCAAGGTGTGAACCGATCGGTTGGTGATCCAGATGACCGTTTCGAGGAGCGAGACAAGCGGGTGGCGACCTGAGGAGATGCACGACGACTAGTGAACCGATCGGCTGGAGGTGCCAGTCGATCGGCTGGTGGCACCCAACTGACCGGCATAATGGTGAGCCAATCAATCATGGAGATGAGTTGATCAAACCCAAAAAGGCAAAGCACAGAGTTCATCTTGTACATGTTGCATGTGATGTGGACCTAGATGACTGTGATTCCTCTTAGATCGATGAATCACATTAGGATGGTCATAATCATTGCTTTTATCATTTTGCATTTTTTCTGTGGGATATATCATGTATATGATACTTATATATTGTGGTGATTGGATATGTATATGTACCTATAAAAACCAAATCCCTCATTAAATATTAAAGTTTTAGATGCCTTCCAAATGCAAAACACGTGAAAAGTTTGATCGACTAAGTGTGGGCACGCCCTAGCGTGGTGCACTGTCTAACTCGTGGAAGCGTGAAGGATGGATATGGGGGTCTGCCCTAGCAGGGTGCATATTCATCGTGTTGGCTTTGCGTCAGACTTAACAAGGTGACCTAGATAGGATCTAGCACCTTGAGGCATGGAGGTGATCATGGCAAGGAGTTGTGCATGACATCTTTCAAGAGTTGCATATGATGCAATTGGCAAGAGTTACCTACCTGGAAGATCTAAGTTGTGGGTGACAACCCTAGCTGGTCCATGACTCAGAGGATTTTAGGATCTTGACCCACTAGAAGATTGTACGCTGCAATCTTCCGAATTGATGGTGAGGGCTGTCAATTTGAATCAAAATAGTGGGAGCGGTAATTAATTAAAGGCCTAATTAACTACTATCAAATTTTATTCAAATCAAATCAAATAAAAAGGAGTTTTGACAAATGCAATTTTCTCTTGTAGAATGGCAAAAGAATCATCTTTTAAAATGGGCAAATTAATTGAGAATAAATTTCATAACTGGTTAGGGATTGTGAGAAGTGTTATGCACAATCCAGATATACCAGTAGCCTTTGAATCTGCTCTATGTATGCTTAAGAAGAAGGATAGTTCATTGATGGAGATCAATGGAACAAAGTCTAAGGACAAAGGTGAGGGTGAGAAGGGTTCTCTCGCCAAGCCAATGTCAGAACCTTTTATGCTCAAAACATGGAGAGGATGGAAGGAACGATGGAAGAAGAAGCAAGAGATAGAGATCTCTACTTCTGGTGTATACGTGATAGAGATTAACTTTACTACTTCTTTGTCATGGGTACTTGATACCGGATGTGAATCTCACATTTGTTCAAATGTGAAGGATCTTAAGAGAAGTAGGCCTTTGGGGAAAGGTGAGGTTGAACTATGTGTTGCCAATGGGGCAAGAGTTGTCGCCAGTGTCGTAGGAACCTATGAGTTAGCTCTACCTAGTGGGCTAATAATAGAGTTGAAGAACTGCTATTATGTCCCTATCATAAATAGGAATATCATTTCCGTTTCTTGTTTAGACAAGGATGGTTTTGAATTTCTTATTAAGAATGGAAAGTGTTCCATTTCAAAAGATGGGATCTTTTATGGCAGTACCCCAATGTCTTATGGTCTATACTTGATAGATCTAGAAACAAGTGTATACAATGTAAACACCAAAAGGCAAAAACTCAACAACTCAAACAAAACATATATTTGGCATTGTCATCTAGGGAACATAAATGAGAAGCACATTTCTAGACTCCATAAAGATGGTTATCTAGACTCTTTTGATTATGAATCAATAGAGACATGTGAATCTTGTTTGTTGGGCAAGATGACCAAGACTCCCTTTTTAGGTAAAGGTGAGAGAGCAAGTGATCTATTAGGACTCATACATACTGATGTATGTGGGCCATTTAGAACTAATTCCATAGGTGGGTATCACTACTTCATTACCTTTACTGATGACTTCAGTAGGTATGGCTATGTGTACCTGATGAAACATAAGTCAGAAACCCTTGAAAGGTTCAAGAATTTCATGAATGAAGTATAGAACCAACTTGGTAAAAGTATTAAAGTGCTTCAATCCGATCGAGGTGGAGAATACTTAAGCCAAGAGTTTGAGGACCTTTTGCGAGCCCGTGGTATCATATCACAATGGACTCCGCCTGGAACACCACAGCATAACAGTGTGTCTGAAAGAAGAATCACACTTTACTGGATATGGTGCGATCAATGATGAGTTTTGTTGATCTTCCAATTTCCTTCTGGGGTTATGTTGTTGAAACTGCCGGGTTTACACTTAACCGAGTACCATCTAAATCAGTTCAAAAGACACCATATGAGATATGGCACGGGAAGTGTCCCAGTTTGTTTTTTATTAAGATTTGGGGTTGTGAGGCTTACGTCAGGAAAATGTTTCCTGATAAGCTTGGACCCAAGTCCGATAAATGTTATTTTGTTGGATACCCCAAGGAAACGAGGGGATATTATTTATACCACCCTACTGACAACAAAGTGTTTGTTGCTAGGATAGCTATGTTCCTAGAAAAGGAATTTATTTCCAGAGGAAACAGTGGGAGGAAAATAGAGCTTGAAGAGGTTCAAGCCCAATAAGAAAACATTGAACCAGTAGATGTACAAGAGTAACATAGAGATTCACAAGGTGTTGTGGAATCTCAGTCTCCTCATGTAATACACGGACCTTGTAGATCTAGTAGGACACGCCTTGAACCTAAGAGGTTTGGATACCTTGTGACTCAGGAAGGTAGTGAGTTGATCATAGATGATGATCCAACTACCTATCTAGAGGCTATGGAGGGACCAGATTCTGAGAAATGGCTTGAGGCCATGAAATCCGAGATGGAATCCATGTACTCCAACAAAGTATGGATTGTGGTGGAACCACCTGAAGGGGTAAAACCCATAGGGTGCAAGTGGGTCTTCAAGAAGAAGACTGACATGGATGGCAATGTGCAAACTTATAAAGGCAGATTGGTTGCAAAGGGTTTTCGACAAGTTCAAAGTGTTGACTATGACAAAACTTTTTCTCCAGTTGCCATGATTAAGTCGATCAGGATCATACTTGCTATTGCGGCTTACTATGACTATGAGATTTGGAAAATGGATGTTAAAACTGCATTCCTTAATGGGAATATAAATGAGGACGTGTACATGACACAACCTAAAGGTTTTGTAGATCCAAAGAATGCCAATAAAGTCTGTAAGCTACAAAGGTCAATCTATGGATTGAAGCAAGCATCTCGGAGTTGGAATCTTCGATTTGATGAGGAAGTCAAAGTGTTTGGATTTATTCAAAATGAAGATGAACCTTGTGTATACAAGAAGGTTAGTGGGAGCACGACCACATTCCTCATATTGTATGTCGATGACATACTATTGATGGGGAATGATGTCTCAGCCTTAGAGAAGGTAAATACTTGGCTTGGGAATACTTTCTCAATGAAGGATTTAGGAGAAGCATCCTACATTCTAGGTATTAAGATCTATAGAGATAGATCTAAAAGGCTTCTCGGACTAAGTCAAAGCACGTACATTGATAAAGTAATGAAGTGGTTCAGCATGGAGAACTCAAAGAGAGGTAACATCCCCATGCTACATGGAGTCACCATCTCTAGAGCTCAATGTCCCCAATCTTGTAAAGAGAGGGAGTGTATGAATGGGATCACATATGCATCATCCATCGGATCCATCATGTACACTATGTTGTGCACACGCCCAGATGTCTCGTATGCTCTCAGCATGACAAGCAGGTACCAATCAGATCCCGGGGATGCTCATTGGACAGCCGTAAAGAACATCCTCAAGTACATACAAAGGACTAAGGATCAGTTCCTTATATTTGAAGGCGAGGAAGAACTAGTTGTAAAGGGTTACACCGATGCAAGCTTCCAAACCGACAAAGATGATTACATATCACAATCAAGATTTGTGTTTCACCTAAACAATGGAGCTGTGAGCTGGAAGAGTTCCAAGAAAGAAGTAGTTGCCAATTCTACTATAGAGGCCGAGTATATTGTTGCTTCACATGCAGCAAAGGAAGTTGTGTGGATCAGGAAGTTCATCACTGAACTTGGTGTAGTTCCCAGTAGAGGTGATGCAATTGAGCTTTATGGTGACAATAATGGAGCTATTGCTCAAGCTAAGGAGCCCAGATCACATCAGCGGTCCAAGCACATACTGCGGCACTACCATCTCATATGAGAGATCGTACAGCGAGGGGATGTGAAGATTTGCAAAGTACCAACTAAAGACAACATAGCTGATCCACTGACTAAGGCCCTTTCTCAACAGAAGCATGATGGTCATGCTAGGTCACAAGGACTGACGCTCCTAGGTGACTGGCTCTAAGTGCAAGTGGGAGTCTATTGGTATGTATGCCCATAGAGCAAGTCATATGATGATTGTAATGGGATACTTTGTAAATTATATGAATAATAATAAAGGCAATTTCCGATCTATATGTTTTAACTGTTTTTGAGATGATGGTGTAACATGATAGATGTCTAAAGAATTATTTTACTCGATGACGTATGCTTTTGGGTTGAGGACCTAAATGATGAGATCATACGGATGTTAAGAGTATACATTCTTGTTTAGTCCCTAGTCGGTTGTTATTGTGGAAATAACCATAGACATCAATAACACTAAAGACTAGATTGTGTGTTGGTTGATGACAGAATCTCATTAGTCCTGATATAGTGATATCAAACCAAACACATAGGTACTTGCTAGAGAATAAGTGTACCGGACAGACCCACCGTGAGAGTGACACATGGAACCATGATTTGGTAGTCACAGTCATCTCTCATAGTAATGGTGGTGAGTGTGATTCTTTGACCTAAAATCACTACACTCAACACATGCCATTGGGTACACTTTGACATCATCAAATGCAGTCTTGAAACATGGGTTGTTATAAAGGTGATGATTGGGTGACTTTGACACATGGGGCTTTTGAGGGGTGAGTGATAGATATGGGATGTGTCCCTCCTAAGGGAGTTTGATGTCCATGGCCACTTGATGAGTAGGATTGAGAAAGGCATGTGCATGCTTATGTGAATCAATATGTGATATTGATGTCACACACATCTCACCCAGTCTGCTCTAAGATCAAGGAAATGGATGAACGTTGAAAGGATGACTGTACCATGCCTTGAGTTTATTCAGGACATTAGTGATAAAGGAATTATACATTCATTGTAACACCATTCATAGATTGTAGGATTGAAAGGTGTTCTCCAACTTTCTATTTCACTTGGGTAGCACTGATGTGCAACTAGGCACCGCTCTTTGCTTGTGAAGTCATAAGTGTTATAGACTTTCACTACCAATGTGAAATGGACCTACAGGGTCACACACATAGGATTTAACCTGAAAGTGGAGTTTGTCCACAAACAATGTTTAGATTGATTACTAAAGGAGTTTAGTAGTTCAATTAAACACCCAATCGATTGATAGCTCAAAATCATAGTATTCAAGGTGTTGGATCAGATGATTAGAGTATCACATTGATTGAAACTGCAATTGACTGATCTGCTGCCCCAACCGGTCGGCTCATAGAGATGAACCGGTCGGCTCAGGCTAGTGAGTCGACCGGCTCAGGTCAATGAACCGATCGGTTCACATTGTTGAACTGGTCAGACGACCAACCGAGTTTGTTTCACTTGTCAAATTTTATTTGGACAAGGACTGATATTTGATTAGTTGGAAACGAATATAGAAAGTCAATTTGAGTTGGACCAGGACCACGAACCGATCGGCTCATGCTTGAACCGATTGGCTCAAGGGTCCATACGATCGGTTCAGGGAAGTTGGTTGTTTTGTGGAAAATCTCGAACCCTTCTACTCCTGCTTTAATCCCGCATTGCTCGGGGTAGAGAACCCTGTCCCATGACCCTCCTATATATAGGGGTATTGGGGGCTTCTCAAAGTACAACTCAAAACACCAGTAGCTCTGCAAAGTTGTCGTTCTCTCTAGTTTTGGTAACCAGGAGAGCCCGAGCAAGTGCTACCCGATAAGGGAGGCACAGCAAGGGAAAGACAACTGTAGAAAGGCAACTGGTTGCAGAAGAGTGTGTCGGTGACTAGTACGCTGACAGGAGGGTACGACTCCTTCTGATTCCTTGTGGGACAAGAAGATCGGAGTTCCAGATGGTCTGTGTGGACTACTACAGAGGCAGGAGACTTTTGCCGCTCGGAGGACAGCTGTCAATCGTGACAGTCCCGGTGAGACTAGGAGATGCACAGACACCGTCCAAGACCAGAGGTGAAGACCGTGCAAGCCACAAGGTAACATCGCCGAGCAAGCCTTGGGACAAGGTATGCCTCTACAAACCATCCTTCATATTGTATAGACGTTGACTCGATTCCTTTATTCTAGGATTGGGAGAAGAAAACTTTTGTTTCCACAGCCTTCTCTGTCTCCCCTAAAACCCAACATTAACTGCTTCTAACATACCCACCGCATGTTGTCGGTGAAGCCTGCTCGCTCCATCAAAGCAAGATCTCCATATCCCGTTGGCACTATCATCCTTGTCTAAAGTTCTTCATAAACTTTCTTGATCTCTAAGGATGGATGTTGAATGTGTGTTGGTCAAGGGACCAACTCTCCTTGCTCTACCAATGTAGAAGGACCTCTCCTTGGTACCATGATAATAATGCAAGAATGAGGATGAGGAAAGAGAGGCTCAGTGAAGATCGTTGGTGCCTGGTGTAGCTTTTCTTTGAGTTGTAGAAGGAGTGGAAGAAGTGGTGTGGAGAAAATGGATTCACCACCTCTCCTTATATAGCTGAGTTAGGCAGATTCGGTACTACTAACTTTTATTTTGGTAGTACCGAGGTGCGAGTACGAATCTGTCACTCGGATGTATAGACGGCTAACGTTTACTGATGACTCAAGCACAGATCGCTCAAAGTCAGTAGTAATGAGTCCAAGTCGATAGTACTGACCTGTATTGTAGATCAATGCTACCAATCACGTGATGAAGACCTCATCTACCATTGAATCGAGTGTCCACGGATAGCTGACGTCATGTGTCGGGGCTATTGAATTTTCAGTCGGTAGTACCGATTTGGGAATTCTTTCTTAGTATTTTCAAATTTTCATCTCGGTGTTTCAAACCTGGGTGCACTAA
Source organism: Alisma plantago-aquatica (assembly GCA_963693085.1). Lineage (NCBI taxonomy): Eukaryota > Viridiplantae > Streptophyta > Magnoliopsida > Alismatales > Alismataceae > Alisma > Alisma plantago-aquatica. The sequence goes on from OY856415.1 coordinate 633,870,186, forward strand.
AAACTCAATAGTATCGACTCAAATGTCGATACTACTGAGTGCTTATTAGTAGGTGCTCAACAATCTTCAAAGACTCGGTAGTATCGACAAGGAGAGTCGGTAGTACTGAGTCTGTCTTTCTTTTACGGATGACTTACTAGTGAAAAGTCAGTACTACTGACTTGGGGACTCGGTAGTACTGACTCTGTATAATTTTAACTCTCCAACAAACGAGTCAAGGTACCTTTTTTCAAGAAATAAGAATAAAAAGACAACTACAATGCTAAAATGAAAATGAATAAAGAGAAATGAAGGTTAGGTTGCCTCCCAACAAGCGGCAATATTCAATGTCCTAGACTAGATATTCCTAAGAGAAAGACTATAATGGATTGCCATAAGTTGCACTTCTTCTATTCTTGTCTCCGCTTCCCCACCATAGTATTGCTTCAATATATGGCCATTAACAAGGAATGACCTAGTCCCATCTATAATCTTCATATCACCATGGGGAATAACCTGCTCAATCACAAATGACCCACTCCATTTGGACTTCAGTTTGCCTAGATGTGACTTAAGTCGAGAATTAAAAAGAAGAACCTTTTATCCTGGGAGAAATACCCTATTCAAGATATGCTATCATGAATTTTATTCGTCCTCTCCTTATAAATCCTAGAACTTTCATAAGCATCCATCCTAAGCTCATCTAGTTCATTTAGCTCTACTAATATCTTCCTACCTGCTTCATCCAATCCAAAATTTAGCTTTTTCAATGTCCATTTCACCTTATGCTGAAGCTCTACTGGTAAATGGCAAGCATGTCCATAAAACAACATAAAAGGCATCATTCCTACAGGTAATTTATAGGTTGTCCTATATGCCCAAAGAGCATCATTAAGAACATAACTCCAATTTGTCCTATTAGTTGAGACTGTCCTTTCTAAAATCTTCTTCACTTCTTAGTTGGACATCTCAACTTTACCTTGCGTCTGTGGGTGGTAAGGAGTACCCACTTGGTGTTTCACCCCATATTTACTCAATAAGGCTCCAAGTTGCCCATTGGTGAAATGTGATCCACCATCACTAATAATCAATCGGGGAACACCAAATCTACAGAAAATGTTATCATTTACAAATCTGAACACAACTTGTGTGTCATTGGTGTGGGTTGGAATTGCTTCCACCCATTTAGATACATAGTCAACTGCAAGTAAAATGTCGATATTAGAATTAGATGACACGAGTGGACCCATGAAATCAATGTCCCACAGATCAAACACTTCAACCTCTTGAAACACATTTAGCGACATCTCATGTCGCTCAGAAATGTTACTTGCACGTTGACATGCATCACAACGACGAATGAAATCATATGCACCTTTAAATAGTGTTGGCCAATAGAACCCACTCTCTAAAACTTTGGCCGCATCCAAGAGATAGCGTGATGCCCTCTTGTAGGTAAAGAATGGCAGTGTGACAAAATGTTCTCAACCTCACATTCAGGTACACACTTCCTCAACAGTCCATCCCTACATTGTTTAAGAAGAATCGGGTCATCCCAGATGTAAAACCTCAATGAATGGAAAGATCTCATCTTTTCTTTGTACCCACAATTGCAGTCATCTCTTAGCAGGCTAAATAATTAACAATATCTGCAAACTAGTGATCCTTAGTCTTAATAGCAAAAAGTCTTTCATCTGGTAACTCCTCAACAATAGGGATATCTACATCTTTTTCATTCACTCTTTCCAACCTAGATAGGTGATCCACTACCACATTTTCCATCCCTTCCTTATCTTTAATTTCTATGTCAAAGTCCTTTAAAATTAAAATCCATCTAATTAATCTAGGTTTTGCATCTTTCTTTTCTGATAGGTATTTGATGGTAGCATGGTCGGTCCAAACAATCACCTTAGCCCCAACTAGGTATTGGCGAAACTTATCAAACACAAAAACAACTGCTAAGAGTTATTTTTCTATGGTTGTATAATTAAGTTGTGCATCATTCAAGTTTTGGATGCATAATATATGACTGTAGGAGCCTTATCTTTGTGTTGACCCAACACAGCTCCCACTGCATAATCTGATGCATCACACATCAGCTCAAACGGTAGGCTCCAATCATGAGCTTGCACAATAGGTGCAGAGCTAAGATTCTCCTTTAGTACTTCAAAGGCATTCAAGCATCATTCATCAAAACAAAATTTAGCGTCTTTTTCCAACAGTTCTGACAAAGGTTTAGCAAGTTTTGAAAAATCTTTGATAAAATGACGGTAAAACCCAACATGTCCCAAAAACCTCCTTACTCCCTTCACCGATGTCGGTGGAGGTAGCTTGGAGATAACTTCTATCTTAACTGGGTCTACTTCCATACCCTTGTTGGATGCCATGTGTTCAAGCACTATGCCCTCACTCACCATCATATGACACTTCTCCTAATTCAAGACTAAGTGAGTGTCCTCACACCTTTATAAAACCTTGTCCAAATTGTACATGCAATCACTGAATGACTCCCCATACATAGAAAAAGCATCCATGAACACTTCCAAGCACCTTTCTACCATATCAGAAAAGATGGCAAGTATACAGCGTTGGAAGGTGGCAGGGGCGTTACAAAGGTTGAACAACATCTATTTATATGCAAGTGTTCCATAAGGACAGATGAAAGTAGATTTCTCCTGATCCTTTGGCTCAATCGAAATCTGATTATAACTGGAATACCCATCAAGGAAGCAAAAGTGAGAACGGTCAGTGAGTCGTTCTAAAATCTGATCAATGAAAGGTAAAGGAAAATGATCTTTTACGGTGACATCATTCAAACATCAGTAGTATATGCATACACGCCACTCTATCACTAACCTAGTTGAGATTAACTCATTAGTAGCATTAGTTGTGACAGTGATCCCCCTTTTCTTAGTAACTAATAGCGTTGGGCTAACCCACATACAATCCAAAATTGCATAAATGATACCTACCGAAAGGATCTTGCCCAATTCTTTCTTCACTACCTCAGTCATGATCGGATTTAGTCACAGTTGAGGTTGAAATATCACCTTAACTCCTTCTTGCATCCAAAATTTGTGCTGACACAAACTAGGAGAGATTCCTTTGATGTTTGCTATAGACCACACAAAAGTAGCTTGGTGGTTCTTCAGTACATAATTGCTTCTCTTCTTCACTTATGTATTAACTTGTAAAAATCATAACTAATTATTTATAAGTCAGAAAAATATAATAAAATATGTTTTGGAATCCTAATAACCTAATATAATAAGTGGCATGATTTTCATTTCCTAAATCACATAATGATAAAAAGGTGTTTTTAGGGTTTGGATAATGATCATGAAATTGATATAAAATTTGTATATGTGCTTTAATAGACCCTTGGCGACCTAGACTTGGATCTAGGAGTGCTTTGGAGTTTGGACACTATTTTAAGGTATGTTTGCATCCCCGATTATTCTTGTAGAGAAATTAGCCTATTTTTGTCTTTCTCTTGGTCCTATGGACGATAGCCTACACATATGTATTTTCTTTTGAAAATATTGGTTCATGTGAACTACTTTGCTTTGTTATTGATCTTGTGATCATGGATATTCTCTTGACCCTGTTTCTTATGCCTTGGTGCAAGTTGGACTTTTGATGATATATACCCACTGTGATGTGGATTTTTACTTGTTGATATATGGCCACTATGGTGTGGATGTTTATATGTTTGTGTTGTCCATTGTGTGATGGCAAACTTTATATCATCTTCTGAATATACTTTTCTACTTGCCTCTACATTAAACATGCTATGTGATTTAGTAGCACTAGAGTAGTGTAATTACATTGGTTTAAGGTAGTGTTCCCCTATTGTTTATTTGGAGGGTGGTAGTATACCATTCCTCTGTAATCGAGTGTGGCAGTAATCCATACTCAACTTTATATATTGGGAGATTGGCAGTATTCCTTTCTCTATCAAGTTTCAACTTTATGAGGGTTGGCTGCCAATTGTCATTTATATTGTTCTAGGGCTATGTTTATCTCACATGCATGTAGGTTATTGATGATGATTGTGGGGTGTGTGCCCTACTCCCTTTTTGTGCCAGTATTTCACATTCTTTATGGGTTTTTTTTATGGCAAGTATCACTTTTGTTGTGATCTTTTCTCTTGATACCTGCTTGGGTGGTACTTATCTTTTCTATGGGAAGCTTCATTTTAAATTTGTTGTCCTTTATTACATAATGTTGCTCAATTACCTATTTAGTATGCACATACCAGCCTTTGTTGATGTCTCCTATTGTTTCTCTTTTGTTGGGGTATGCTTCCAACCCTAGGTGGAGGACTGGATGACAAGACATGTTGACATGGACATAGATTGTGAAGTTAAAGCTTGGAGAAAATTTTGAGGTGGTTTTGATTTCCACTACATGGATCCTTATGTTGTAAGTTTAAGATGTTCCCTTATTTTATAATTGAATATAGTCATGTTTTTATTCCGCTGCTACACGTTGGTTGTTTTGAATGCCACTAAATAAAGATTTGAAAACTTTACACCCATTTCAACATACCATTTGAGTATGTTGGGAATGGAGGTTTGATATTTCAAATTTTTAGTAGAGAGGTGATTTCACTTCTTTATAATAAGTGTTTCGTCAAGCCTCTTGAAGGCTCATATTCAACCTGGTATCATGTTTAATCACCATAGATACTATCTTGGGAGTGTATTAGGGTTAGAGAAATAAGAGACAGATAACCACATAACATCAGAATCCTTTCATGATAGAGAAACAAGAAAGATCATTATTCATTATTAGGGTTAGATTTTCCTCTTTAGTCGATAAGGGTTGACAAAGCTATGTTCAATCATCAAGCCTAAATTCACCACCCTTCACTATATTGGGAGTATATTAGGGTTAGAAAACATCATTAAAGTGGATCAGATAACATTCCAAATAGCATTATATATGACTTCTCTATCATTCATATGTGAATATCATTAAGTGTTCACATGTTCTTCTCATCCACCTATCATCACCACATATTGAGCACATAACTACATAGGATGCCACCACCCATCATGGTCCATGTCATGATCACAACACTCATGTGTCCCGACCATCCACCTACATGTTTCGACCTCCACCCTCTAAGTCATGTCGCGCCTGCGACACTTAGGGTTAGGGTTCCACAAAAAATCTCAACCTGAGGTGTTTCAACCTCAACATGTCTCGACTAGACCTATCTTAGTCTCAAGGTTGTCTCAACCTCCATCCCTGTCATGACCCAAGACCATCATGGTCGTGACCCTACACTCTAGGGTAAGTCTCAACCAAAGCAAGGCAGGAACAAGACACCAACACCAGGATGACTAGACCACAAAGGCCGTGACCTAACACCACTAGGTCACACTCAACCATAAGGAAGCATCTTGACCAAAGCATGTCAAGGTCGGTTCCATCAAGAGGAAAGTGTCACGACCACACCAAGATGTACCATCTAGGTCTGAAAACATAACTGAAACCAAGGGAGGAACCATGGTAACCAAGAAGGAAAACTCAAGCAACCGATCATCAAACCCTAAAGCATAGGTCAAGAAACCACCAAGAAGGAACCTCTTCTAAAGAAAGGAAAAACCATATTCAAGGTAACCAAGACCAAACCTAACATCTATACAACTTCTAGGTATATGAACACCATGAATGGGAGCAAGATAGAGGGCAAAACTTAGAGAAGAACCTCCACAACTCTCATCTACTAAATCAATTACACATAGATTAGGGTTTCAAATATATCCCAAACCAAGCAAGGTATATCCACCAAACAAGCTCTAGATATTACCACTAAGTACAAGCATGATGAGGAAGCAATCTAGAGAGAGAAGATAGTAATAAAAGGCATAAATAAGTGCAATAATAGAGTAGTTTTAGTGTTATATAACCCGCCTTAATATGATCACCACCAAGAGCTCCAAACTCTAAGATCAAGAGCTCCAAGCACACGATCCAAGGGCGGAAGAAGCTTCACCAAAAGCTCCACACTCGAATACAAGAGAACCTCAAGAAGAAGAAGATACCAAGGTCAAAGCTAGCCCAAAGAAAGAAGTAAAGAAGCTCTTAGCTCAACCAAAAGAGAAAGGGAGAAAGAGAGGAGAAATCATCTTCACACTTGGGTCTACCTTGTCAAAACACAGTTTATGACCCTTGTGATGAGGAGTTTCTCTCTCAAAATGACTACCATGGAAGAACCATGGTCTAGGGCTGAGAAAAGAGAGAAAATGAAGGTAGGAGATCAAAAGAAACATCAACTTAGAAGACAACCACTTACCAAGGATGGAAGGTGGGCTTGGATCACCACCACCACCACATGCAAGAGGAGATAGATCCCCCAAGCTTCAAGGATGAACCTCCTTGCTCCACCAAGCTCCAAGAACAAGCAAAGAAGGAGGAGGAAGATAGATGCCCAAAAAGGGTAGCAAGAAAGAAGAGATAAGGGGTTACATAGATGGAGGATGAGAGAGAGAGTAAGGGGTGATGTGTCAACATACTAAGGGACACTTGTCCACTCAAAAAGCCAACATGCAACCACTTGAACATGACATGTAAGACATGGTGATACACTATACGTAGTGTCTCAACCACCATGGACTCCCACATGGTCATGACCACGACCCTCCTAGGTTGCACCATACATGGTCACGACACCACCTATCACCATCTCCCCTTGGTCGAGACAGAGCACCTCCAAAAACCCTAGGTCAAGACAACCCAAGCCAGGATAACCATCTCGACCCAAGACCACCCTAGACTACCTAGGGCATGACTCAAACACCTGGAGGAGGTGTCTTGACTGTGACACCCTCCAAAACCTACCTTGGTCGTGAACCAAGGTCGAGACAACACAACCAACACACACGGTCAAGGCACTTAACACTTACATCAGTCCTAATCACCACCTAGGGTGATACTCCTGAACGAAGCCTCAAAAAAGGCACCCTAATCTTTCTCTTTCCTCTAGATGACATCAAAAAGAGATGGAACACTCTAGAGGTGGAAAATTGCACATGAACCCCCTATATTGGGTAAATTGCAATTTGCACCAAAACTACCATAGAAAGCACAAACTTCATCCAAACAGGCTCAAAGTTGAAACTTAGCTCTCCACAAGCCCTAATTACATATCAAAAGATTAGAGAAAGTTATAAGCATATGATTAAGCCAATGATGGTTACCCTAAAACTCAGGTCAGGGGTCTTACAAGCCATAAGCCCCTAACAAGGATTTCACCCCCCAACTCCTGAGAGAAAAGAGAGGAGTACTTCTTTCTCATCTCTTCCTCGAGCTTCCACGTGGCTTCCTCCACACCACGGTGATGCCACCGAACCTTCACAAGCACTATGTATTTCTTCTTCAGCTTCTACACTCTTCTTTCAAGGATCAACACTAGACCTTCAACATAAGACATGTCCCCATCAAGCTCAACCTCTATTGGATGCAACACTAAATCAATATCAGGATGGAAGTTCCTCAACATACTCACATGAAACACTGGATGCAACCTATGCAACTCAGGTGGAAACTCCAACCTGTTGGCCACCTTCCCAACATGTGCCACCATAGGGTAAGGTTACATAAACTTGGGAGACAACTTACCCTTCTTCCCAATACATAAAACACCTTTCTTGGGAGAGACCTTTAGGTAAACTCTGTCTCCCACTTAGAACTTCAAAGGTCTACATTGATTATCTACATACGAATTCTATCTATACTATGTTGCCTTCAACTTCTGTTGAGTCACCTTGATCTTTTCTATCATCTGTTGTACGAGCTCAGGACCAAGAAGTTGATACTCACCTATCTCATGCCAACACAACAGAGACTTGGAATGCCTCCCATACAATGCCTCATATGGTGCCCTGTCGATGTTACATGGTAAATGTTGTTGTCAGTGAACTTTATAGGGCTAAGGTACACTTCCCAACTTCTCAAAAACTAGAGAACTCAAGCTCTCAACAAATCCTACAAGGTATGAATGGTCCTTTTAGATTGACCATCTTTCTGTGAGTGGAAGGCAGTGCTAACCCTCAACTACATACCCAAAGAAATGTGTAGTTGCTCTCAAAAGTGACTCATGAACTGGGGACCTCAGTCAAACACGATGGTAGTTGGAACACCATGCAAACACACTATCTCATCAACATAGATCTGTGCAAGCTGCTAAATCATATACGTCATCTTCACATAAAGGAAATGGGATGACTTGGTCAACTGTTAACGATCACCCAAATAGAATCATGACCCATGGATGTCCTAGGCAGACAGACCATAAAGTCCATAGTCACATGATCTCATTTCCACTCTGGTATAGAAAATAATTGCAGAATGCTTGGCTTTAACCTGCCGACACACAATACATTTCACAATGAACTCAGCCACATCCTTCTTCAAGCTAGGTGACACGATTTTACCGTGCGTAGAACGCAAGTGCACGCGTCAATGTAGTATAGGCCCTTGTGAGGCCCGAGTCAAACTCAGGGACACTGAATTATCGGTAGACTACTACTAACTACTCGCAATCAGCTAGACCAATAAAAAGGTTATGAGAGTTGTTTTAAAAATAAAAGAAAATAAAATAAAACAAAGAAATCGATTAAATGTTTAGTTTAATCAATTCAAATGGAGATCTTTAGGGTTGCGGTTTCACCGCGGGTTTTCATTGTATGAATTTCCACATAGTTACTCAGGTTCATCTCTCAATCCGGGTAGTGTCATGTAGTCAGAATTGTCCACTGTCGTGGTACAATTCACTACCTATGTCTAGGTCAATTCCACCGTCGTAGTAACCTATACCCTAAACTAGGTGCATTAGAATCGACCTCTGGGTTTCCACCATTAACCTTACATCACCTTGTTCAAGGGATTTATTAATTAATGTGAATTTCATCTCTTTTCAACCGTTAATTCTTCTTTCAAAGTAATTAAAGGCATTAGATTGTCATTATGGTGATCAAGCATAACAATATAATTGAGAAAATGAAATCATACCACGGATTTAAGAGATAAATTATGAATTACTATGATAAAAATGTCATACAATGCTTCCCCGGGCTACTCCCGGTCCTAAAGATAAAGGGGATTAGCCCCGCATGTTCATCTCAGAGCAAGACGTGATTGAAGAAAGGGGAAACATGGAGAAAAATGTGAATAAGTAATGAAACTCCTGAACGGAGAAGATCCAAGCGTTCCTCGGCGTAGAATGCGCGATCTACAGCCTTTCGGCGGTGGAAAACGTCTTCTTCGGCTTCCGGAACGGCTGGGGCGTGCTTCTGTTCTCCGTTCTTCTCTCCACACCTTCTCGGGACGTGTACAGCGGCTAATGACGTGATCCTCTCCTCTTGGCCACCGTCATTAGGTATAATCACTGAGTTAGGTTGCAACAATATCACCACCGTTGGATTAGAGCCGATCTGAAACAAACTTTAATCTGACAGCGTCGATACCATCGACGCGGGTCGATGGTATCGACCCCTCGCGATATCGGCAAGCCTTCTTTTCTTTTCTTCGTTGTGCCTAATGCTGACTCGATACCATCGACGAGGGTCGATGGTATCGACACCCTTAGGCATCGGTTTTATCCCTTTTCCATCACTGAAGCTACACGTGTCGATAGTATCAACTTTGGGGTCGATAGTATCGACTGACTGGTTGCCAGCAACCTGATGAAATGTCGCTACCATTGACTTCCCTGTCGATGGTATCGACTCTGTGTTGCTCCTTGCGGCTGGCTGCCTTTGGTTGTGTCGATAGTATCGACAGCCGTCGATGGTATCGACAGCTGCAGATATGTGTTTTTCCTAAAATTGCAAAACAAAACCACATAAGCCGAGATGAAACCTATTATTGTAATCATTTATGCTCAAAACAATAAAATAAGAGAAATTTGACACTGAGAAGAATCATAGACTAAAGTAAGTGAATTATGTGATATTAACCACCAAAATGACCAATAAACACATAAAACGCGAGTAAAACAAGTCTATAAATGCGACTCAAAATCATCGCATCAAACTCCCCTGAGCTTGAACATTGCTCGTCCTCGAGCAATACAACTCTAGAATAGAATTGCGAGGGTCAACTAAAGAACAGATTATCACAACAAACATCACCATATGATCCCCGCCGGACATTCACATTCCGGCCCTCACTAACCACGGAATGATAATTACCCTAAAGGCAACAATAATCATCCATAAAAGATATCTACCTCAAAATTGATGAACACTATCATATAAGGTAGTTAACATAATAAAATCCTCCAGTCCAGACTTGGTGCATCTTGTGATCTCCTATCTACGTTGCTCGCCCTAACTACCATCTACATGGAAGCAGCTCTCCTGGTATTAACGAGTGAGGAGAAAATCACGGTGGCCTACCAAATCGAGCAACGGTTGGATGGAATGGGTGGCTAGCGGAAGAAAATGGAAGCATTATACGGTTTTAACATGCACAAAACAATAATGACCTAAATGATGCACATGCAAGTAAAAATTCCCTAATGCCTACATTTGGGTGGAATGATGCATGCACTATCATCCCGTCTCAAGGTGAGATGGAATATCTAAGAGAACTACATCATGCACTTATTCTTCTTAAGATGCAGGTGAGACTATGTTCCTTTCTCCCTATCAATCCTACTTGCTTCTCAATACTTTTTTCTTCTTTTTTTTCAAAACTTCTTTTTTTTAACTTAATTATTTTTTCAAGCCCTTATTTTCATAGCTGACAACTAATTATTTGTCGGGCTCACTTATTGCTGCATAACTTATACATTTGAAGCATTCAGAAGGTATGGAACAAGTTCATCACCTTTTATGTTTCAGAAGACATAAGATGCATGATGTACTATATGCACAAAAGATGTGAATGTAACTACTACATGATAGTTATGCAACTAAATGACACGCACTAAAGAATATGTGCATGTATAACTAGTCTATTTTATTTTTCATGCAAAATATGTGAAAGTAGTTGCAATGCAAAACCTACCTACATGGAATGCAATCAAAGAGATTAAAACTGTAATATACTTCCAGTTCTTAAGGTGGAGTATGAAAACAATGGGGTGGATAGATCACAAGACTAATTGACTGAACCTTTGCAAATTATTATGTGTCCCTCCTTACTAACCTTTGTAGTAATTAAGAGGTTTCTCTCTCTTATTTCAAATTAAAGTCTCATTATCATTTGGTCAGTTTAGGCTCAAACAACCAATTCCGTCCACTTTTCATGAATCCTAGGAATGTACAGTTGTGATTTTCTGTTTTAGAGTTGACAAACCCAATCATTTTCTTAAGTTATGTGCTCGAAGTTGAACAACACAAGCTTGAAAAAGCACTAAAAAAATTTAAATTTACCCATGATTCCCATGTACAAGCAACGAGATGACACATGACTTAAGACATCCACAATTACACTAGATAGAGTGTGGATCCTACAAACAAACTCATAACTAAGAAAAACAAATGACAAAAGACAAAACAATAAAAAATAAAACTGAGAAAACTAAAGGATAGAGTTGTTCCAACTCCCCCTAAGCTTGAATTCGACTATGGCCTCATAGTCAAAAACAACCTGAAAAGGTGGAACAGTAATACCGATCATTCTTCAGGAGGAGGCGGGTACTGTGGAGCCGTGGGGTCCCAAGATGGGTATTGCCCCTGAAAGCTCATATCATACTGGGGCATTGGTGGAGGTTGCGGATACCCCCCAAAGTAATTCTAGCTCCAGTAATGATCATAGAAGGGCTACTGCTGCATCTCCATCCTATGCAACCTGTCGTGGATGTGTTGTTGGTTGTCGAGGAGGAGGTGCTCATTCTCAAAAATGGCCCTCTGATTATCTAACAGCCGGTTCGTTGTATCCTGAATACCGGCGTATGAAGTTGTATGCTGCAGTTGGGTGTGCTGGATCTCTTGCAGCATTGTGTACATCCCTTGTATGGAGTAGGCATCCTCTCCTTGATGAGAGGGCTAAGGTGGCGGAGGCTGTGAAGATGAAGATGCACCCGGATGCAAGCGGGGACGCTTCTGGGGTGCTACTCATGCCCGAAGAGGAGTGAAGGCCTCCTCTTCCTCTTCATGCTCGTCGCCTTCGTCGTTTGTTGTCATCATCACCACCGTCTTCATCAGAGTCGTCGATGGCAATGACAGGCCATTGGAAATGTTGAGCTCCCTCAATGTTGAAGACGGGGTCTGGAAGTGAACACTCTTGATATGCTTGATTGACATGGAAATGTGCATATGCCAAGCCATCATGAAGAAGGATGAGGTTGGAGCGGTGTAGATGATGCAGGTTGACCTTGCTCCTGGTGGAAAGAGGAGTAAGTTGCGAGATATCCAACCCAAGATAGATGGCCAATGGTGTAACTAGCCCTCCAAAATGGATAGGAGCTTTCCTCGTACTCCTTTTCACGACGACCACGCGCGTTAAGAACGCCCCAATTGCACTCCTTGCGCTTCAGCAGTTTGTGCAGGAAAAATAAATCAGTCTCTTGGAATTTGCTAAGAGACAGGTCGCCGCGAGTGAACAGCGTGGTGCAAAGCATGTGGTGAAGAACCCGCACAAATGGATGCTCAAAGTCTGCAACAGCCGCATTGTGGTAGCTCACGGATTTGCCAGGGGGCGTAGGCACAAGATGAGCAAAGATATCATCATAGTCTGTCTTGTTGTCTGGCCTCCGGTGCTGGTAAGTGTCATGATACCAGTTGTACACTGAATTGAACTGGGAGAGGGTAATGGTGTGGTTGTTGAAGAGTCTGAACGACACCCGCCCTTTCTTCCATTCTCTGTCGGTGGCGATCAAATCATTGGGCAACACATTGATGTCCAATGATGCCATGAACTCCTCCACGAGTTCCTTGTAAGTCGGCCACTCGCCGAAGAATGGCTGGTCGTCGGCGTGGAACTTCAACTCGTCAGGCCTCCTAATTGTGTGTCTCACCTGCCCCTTCAAGATGTAGGCGAGATTGTCATTAAACCCCAAGTCACGGACCATAGTCCGATCAACATAGTGTGTGGGCTCGATCTTCCTCTTCATCAGTTCCTTGTAGACCTTCCGGACCTCCGCGGAAGGATGGAAAACCCTCGGACGAGGAATAGATGCAGTAGGTGGAGGAATGAACTCGAGGATCTCTATAGGATCTGCCCGTGAAGAAGATGCACCGGCTGTATGCACAATCGTCGCTGAGAAAGAAGGAATGGAAGATGGAGATTAGTGAAGGTCGGAGAAGACAATCTCCGCTCGGTGAAGGCTCGGGGAAGATCGCACTCCTTGGATGCTCGTAGTCGGGCTCCGGTCACACAGTAATATGCACGGCACAAGTGGAGGGCAAAGGCTCTGAAGGTGTGACGTCATATGACAACCATCCCTCCCTTTTATAACCGTGGTCGTCGCTGTTGTGCACCCGTCGATACCATCGACGTGGGTCGATGGTATCAACACCTGTAGCACAATCTGGTCTTCCGCTAGTATCGACGGTTGTCGATAGCCTGATGTGGGGGACCGGATCGATGACGCATCTATACTATCGACGCAAGTCGATAGTATCGACCCATCCCACGGATCGACTCTTTTAATGCAGTGATCGCCGTTGATTTCCTCTCGCGGGTCGGTGACATGTCGCGTCGATACCATCGATGCAAGTCGATAGTATCGACTATTCTTAGGGCAAACACCCTCGCGAGGCCCGGCCGCTGCTTCCTTCCTGTAACTGGGTCGATACCATCGACAGGCCCGTTGATGGTATCGACTTCACTGAGACAAATTTCATCTGAATATCTTCAGGGATCTCGCGAGTATCGACAGCCATGTCGATACTATCGACCTCGTTTTGGTGAGCAACCTGATGGTAGGTCGATACCATCGATGAGGCCGTCGATAGTATCGACTCAGAGAAATTTTTGCAGCCACCTAACTGTGCCCTTGTCGATACCATCGACACAAGGGTCGATACTATCGACCCTGCCTCAGTCCTGCACATTGAACAAATGATCAAGGTATCTTGTTTACACTAAAAACAAAATCAAATCAAACTATTGTACAATTGTAAGAGAAACTAAACAAAACTACCAATGGCTGGGTTGCCTCCCAACAAGCGCCCTTATTTAATGTCTTAAGCTAGATGAAATCAAGCTCCTTATGCATCCGTAAGCGCAATGAGTTTGACCTCATTCACTCTCGTCGTGTAATCCTCGTCGAAGTACAACTTTAATCGTTGTCCATTAACCAAAACTACAGTCTCGCCATCACGCACCATGATTGCTCCATGTGGCCTGACCTCCTCCACAGTGAAAGGTCCACTCCATCGGGATTTCAATTTCTCGGGATGCATCTTCAACCTTGAATTGAACAAGAGCACACGATCTCCCTTCTTGAAGACACGCATCTGAATGTGTCAATCGTGAATCATCTTTGTTCACTCCTTATAGATCCGCGAGCTTTCATATGCATTCATCCTCAACTCGTCAAGTTCATTTAGCTCGAGCAAACGTTTCTTTCATGCATCATCATAGTTCAAATTCAGCTTCCTCAGTGCCAAGTGCGCCTTATGCTCCAATTCCACCGGAAAATGGTAGGCCCGACCGTAAGCCAACCTAAAAGGTGTAGTGCCTATAGGTGTCTTAAATTCCGTCATGTACGCCCACAAAGCGTCCGGTAGTAGGGTACTCCAGTTCTTTCTCGTTGAAGCCGCAGTGCGCTCCAAGATCTTCTTAATCTCTCTATTGGAGACTTCCACTTGCCCCTGTGTCTGTGGGTGGTACGGGGTACCAATGTTGTGCTTTACCCCGTACTTTCTCAACAATGCTGCGAACTTATGATTTTGTAAATGTGTACCTCCATCACTAATAATCATTCTAGGTACACCAAACCTGCAGAAAATGTATTCTTTGACAAACCTGCACACTACAGCGGCATCATTAGTCCTAGTGGGTATTGCCTCTACCCACTTCGATACATAGTCAACAACTAATAGAACGTAAAAGTTAGAGTTGGAGGACACAAAGGGTCCCATGAAATCAATACCCCACAGATCAAACACATCGGCCTCTTGAAATACATTGAGGGGCATGTCCTGTCGCTTTGAAATGTTACCTGCCCGTTGGCAGGAATCGCATTGCCGCACATAGTCATATGCATCCCGGAACAAAGTAGGCCAGTAAAGGACGCTCTCAAGTACCTTGGCCGCGGTTCTAGAACTAGTATGGTGACCAACAGTCGGTAGGGTATGGAAATGACGAAGGACGCTTTCATATTCCACCTCCGGTACACACATGCGCAACACACCATCCTTGCATTGCTTCAACAGAATGGGGTCATCCCAGAAATAATATCGCAAAGAATGGAAAATTTTCTTTTTCTCTTGGTATGTCCAATCATCTGGGATAATTTTGCAGGCAAGATAATTAACAATATAAGAAAACCAAGGATCTTTAGATTTCACAGATAGAAGTTGTTCATCAGGAAACTTCTCGGTAATGGGTATATGCACGTCCTTCTCATCTACCCTTTCCAACCTAGACAAATGGTCTGCAACCACATTTTCTATTCCCTACTTATATTTGATTTCAATATCAAATTCTTGTAACAGTAAGATCCACCTAATCAGTCTAGGTTTGGCATCTTTCTTTTCCATCAAGTACTTTATGGCGGTGTGGTCCGTCCATACCACGACTTTAGATCCTACAAGATATTGCCAGAATTTTTCAAAAGTGAAAACAACGGCGAGAAGCTCTTTTTCAGTTGTCCTGTAATTCAGTTGTGCTTCATTTAAAGTTTTGGATGCATAGAAAATCACAGTGGGTTTATTGTCCACATGTTGTCCTAAAACAGCCCCTACTGCGAAATCTGACGCATCACACATCAATTCAAATGGTTTTGTCCAGTCCAGTGTTTGCACAACCGGAGTAGAAATTAATTTTTCTTTAAGCACATTAAAAGCATGTAAACACTTTTCGTTAAAATCAAACACAACATCCTTGTCCAGCAACTCATACAATGGTTTAGCGATTTTTGAGAAATCTTTTATAAAGCGGCGATAAAACCCGGCGTGACCTAGAAAACTTCGTACCCCTTTTACCGAATTCGGTGGGGGCAATTTAGAATTAACTTCAATCTTCACCGGATCTACCTCCAACCCCTTGCTAGACACTTTATGTACAAGCACGATCCCTTCGCTAACCATCATATGGCATTTCTCCCAATTGAGAACCAAATGTGTGTCCTCACATCGTTGCAAAACCTTATCCAAATTGTATAAACATTCATCGAAAGACGCACCATAGACGGAGAAATCATCCATAAAGACTTCCAAACAGCGTTCAACCATATCGGAGAAAATGGCGAGCATGCAACGCTGAAAAGTTGCTGGTGCGTTACACAATCCAAAGGGCATACGGCGGTATGCAAATGTTCCATAAGGGCAAGTGAAGGTAGACTTCTCTTGGTCCTTAGGATCAATGGAAATCTGATTGTAGCCTGAATTACCATCGAGAAAACAAAAATGAGATCGACCTGCCAATCGCTCTAAAATTTGATCCATGAATGGGATAGGAAAATGATCCTTAAGCGTAGCAGCATTCAATCTACGGTAGTCTATACATACACGCCACCCGGTTACCAGACGGGTCGTGACTGGCTCATTTAACAAATTATGTGTAACAGTAATTCCCCCCTTTTAGGGACTACCTGTGTAGGACTCACCCACGTCGAGTCGGATATAGCATAGATGATACCTGCAGAAAGGAGCTTGATCACCTCCTTCTTGACGACCTCCATCATGCTAGGATTTAGTCGGCACTGTGGCTGAATTACAGGTTTGGCTCCCTCCTCAAGCCGGATCTTATGCTGGCACAATGTAGGGGAAATCCCCTTGATGTCCGCGACTGACCATCCGAATGCACCTCATTGGTTCTTCAGCACGATCAGCAGTTGATCCTCCTCCTTGGCACTCAGATATGCCGAAATAATCACTGGAAGCTTCTCACCCTCAGCTAGAAATGCATATTTCAAATGAGGTGGCAGTGGCTTCAATTCTAAATCTGGCGGGCTGATCAAGGATGACTGAAGCGGTGGTGGGAGTTCTCCAAGGTCTTCATAGTACCTAGTGTAGAAACACGGCAGCACCTGAAGCATCTTGACGCATTCTTGTAGTGACTTGCTTCTCATCCAATCATGTGTTATATTAACTAGGAAGGCTTCAAGAGGTAGTTCTGGATATGCATTGAAGACAAAACTTGCTATGGCCTCATCTTCAGTAGAAGGCGGGATATCCTCCTTTTCATCATTGGGAAAACCCACAGCCTTACTAAGAGACATGACTTTAGTTTGTTCCATAATGTCCACAGCCAGTGTCCCTTTCTCCACCTTAGTCATCACATGAGCCATATCTAGAAATGGCTTACCTAGACAAATAGAAATATTCTGATCAAAATGATTCATCATGCGGCATTGCTCCTTAGCTTTTGATTGCGTTGTGCTGGAGGGCATGACCATCTCGAACCGATCATTAGCGATGCCCAAGGTCAAACGACCTCTCCCCATATCAAGTATCATGTCAGAAGTGGCTTGGAAGGGTCGTCCAAGAAGTAACTCATTACCCTGCTCATCTTTCATTTCCATTACTACAAAGTCTGCTGGAAAGACAAACCGATCAACTTTAACCAAAACGTCTTCACAAATTTTGTATGGCTTCACCACAGAATTATCTGCCAACTGTATTGTCATATTGCTTGGCCTTGATTCTTTCAGTCCCAGCTTCTTGAATGTAGAGAGAGGCATCAGGTTTATACTTTCCCCGGAATCACACAGTGCTTCGCCAAATTTCACTTTACCAATGTAGCATGAAATATTGAAGCAGCCCGGATCTTGCCTTTTAGGTGGCAATGTGCCCATGATGAAAGCACTCACCTATTCCTTAAGAACCACAACCTCAGTATCAGGGATCTTCCTCTTCTTTGTAATGATGTCTTTCAGAAACTTTCCGTAAGAGGGAATTTTCTCTATTACTTCTAAAAGAGGAATGTTGACAGAAAGCTTTCTAAAGCTATCTAGAAATTTCTTGAACTGAGCGTCCACTTTCTTGGCTTTCACACTATTGGGATATGGGACCGGGACATTTTGTGCCCTCTGATGTGGCGGCACATATGGCGTCCTCTTCTGTGTCTCCTCCTCAACAATGATGGGTTCTGTTGCAACATCCTCTACCACATCCTCTACCGGCTCTGTGATAGGAATTGGAACCTCCTCTGTGGCCTCACCTGTGTTTTCTGACTGGGGTTTGCTTGGTTCATCGGCCCTGGGGTTTAAAATCTTCTTACCACTCCTTAGTAAAATTGCCTTAGCTTGTTGGTTTCCTCCTGGAATGTTTGTATTACCCAGAAAACCTTGCTACGTTGGTTTCTTCAAATTTGCTATCTCAACTACCATTCGCGCCAAGGATGTCTCTATAGTCCTCATCTGAGCCCCATGGCTTTGTAAGGTCTGCCCAAATTGCTTCATGAATTCTCCTTGTTGCTTTATCTACTGGCCAAACGTGCTCATAAGTTCTTGATTCTGCTTTATTACTTGATTGAGCAACTCATTGCTCTTATCCTCCGCCTCCGGTTGGGGTTTTGCATCAGGGTCCTGCAAGAAATTATTTGGGTACTTCCAGGAAAATTTCTTGTCTTTCCTCCATGAATAATTGTTGTTTCTGTACCCCTGCTGCTGGCGCATGAATTTTACTTAAGCCTCATCATCTTATTTTGCATCTTCTTTTGCATACAATTTCTTTGCTAGAAGGTCCATCTTCTCATTTAGCTCTTTGATGGCCTTTGACTCCCCCGCAGCCCGAACATGCTCTACGGTATCTCTGTCACCCCAGGATTGCTTCTTTGCCATATTCTTCAAAATTTCCCAGCACCTCGTGCCCTTGTTGTTTAAGAAGAACCCTGAACCTGTTGCATCCAGATTGCTTCTATCATGCTCATTGAGAGCAAAATAGAAAATTTTGACCTGCTTCTCCTTGTCAAGCCCATGATGTGGGCACCTCCGCAACATGATCTGAAATCGTTCCCAGGTCTCGAAGTAAGTCTCTCCTGCTTTCTGACTAAAATTATGAATTTATCTGATCATATCATTTGTCTTCTCGGGTGGAAAGAATCTTTCAAAGAACACTTCCACCATGTGGTTCCATGATTCCACATACTCATCATCAAGATTATGTAGCCATTATCGTGCATTTCCCGCCAGAGAGCTGGGAAACAGCTTCAAGTACAGTGTCTCCTGTGGAAACCTGTCTATCTTGATCATATCACAGTTCTCCACGAACTGGCTTATATTAGTCACCGGATCTTCGTTTTTAAGCCCATGAAATGCATTTGACTTGACCAAGTTGATTAGTGAAGGATCAATTTTATAAGTTGGAATATTGACTGCCTGCTTCTTTATCGGCCCTTTAGATGCAGAGGCAGAAGACGCCTTGATCTTCTCCCAGATTATCTGTTCTTCTGCCATGGCTTCTGGTTCAGAATCTGAATCTATATCTTCCAGTTGGGGTTGAACATTTTTCTCCTCGTCGTCTTGTCCCGGCAGTGGAACCTCTGGTGATTGCTGTGTGTAGTCAGTGCTACGCGTCCTCACCATGCACCAGTACCTACAAAAATGATAATTTCCATTCAGTACCGTGCTAGACAATTACAAAATATGAAAGATAAACTATGAATTTCAAAAATGCTTACGAAATAATTAATAATAATAAAAAATAAAAAGTGTCCTAGAATGGCTACTTGTAGCACTCGTAGTGCCGACAACTGTCGTGTCCCCGACAACGGCGCCAAAAACTTGACACGATTTTACCGTGCGTAGAACGCAAGTGCATGCATCAATGTAGTATAGGGCCTTGTGAGGCTTGAGTCGAACTCAGGGACACTGAATTATCGGTAGACTACTACTAACTACTCGCAATCAGCTAGACCAATAAAAAGGTTATGAGAGTTGTTTTAAAAATAAAAGAAAATAAAATACAAAAAAGCAATCGATTAAATGTTTAGTTTAATCAATTCAAATGGAGATCTTTAGGGTTGCGGTTTCACCGT
Organism: Alisma plantago-aquatica; assembly: GCA_963693085.1. Lineage (NCBI taxonomy): Eukaryota > Viridiplantae > Streptophyta > Magnoliopsida > Alismatales > Alismataceae > Alisma > Alisma plantago-aquatica. The sequence goes on from OY856415.1 coordinate 633,890,277, forward strand.
GGGTTTTCATTGAATGAATTTCCACGTAGTTACTCAGGTTCATCTCTCAATCCGGGTAGTGGCCTGTAGTCAGAATTGTCCATTGTCGTGGTACAATTCACTACCTATGTCTAGGTCGGTTCCACCGTCGTAGTAACCTATACCCTAAACTAGGTGCATTAGAATCGACCTCTGGGTTTCCACCATTAACCTTTCATCACCTTGTTCAAGGGATTTGTTAATTAATGTGAATTTCATCTCTTTTCAACCGTTAATTCTTCTTTTAAAGTAATTAAAGGCATTAGATTGTCATTATGGTGATCAAACATAACAATATAATTAAGAAAACAAAATCATACCACGGATTTAAGAGATAAATTATGAATTGCTATGATAAAAATGTCATACAATGCTTCCCCAGGCTACTCCCGGTCCTAAACATAAAGGGGATTAGCCCCGCATATTCATCTCAGAGCAGACGTGGTTGAAGAAAGGGGAAACATAGAGAAAAATGTGAATAAGTAATGAAACCCCTAAACGGAGAAGATCCAAGCATTCCTCGGCGTAGAATGCGCGATCTACAGCCTTTCGGCGGTGGAAAACATCTTCTTCATCTTCCGGAATGGCTGGGGCGTGCTTCTGGGCTCCGTTTTTCCTGAACTTGCAAAACAAAACCACATAAGCCGAGATGAAACCTATTATTGTAATCATTTATGCTCAAAACAATTAAATAAGAGAAATTTGACACTAAGAAGGATCATAGACTACAGTAAGTGAATTATGCGATATTAACCACCAAAATGACCAATAAACGCATAAAACGCGAGTAAAACAAGTCTATAAATGCGACTCAAAATCATCGCATCACTAGGCCACCAATATATGTCCTTTAGATTATGATACATCTTGGTGTTACCTGGGTGCATAGAGTACATAGACGAGTGAGCCTCCTCCAGCACGATCTTCCTTAGATCATCAACATCGGGAACCACTACTCTGCCATGGTAACAAACCCTCCTGTCATTTGACTTATAGAAGCCAGAATGCTTCTCACTATTAAATTAGATCTAATTTGCTATATCATGGTGTCTACCTATTGTGTCTCTCTGATATGTTATCTCAGTGTGGGCTTCACCTACAACTGTTCCAACAAAACTACTAGCATTGACACCTCCAATCATACATTCATCTAACGCAAGGAGACCAACATGTCTCACTTATGGCATACCAAATAACTCCATTGGGCTCTATCCATAAGCAAACATGAAGGCTTCCTTCTCAACGCATCTACTACAACATTAGCCTTTCATGGATGGTAATCAATCGTGTAGTCATGGTCCTAGATTAACTCCATCCAGTGTCGTTGTCTCATGTTCAACTCCTATTATGAGAAGATGTACTTCAGGTTCTTATGATCTCTGAAGATCTGAAACTTTTATGCATAAAGGTAGTGCCTCCATATCTTCAAAGCATGGACTAAAACATCTAAGTCTAGGTTGTGGGTCGGGTATTTCTCCTTGTGTTTCTTAATCTATTAGGAAGCAAAAGAAACCACTTTCTTGTCCTACATCAGCACACAACCCAAGCCATTCCTAGACGTGTCGTAGAAGACTATGTATCCTTTCTCCTGCTCAGGTAAGACCAAGATCAGTGCACTTGTCAACTTCTCCTTCAAAGTTTGAAAAGCATGTTGACATCTGTCATCCCAGAGAAATGGCATGCCCTTCTTTGTCAACTTTGTTAGGGGCAAAGTGGTAGCACTGAAGTTCTTGATGAATCTCCTATAATAGTCTGCCAAACCCAAAAAACTATGCACTTTTGTCAGTGTCCTTGATTGCCCCCACTCTGTCACAAATTCAACCTTCTTGGGATCTACACAAACTCCCTCAAAAGATATGACGTGCCCCAGAAAAGCTACCTCCTTCAACCAGAACTCACACTTGTTGAACTTGGCGTATGGCTGATGCTGCCTCAACATGGTCAACACCTGAAGAAGATGTTGCTCATGCTGATTACTATCATGATTGGATATTGGGATGTCATCTATGAAGACCACCACAAACTGATCAAGAAATAGTCATAACACTCTATTCATCAAGTCCATGAACGTTGATGGTGCGTTGGTCAACCCAAATGATATAATCACAAACTCGTAGTGATCATACCTCATTCTAAAAGATGACTTAGTCATACTCCTTGATCCTCAACTAAGGATATCTTGACCTCAGGTCTATCTTCAAGAACATTGTTGTGCCACACAACTGATCAAACAGATCGTCTATCCTTGGTAAGGGATACTTGATCTTTATTGTTATCTTGTTCAACTATCTGTAGTCTATACACAGCCTCATGGACCCATCCTTCTTCATCACAAACAACATGGGATCACCCCACAATGACGTTCTCGACCTGATGAAACCTTTATCAAGTAGTTCTTAAAACTGTCTTTTCAATTCTTCCATCTTTGTTGGAGCCATCATGTACGGTGTTTGAGCTCTCAGCTACGTGTCTGGGACTAGATTAATCTCAAAGTCAATCTCTCGAGGTGGAGGAACATCGGAGAATTCCTTAGGAAACATGTCCTCAAACTCTCTGACAACTGACACCTCCTGAATACTAGGACTCCTTGCGTCAATATCCAATACATGTGCAAAGAACGCCTCATAACCATCTCTCAACAGCTTCCCTACTACAATCGCTGACACCAAACACGTCGGAAGAATCTTCCTATCCCCTTGGAAGATTCATATCTCATCACCATCTACAAATGTCACCTGCTTGGAACCAAAATCCAAGACCACTCTATACTTCTCTAGGGTGTTCATTCAAAGGATTACATCAAATCCATGCATCTCAAGTGGTATGAGATCGACTTGTATGTTGTGCCCTGAGAAAGAAAGGACACTGGAAGGACGCATCTCCGGCAACATTGTGAAACCAACTAACAGGGTCTAACAAGAAACTATCTCTCTTATGCCTATCAGGAAAAAGACAACTGTCAAACACCTCACAAGTGACAAAAGAGTGTGTTGCACCCAGATCAACCAAAATAGATATGAAGCAAGAAGAAGACAAATCAAAATGAAATAACTCCATCTGACCTGTCACTACTCATGGGTTGACCATCGCCTCTGGCTGACTCATGGCATAGAATCTAGCCAATGCCTATTGTCGCCCCCGTCCTCTACTTCCTTGAGCAGACGTTCCATCCTACAATGCTTGTTTGCGTCTTTGTCTTCTTGCACCACTAAATTGCGGCTTCTATGAGCCCGGTTGGCTTCGCCTTGGCTACTATGTCACCTCATCATCTCTCACTGGGCACTCCCGCCTCAGGTGTCCTACTTGCCCACACTTGTGGCACGCTCTAGCAGCCTAGACGACCCCGTCACTAACACTGACATGGTGTTGTGAGCTCCCGCATGTGGAAGGATACACCCTCTACTTTTACTCGGTGACCATTGCATCTGAGAACTATACCTCGGTGGTGTTGGCAGTGTAGAAAACCTTGACTTCTTAAAGCCACATGATGACTACCCCTAGAACTATGCAGACCTCTTCCTGGCACTCGTCTCCCGCTTTTCTATCACAGACCTCTCGATCCTCTAAATAAACTCCATGAACGTGGCAAGTCAAATAAAACCAAATCAAAAATGTTTTGAAAAGTTGTAATATTTCTTTGTAGAATCAAATTTCAAACATAAAACACATTGAAATTGCAATCAGTCCTCAAGAAGGACAAAATGGGATAAAGTTCCACAATTGACTAAGGACTTTGAGATATGTTCTTGTCAATGAGCAAAAGCTCTATGTAGTTGATAGACCAATGCTAGAGGAATGAAAGTCCATGAAAAAGCACATATGTTTATCATTGGATTTAGGCCACAAACTTAGCACCATTAGATAGGTTATATTTTTGTGATTTCAAAACATATTTTACTTTATTTTTTGGAGCCATGAATGAATTATTACAAATTTTACAAAAACAGACCAATCAGACAACAACAAAAATCCTCGTTAGCAATTAAATCGTGGTCAGCAGTCAAACGGGTTGAGTTGGCCCAACCATGAGCGGCTAACTCAATGTTCAAAGCAGCAAAACACTCAGCGCGTCCCAAAAGAGGATGGGGGGGAAATGATAGAAATGCCCCTATTCGAAAAAAAACAAAACAAAACAAAGGCATGGGCAGATCTAGGATACGATAACCGAGATGCATCTGCTTTGACTCACGAGGAAGTTGCTAAACAGACCCAAAACCTCATAATCATATTCCCGTGAAGCCCGCGAACCCAGCAAGCCCTTGAACGAGCCTCATAGAGCTCCAGAGACCAAACAATGTCATCCGCCATGGAAATAGAAGGCAGAAGAGAGCTCAAAAGGGGGGAAAATGATTTACTGCATAAATAGATCAATTTCCAAGAGAAATACCTTTGTGTGATCCTAAACAGTCGCTCGGAGCTAGGAGCAGGCCAAAGCTGAGATGGGAGTCCCGCCCCCAACTCTGATTTCTCAATGCGGCAAATGGAGTAGGGAAAGGGTTAACGGGGCCAAAATAGAGCAAACCAAGGCGAGAAAGCTTCTTCTAGGACCCCATCAGAAGATAAGGAGAAGTCTTACGGGGTCCGATGGCCAGAATTGGCGAGGAGAAGGAAAAAGGTAACAAAACAGGTCATCGAACGGTGCTATATAGGTCTAGGTTATATAGGGGATGAAATGTTACATTACTTGTGGCCCAAGCTGAGTCGAGGATAGCTGAAGCCAAGCTCCAACTGAAGCTGCGAAGAAGACGAAGGTTAGTTGGAGTTAGTTGTAACAGCTAGCTCACATTGAGCTAGGTGTGTAGTAAACTTTAGCCGAATTGGCTGGAGGGTTGTGAGTGGGTCCCCTACTTAAAGGATCACTTCAACTCTGTATGAGGGTGTCGACGATTTGAGCAATAATAATCCCTCTCTGAGATATCTCTCGTTCTCTCTGTTTCTCTCTCTCTCTCCCTCACTTCTTCTCTCTCTCTCTTGTTCACTCTGTTCTTCTATCTTCGTCTTACTTGCAATCATAGGTGCAGGCGAGCAGGTTCTTCAACCCAGGCGGTACCATTAGTACTTACGTAGTAATAAAGTGGTATCAGAGCCTCAAGCGGAGGTGATGGCGCCTTCCGACGACAATCCTAGCCTTCCTGGAGTGTCCCGAGCGGAGCTGTGCGAGTTACTGGAGTCTCTAAATCGAGCGGTGGATCGTAGGTGCATGGAAACAGCTGGATCAGCGAAGAAATCATGCTCAGATATTAAATCTGAGATGACGAAGAGACTCGATTTCATCTGCGAAAGACTGGAGCTTTTGAGTTCGCGGGCGGAGAAAGAAAATGAGCCAGAGAAAAGAGGAGTCGAGAGTAGTTCATCGACAACAATTCCAGAGAAACAAACGCCCAGGAAACTGCATTTGAAGTTGTAATGCTACGACGGAAAAGCAGCACCAATCGATTGGATTAGCCACGCCCGCCAATTTTTCAGATTCTACGGTATAAACTCTGACCTAGAAAAATTAGATATGGTATCGTATTATCTGAATGGGGATGCTCTTCAATGGTGGAATTGTATTTCCAATTTTTCTCCTATCTCGTGCTGGACGGATTTTGAATCTGAGCTTCACAAACGATTTGGAAATCCATACAAGGATGTTGCCGGCGAGTTTATGAAGCTGAGTCAGGACGGATCGGAGAGAGATTATCTATCTAAGTTTGAGAAACTTTCAAATCAATTGTCATGCCTAGATGAATCATTCTGAGTAGGTACCTTCATCAGTGGGTTGAAGGAGAAGCTAAGATGTCATGTGTGTGGTCATCGACCGAAAACAATGGGTGAGGCTGTCAGTCTAGCACTAGCAAAGGAGGAAAAATATTCGACCAAGTCATCTGTAATAAAGAGGTCCTGGAAGGATGACAATGGCAATAGAAACAAGAGTTTTGGAGAGAAACCAGAAGTTGGATCAAAGCAGTTGTCCTTGGAAGAAGAAACATTTCGGAGGAAGAACAATCTCTGTTTCAAATGTAATGAAAAATGGGGTCCTGATCACAGGTGTAAGGTTAAAGGCAAACTATACCTGATTCAAGATGCGGAGTCTGATGATGAGAAGGACGAAGAAGTTTATCATTGGGATGAAGCAAATGGGAATCCTCAGATCTCTTTGCAGGCATTGACTGGGGAAGATGTGCCTCAAACAATGAGAGTCAAGATTTGAATACAAGGCATGGAGCTGATCGCTCTCTTAGACTCAGGAAGCACACACAATTTCCTTGATCCTCAAGTCAGGAAGAAAGGCTTACTGTCAGTAAATATGCAACAAGAGTATACTGTAACGGTGGCTAATGGTGAAAAGATTAAATCAAGAGGGAAATGCCAAGATGTAGAGTTCAAGATAGCTGAGATTTGCATGAATGACGAGTTTCTGGTACTTCAACTGGGAGGTTGTGATGTGGTGTTAGGGGTTAAATGGTTGTGCCATGTGAGTCCGATTTGGTGGGATTTTAATACACAGCTAATGAAGTTTAAAGTTCATAATGTACCTGTGACAGTGAAGGGCATTAAAGGAGAATCACAGATCCTTAATGCAGCCTGTTTTGTGAAAGAACTGCGTAGGGGTAAGAGAATGGAAGTAGTTCAACTCATGTCAGTACAGGCATCTAAAACTGAAACTAAACAGCAGGAACACGAGGAAGAAGAATGGATGGAACTCAGAATATTGCTAGAACAATTTGGAGATGTGTTCAAGGAACCGGATGAATTACCACCAAAAAGAGAGACGGACCATAAAATACCATTGCTGGAAGGAAGTAAGCCTGTGTCAAAACGACCTTATGCATATCCCCATTTTTAGAATAATGAGATTGAACGTCAAGTTGAAGAACAATTGCAATCTGGATTTATCAGAAATAGTATGAGTCCTTATCCATCCTCTGTTATTCTAGTAAAAAAATCTGATGGAACTTGGTGTATGTGTGTTGACTACAGGTGCAACGCCCGGGCCCACTGCCCAAGGCTCTAATAGAGTTTTAGGAATGACGACTGGCCCCACAGACCACCACTAGCCTTAACTGCGCACTTTGTCCACACTGACGCGCAAGCCAGGATCAACTTTCCGACTGGTCACCCATCCTAGTACTACTCCAAGCTGAGCACGCTTAACTATGGAGTTCTTTAGTGATGGGCTCCCGGAAAAGGAGGTGCACCTTGGTGATATGGGTAGTCCAATCATTTCTTGTAAGATCATGTTATCCAAGGCCTCAAATCATGGGATGTTACAACATGGGTTTAAATCAGATCACCATTCCTGATAAGTTCCCAATTCCCAGAATTGATGAATTGTTAGATGAACTTCATGGAGCAATGATTTTTTCTAAAATGGATCTGAGGGTAGGCTATCATCAGGTCAGGGTAGATGATGATGATATACACAAAATTGCATTTAGAACACATCAGGGACATTATGAGTATTTGGTAATGCCTTTTGGGCTCACTAATGCCCCAGCAACTTTTCAGTCACTGATGAATGAGATATTCATAATTGTTTTACGAAAATTTATCTTAGTGTTCTTTGATGATGTGCTAATATACAGTAAAGACAGTGCTACACATTTGGAGCATTTGCAACTAGTATTGGGATTGCTACGACAACACAAGGTGTATGTAAAAAGGAGTAAATGCAGGTTTGGGGTTTCTTATGTTGATTACTTGGGTCATATTATCTCTCGAAATGGGGTGGCAGTAGACCCAGAGAAGATTCAGAGCATTCAGGATTGGCCACAGCCAAGCTCAGTCAAGGCTCTAAGAGGATTCCTAGGCCTTACTGGCTATTATAGAAAATTTGTGAAGAATTATGGTCTTATAGCTCAACCATTAACCAGCCTGTTAAAGAAGAATGGTTTTAAGTGGACTGATCCAGCTACGCATGCATTTCAACAATTGAAGCAGATAATGAGCGCACCTCCAGTGTTAGCAATGCCTGACTTTAGTCATGGGTTTGTGATTGAATCGGATGCTTCTGGGTTTGCAGTGGGGGTAGTATTGATGCAACACAATAGACCCATAGCTTTTCTGAGCACAACTTTGAAAGGAAGACAGCTCGGATGGTCCACTTATGAGAAGGAAATTCATGCAATCCTGTTGGCAGTGACCAAGTGGAGACATTACTTATTGGGTTCCAAATTCACTATTAGGACTGATCAGCAGAGCATTAAGTACATGATGGATCAGCGTTTACATACTCCTACTCAGCAAAGATGTCTTGCTAAGTTGTTGGGGTACCAATATGAAATTGAGTATAAAATTGGCTCAGCTAATAAGGTTGTTGATGCTCTTTCTCTTCGAGAAGATATGGAAGGAAGCAATGTTGATCAGGACTCTGAGTTGAAGGCTATGACTGTTCCATTACCATGTTGGTTAGATGAGGTCCGAGATTTGTATACATCTGAACCTGTTTTGATGGAATTGATGGACAAATGGCATAAGGGGCAATTAGATAACACCAAATATCAACACAAGAATGGGATGTTATTTAAGAAAGGCAGAATCATTATTTCTGAAAATTTTGAGCTAAGCAAAAAGATCTTGTTTGAAATGCACAATTCTGCTACAAGAGGCCATTTACGATATAGGAAGACTTTGAGCAGATTAAAGGATGTGTTTTGGTGGAAGGGTATGAGGGGTCAGTTGAGGAAATATATTCGGGAGTGCCATATTTGCCAAGAAAATAAATTTAAAAACTACCCACCTCCAGGCTTATTGCAGCCATTACCTATTCCAACTCAAATATGGTCTGATATAGCTACTGACTTCATAGATGCTTTACCCTTATCTTCAGGACATTCAGTTATTATGGTAGTCATCAACAGGTTATCCAAGGCGGCACATCTCTTTGCTGTGAAACATCCCTATACTGCTCAGTCCATCTTAGACTTATTCATTGAAGGAGTTTTTAAGCATCACGGTATGCCTACCTCAATTGTATCTGATAGAGATACGATATTTACAAGTATGTTTTGGCAGGAATTTTGCAAACTACAGGGCACCAAATTGAGAATGAGCATGGCCTATCACCCTCAAATAGATGGCCAGAGTGAGGTATTGAATAAAAGTCTTCAATACTATCTTCGGTGTTATTGTGCTAGTAAACCACATGAATGGGTTAAGCACTTACCATGGGCTGAATGGTGCTACAACACGGCAGTTCATTCTTCAACAAAAATCTCTCCGTATGAGGCTGTTTTTGGGAGACCACCACCAACATTGTTATCCTATGTCCCTGGTCAAGCTAAAGTAGCTGGAGTTGAGAACACTTTGAGATCTCGTGCTGAAATTTTGGGTCTGTTAAAGGCAAATTTGAAAAGAGCTCAGGATAGGATGAAGAAATTTGCAGATACCAAGAGAAGTGAAAGAGTGTTCCAGGTGGGAGATTGGGTTTATCTGAAGTTGCCATTTTTCAGAATGGGATCTTTGGTTTGCAAACGACCAACGAAGTTGAGTCCACTTTTTTATGGACCATTTCAAGTTACTAGTCGTGTTGGGGCTGTGGCATACAGATTACAACTTCCATCATTTGCGTTGATGCATCCAGTTTTCCATCTATCCTTGCTTAAAAAGAAACTGGGGAATGCAGTATCAGGAGGTGTGGAGTTACCACCTGTACCTAGTCATCAGCCGTTGATTCTTGAGAAGATTTTGGACAGGAGGATGGTTCCTAGCAGAGGCCGTCATCAGGCAGTCACTGAGGTTCTGATTCAGTAGTCAGGAAGAGATGTTTCTGAAGCAACTTGGGAGGTGTTATATCGTCTTCAGCGCCGGTATCCTGAAGCTCCAATCTTCACGGAGGAAAGAAGTCAACAACTGAACCAGCCAGCATGAGCAGTTGTATCCCAGGTTGTTTTCTGCTAAGGAAATGAGTGCTTTTTTTTACCTTGAGGACAAGGTCTTTCTTTAGCGGGCGGGTATTTGTTACATTACTTGTGGCCCAAGCTGAGTCAAGGATAGCTGAAGCCAAGCTCCAACTGAAGCTGCGAAGAAGACGGAGGTTAGTTGGAGTTAGTCGTAACAGCCAGCTCACATTGAGCTAGGCGTGTAGTAAACTTTAGCCGAATTGGCTGGAGGGTTGTGAGTGGGTCCCCTACTTAAAGGATCACTTCAACTCTGTATGAGGGTGTCGAAGATTTGAGAAATATTAATCCCTCTCTGAGATATCTCTCGTTCTCTCTGTTTCTCTCTCTCTCTCCCTCACTTCTTCTCTCTCTCTCTCGTTCACTCTATTCTTCTATCTTCGTCTTCCTTGCAATCATAGGTGCAGGCGAGCAGGTTCTTCAACCCAGGCGGCACCATTACTACTTACGTAGTAATATGAAACCCCCAAAACCTTGGGTTCAGAAGGTGCGGAAATATGAGAGGAACACAAAAGTGAAGTCGGATTGGAAAAAAAACAAGGTAAGGAGAGAAAGATCAGGGAGAAGGTAGAGATGGGAAAGTGTCCAAGAAAAAGGAAAGGAGGTAGGTGAGGGTGACAACTACAGGAGTCCCGGTTGACTCCAGGTCCGACCCCGATCCGCAAAAGAACCGTGTGACAGAAATTAAACTAGAAATCATACTCGAAAACGAAATTTGATGTCGTTAATCATTTACCTTTTTCTCTCTTTTAAATTGAGGGCTCAAACATATCTCAAATTAGATAAAATTTTGCACAGAGGCTAATTAAAGCATATAGATTCCGACTATGAAATTAGACTTCACTTTTGGGGACTTTAGATCTATTATATAACATATTCTCTATTTCTCTTTCCTGATGCATTAATGACATATGGATTATCTAAATTAGGTGAAAATTACTCCACAAGTTAACTTAAGTGTGTTGAATACGAATTTGGCATTATTTCCAACTTTATAGGGTTATAAAATACATTATTGATGCTTTTCATCAACTTTCTCTCTCCTAAACTTACCTCATTATTTTTAGGTTGTCCAAATTAGTTGAAAATTGACATGTAAGCTTATTTTAACGTGTAGATTACGAATTTGGAGTTTATTTCCACTTTTGGAGTCATTTATTATTTTATTTGATATTTTGGGGAAAACTTAGATCTTTTCTTTCCTAACTGAATTATATTAATTATTATTATGTGAATAATGTGAAACTTGACTCCCAATGTAATTGGGATGTAAGGAACATGATTTTAAACTTATATTTCACCTTTGGGGTTTCTTTTTATGAGATATGTCAAATGGCCCATTAATGGCCCATTATCATAATTACTCATTCAATTAGGTTTATTAGGGGGATTTTACATGCATTAGCTCACATTGCTCATTCTAAACCTTTTTACAAGTCTAACCTCAAACTATGTTTGGTCAAACCCAAAAGATCAACGTTTGAGGGTAGGGTCTAAGATTTGGTATGTTACCGCACTCCACCCCTTAAAAAGGATTTCGTCCTCGAAATCTATTGATCTAAACATCAACAACTAACTACTCTCCACCCCTTAAAGGGTTCAACCTAGCAAGTCAAACTAAATAACTTTTTAGAGATACCCACATCTCTTATTTGTGAAATTTTTAGAGATTTATGTTTCTCAGGTATCCAACCAAAAGTCATACCAACTAGGGTTGAGTTTTAGGTCCTTGTGACTCTAACCTATCAACCCTACATGAACATCCAAAAAGTCATAGGGTAGGTCAACTACACCATTATATGAACTCCTAGTCACAAAACTAGGGTTAGAATCTACTCTAACTAGAGTTTCTCTTTATTGTGACTTAGTTTAAGAAAACTTCAATGAAATCTAGAATTTGTTTTGTACATATAGTAGTATAATGAAAATAATTTTGTCGATAAGAAACATTGGAGATAAAACAAAGATGGTACCAAAATCAATGCAATAAACTAAGTCACAACTTATCCATGACAAGATCTCTTCACAACCTAATTTTATCCTCAAATGAAACCATATTATATAAAAAGATCATCATCGATCAAAACTAGGGTGAACATCTCACCTAGACACAACTATCTAAGTCAAGGGTTTAACTAGGGAGAAAAAATTGAAATAGTCAGATTCTGACTACCATGGGCTCTAATACCATGTTGTAAAGAAGTGAAATCACCTCTCTACTAAATATTTGAAATATCAAACCTCCATTCCCAACATACTCAAAAGGTATGTTGAAACGGGTGTAAAATTTTCAAATCTTTATTTAGTGGTATTCAAAACAACCAAAGTGTAGCAGCAGAATAAAAATATGACTATATTCAATTATAAAACAAGGGAACGTCTTAAACTTACAACATAAGGATCCATGTAGAAGAAATCAAAATCACCTCAAAATTGTCTCCAAGTTTTAACTTCACAATCTATGTCCATATCAACATGTCTTGTCATCCAGTCCTCCACCTAGGGTTGGAAGCATACCCCAGTAAAAGAGAAATAATAGGAGACATCAGCAAAGGCTGGTATGTGCATACTAAATAGGGAATTGAGCAACATTATGTAATAAAGGAAAACAAAATTTAAAATGAAGCTTCCCATAGAAAAGATAAGTACCATCCAAGCGGGTATCAAGAAAAAAGATCACAACAAAAGTGATACTTGCCATAAAACAAAACCATAAAGAATTTGCAATACTAGCACAAAAAGGGAGTAGGGCACACACCCCACAATCATCATCAATAACCTGCATGCATGTGAGATAAACATAGCCCTAGAACAATATAAATAACAATTGGAAGCCAACCCTCATAAAGTTGAAACTTGATAGAGAAAGGAATATTGCCAATCTCCCAATATATAAAGTTGAGTATGGATTACTGTCACACTCAATTATAGAGGAATGGTATACTGCCACCCTCCAAATAAACAATAGGGGAACACTACCCCAAACCAATGTAATTACACTACTCTAGTGCTACTGAATCACATAGCATGTTTAATGCAGAGGCAAGTAGAAAATTATAGTCAGAAGATGATACAAAGTTTGCCATCACACAATGGATAACACAAACATATAAACATCCACATCATAATGGGCATATATCAACAAGTAAAAATCCATATCATAGTGGGTATATATCATCAAAAGTCCAACTTGCACCAAGGAATAAGAAATAAGGTCAAGAGAATATCCATGATCACAAGATCAATAACAAAGCAAAGTAGTTCACATGAACCACTATTTCCAAAAGAAAAGACATATGTGTAGGCTATTGTCCATAGGACCAAGAGAAAGACAAAAATAGGCTAATTTCTCAACAAGAATAATCGGGAATGCAAACATACCTCAAAATAGAGTCCACACTCCAAAGCACTCCTAGATCCAAGTCTAGGTCGCCTAGGGCCTATTAAAGCACATATACAAATTTTATATCAATTTCATGATCATTATCCAAACCCTAAAAATACCTTTTTATCATTATGTGATTTAGGATATGAAAACCATGCCACTTAATAGATTAGGTTATTAGAATTCCAAAACATATTTTATTATATTTTTCTGACTTATAAATAATTAGTTATGATTTTTACAAGTTAATAAATAATTAGGAAAGTCCATGAAAAAATCCATATTTTTATCATTGGATTTAGGCCACAAACTTAGCACCATTAGATAGGTTATATTTTTGTGATTTCAAAACATATTTTAATTTATTTTTCAGAGCCATAAATGAATTATGACGAAGTTTTCAAAAACAGACCAATCAGACAACAACAAAAATCCTCGTTAGCAATTAAATCCCGGTCAGCAGTCAAACGGGTTGAGTTGGCCCAACCATGAGAGGCCAACTTAGTGTTTAAAGCAGAAAAACACTCAGCGCATCCCAAAAGAGGATGGGGAAAAAGACAGAAATGCCCCTATTCGAAAAAAACAAAAACAAAATGAAGGCATGGGCAGATCAGGGATACGACAACTGAGATTCATCTACTTCGACTCGCGAGGAAGCTGCTTCATAGACCGGATTCAATTCTAGCAATAATAAAAATTTAGGGAAGGTCTCGAGGAACCAACCTCATAATCATATTCCCGCGAAGCCCGCAAACCCAGCAAGCCCTTGAACGAGCTTCATAGAGCTCCAGAGACCAAACAATGTCAGCCTCCATGGATCCAGAAGGCAGAAGAGAGCTCAAAAGGGGGGAAAGGATTTACTGCATAAATAGATCGATTTCCAAGAGAAATACCTTTGTGTGATCCTAAACAGCCGCTCAGAGCCAGGAGCAGGCCAAAGCTGAGATGGGAGTCCCGCCCCCAACTCCAATTTCTCAATGCGGCAAATAGAGTAGGGAAAGGGTTAACAGGGCCGAAACATAGCAAACCAAGGCAAGAAAGCTTCTTCTAGGACCCCATCGAAAGCCAGGGAGGAGTCTCGCGGGGTATGATGGCCAGAATTGGCGAGGAGAAGGAAAAAGGTAGCGAAACAGGGCATCGAATGGTGCTCTATAGGTCTAGGTTATATAAGGGATGAAACCCCCAAAACCTTGGGTTCAGAAGGTGCGGAAATATGAGAGGAAAACAAAAGTGAAGTCAGATTGGAAAAAAAAAAGGAAAGGAGAGAAAGATCAGGGAGAAGGTAGAGATGGGAAACTGTCCCAGAAAAAGGAAAGGAGGCGGGTGAGGGTGACGACTGTAGGAGTCCCGGCTGACTCCAGGTCTGACCCAGATCCATAAAAGAATCGTGTGACAGAAATTAAACTGGAAATCATACTCAGAAATGAAATCGAATAAAGTGATGTAGTTAATCATTTACCTTTTTCTCTCTTTTAAATTGAGGGCTCAAACATACCCAAATTAGATGAAATTTTGCACAGAGGCTAATTAAAGCATATAGATTTCGACTATGAAATTAGATTTCACTTTGGGGACTTTAGATGTATTATATAACATATTCTCTATTTCTCTTTCCTGATGCATTAATGACACATGGATTATCTAAATTATGTGAAACTTCCTCCACAAGTTAACTTAAGTGTGTTGAATATGAATTTGGCATTATTTCCAACTTTTTAGGGTTATAAAACACATTATTGAACATTAATTTTTTTCATCAACTTTCTCTCTCTGAAACTTACCTCATAATTTCTAGGTTGTCCAAATTAGTTGAAAATTGACATGTAATCTTATTTTAACGTGTAGACTACAGATGTTACAACCCCAGTTTTTGGGTTCATTTGGTGAGAAATGTAATTTCTCATAATAGAGATAAATGAACAAATAATGATTGAATGCATGAATTTCGTTTAAAATAGCCTTGTTGATTTATTTGTGGGCTTTATTGGCTATTGGGCCCAATAACAAGGAAAAGACAGAAGAAACTCCATTATTAATAAGAAATGGAGAAAAGAAAAATGTAGAAACCTCTAGAAGGCAATAGAGTGTAATCCAAAGGTGTATTTCATGCCTCTGAGTCCAAAATTGCAAAGATAAAGCAATAAGAGAAGAAAAGATCAATTAGATATTTCTTTATTAAAAAAGAAAATGAAAATAATGATTAAATATGGAAAATAAGTATAATTGAGTTGTCCTTGATGGATTTTCATATCCAAAGGATTCCTAATGATAAAAGGAATGCCATGAGGAAAATAAAAAGAAAGATAAAGAGAAATCCTTGAAAAGAGATATTTTACTAAAGAAATGAATAAGAAGAAAGAGAAAATAGATAAAGGATAAGTAAAAGGCTAAGGAATATTCCCCAATATGAGAATTCGTGCCTTTAGGATTTCTTGAGGTCCAAGAGACCCAAAATAACAAAATAACAGCAAAGGGAAAAGAAATACCAATTAATTTTGGATTAATTAAAGGATAACTTAGGTGGGAAGTAAACCTTCTCATCCATTGTAATTTGTTTCCCAAATATTGTACATATCTAGATAATGTGAAGACAAACGTTCCCTTAAAATTTGAGTTAAAAAGGAGCAAGGGTTTGGGAGATACGAATTTCCTAAGAAATTGCTAAAAATTAGATTTATTCAGAATTAGGAAAAGGATTTTCCTTTTTGATCAAACGCGGATAACACGGACCGTTGGATCTTAATCCAATGGCAATCGGTCATCGTCTAAGTCCCACAGGGACTAGGACTCTGTGAGATTACAGAGGATTTTCCTCTTCGAATTTCTTGAGATCCATAGAGAGTGGTCGTCTAATCATAGTCCCATTGGACCCAAGAGACAAAATCGCAGGGAATCATCCCTGGTTTGCACATGTTTGTCCTTCATTTTGGGAAACCCCTAAATCCCATGAACCTAAGCTAGACCCTATAAATAGGGTAGGGTTATGGAGGGAACCAGCATCCCTTTTTACTAGTCCAATCGCTGCGGAAGAGACCAAGGATCATTTTTGTGCGATAAATTGCTCTTTTCGACCTGACCTTCACCCTCGTCGTCACCGCAAAACACGCCGGAGTCCGACGAGTAGGGGACAACCTTGGCAAGGCTCGAGCAAGCAATTGAAGCCCTCGACGACTTTTACGAAGGGAGGCATAGCTCCCTAGCCTATCAGCATGAGCAAAGGAGGAAGAGAGCTCGAAGTCAACTCCTTAGTTGACCGTCGCGGCAACCATGTTCTCACGCGAGGTTGAAGACGAAGGCGTGGGTTATTTACAATAATACCCCTCCGCATCTATTTTATTGGTAAGGACATTCTCGACCTTTACTCATTTTGATCGCATGAGACACGTGGAATCCTGGTCGCTGGATCCCAGTGGACCAGCGAACCACGGATCCAACGCTCGTCGTTTTTCTAAATTAGTCAATAAAGCAATTTTCTTAATAAAATCATATCTTGAGCTAGAAAACTAAGATGAGGGAAGTCAATACATGAAAAATTATTAGAAAAATGCGAAGGACACATTAAAAATTGTTTGGGAACCTAAATCAATATCTTTTTGCAAAAGTATCTAATGTTAGTAAAAAAAGGTATTAATTTGTGGGTATTTACCCTAATTGATGATCGAAAATAGATTTAATCTTGAAAGTGTGTAAATTCGAGCATTATTAACTGGTTTAATGATTAAGATGGATTGTAACCTGTTTTGATGATGGAATTGCAAGGATTAGGGTTTTAAACCTAATATGTTGATTAAAACCCTTAGAAACCCTAAGTGAGGGAAAAAGGGAAGAAAGGATATAGTAATCCGAAAATTAGGGTTTTGTGGTCCAAACCTAATCTTAAGGATCTTAATGGAAAATAATATAAGATAATTAGGGTTTGATGGATATTTAATAAAAGTAAAATAAAAGTGGTGAAACCCTAATTATGGTCGAAACCTTAAAAAGGGCTAGTAACCCTAGGGCACGATTAGGCCTATTAGACTTGGATACGATGATCCATGATAGAAAATATTGGATGTATATTTCAAGACTGAATTGTGCTTGCTTGCTTGATTCTAGATTACTTGATTGCTTGGATTAATTCTGTATTCAAGACAACTTGACAGGTATGTGGTTAATTACGAGTAATCGCATTAGTTTTCCTGAAGGTTTCCCGGATGGTTAATCGCATTGATTGAAACTAAATAGTTTGGATGTTCATACTACAATTATAAAGTCACCATGGTTATCACAATTATAAATACATGTGTATTCTCGCACCTACATGCCACCCTGATAGAAGATACCATAAAGATCAGACCCAAGAGGGTAGACCAATGGGCACCATGATAGGTGACCCCAGACACCAAGCTCAGGAATGAGAAGGTGGTCTATGTTGCATGACTATGGGGCACCATGAGAGGTGACCCCCAGGCACCAAGCTCGGGATTGAGAAGGTGGCCTTAAGTCGATGGAAAAAGAGAAACCCTAGAGGGGTATGCCAGGGTTAGGGCAAAAGCGGTGGAGAATGACACATTGAAAATGTAAATTGGCTTGTTAAATAACTAGATTGTGATAATTAAATTGTTAGCCATATTTGTGAAATTTTGGTTGTTCCCACATACTGGCATATTCCTATATGCTGACCGACGTTTTGTTTGTCGGCGTTTTAGGTACAACAATTGAAAGAACAAATAGTAAAGTGACACATTGTGGAAATAAGAAATAAAGTGCAAGGAGGATTAGATAGAATGAATCCAGGTTGTGGATAGAGTAGTTTACCAAAGTTTTAAAAAGGTATGCAAGGTTTTATTTTATACCTGTTTCCAGTTTAGTTGGTAAAATTTGATAATAGTTATTGATTATTTGTCGAACCTTTGATCTGGTTTATTGTCTAACGACTCTGATCTCTGGGTCTCCCTTAAGTGGGGGTTACTGGGAGACGGGGTCGTTACAATTGGTATCAGAGCATAGGTTCCTCGTTTAATCTGTAATAATTATTAAATTTTACAAATTATGTAGAACCCAAGGGAGTTATTCGAGGATTTTTCGAAAGACAGAGGTGTCTAGAAAAGGATCACATCTGAGGGCTGGCAAGATTTTCCTCCGCACCACTAGTCGGAATATGAGGACTCCTGGATTAGTGTGACTGCCTGGCCAATGTCTCTGGATTTGACTCGAAATAAGATACATTTAGGACTCTCTCGTCTTATTGATCCCTTCTCAACTCAAATGTTGTTAAGGACCTTAAGGATTAGGTTTTTCTCTCTTTTCCACACCCTCTTGAGGTATGGGTAAGGTTGATAAGGTTTAAGGAATCCTCCACTAAATTAATAAAAAGTATGTAAATAAGATGTCATGGACATAAGCTTAATAGATTAAGCGTAAAGGAATAGATACATGCTTAGGTTGTATGACATAAGTTGCCATGCTCTCAGGAGAGACCTGAGGCTAGACCTTCATGTCAGGAGGATAAGTAAAGAGAGAGTTAGTCTTGGAGGTAGAGATCTCCATTAAAAGTAGAGACTTGGCACATCCTCTGAGGATGATGTTAACCCTAACCCTAAGTGAAGGTTAGAAAGAGAGATGACATGAGGAGGTAGATGTCATGATAGACCAGGCGTGAGGGTGGACGTTCTTTTGGATGCCCATATGTGCCATGAGAGGTTGGCTGACTGAGTACCTTTGGCAAACCAACCCTGGGAAGGGTTGTGTATGTTAGAGTGAAGGATAGCTCCTTCATTGAGGAGGTTAGAGAAGAACATATGGAACCCCATGAGCTTATATGAGCATGGCATAGTAGGTACCCAAAATACATCAACAGTGTGAGCAATAAGTTGAAACCCTGGCCAAGGGAGTATGTTGGATAGCTAATGAGATAAGCATAAAGGGTTATGTATAACCTTAAGCAAACATAAGCTTGAACGTAGGTATCACCCATGTAGGGGTATGCTTGTGAGCTTGATCCACCTTCATGGGGAGAGGACATTTAGTAATAAGGTTGGTTGTGGAGTAGCTCTAGAGAGAGAGAGAGAAAGCAGGACCCAAGCAAGGAGGATGAAAGCTTAGATTCTGAGACATGAGGAACAACGTGGAGTTGAGGATGATGCGACCTAAGTGGATGATAGTGGTTGCCTCGTGCTTGATCCCTGGAGGATGATGATATCTGGGTGGCATGTAGAGGAACCAAACCCTACAGAGAGGATGATGCTTCTGGAACCTATGTGCTTATGGTATAGGAGTTTACCTACTGAGATGAGACAAAGAGTGCCTTAGACCCTGAGGAGGTTTAAGTAGCAAGTTGTGAGGCCTTGTACCTTGTTGACTATCCTTGAGGAGGACTCAACTCTGAAGTGTTGCTTGAACAAAAGGATCATGATAAGTGCATGACATACCTTGGACATGCTTGGTTTGTGGCTAAAGGTTGAGTATGCAGTTGGACAGATGTGGCATAAAGTAATGAACCTAGGGTTCCTAGGGATAAGAGGGGAAGGGGTGTACTTGATGCTCATGATGAGGTTTTAGTTTCAATAGTTTCGAGCATGGTACTCCTCATGGTTAGAGGAGAGGGAACCCCTTGAGTTTAAGGTATGTTTGATGAAACCCTCATAGCTAAGTTGATGATGTGGGAAGGTATGGTCGTGATCCAATGTTGAGGAATGAGAACAAGTATGACCTAGCATGGTTTAGTAGGTGGTCTTCTTGTGCCTTAGTAGCTTTCCAAGGTTAAGCATACTCATGTGGATGCAAACCCTAGTCATAAGGACGTTTGTGACCTTATTGTCAAGAGTTGTAGTTTCCTCCCATCATGGGAGAGGGACCCTTTGGTAGGGTGTATACCAGTTTTGTGGGTTTTGAGGAAACCTAAAGAGGCCCCATAGGATCTTGAGAAGCTAAGTGAGAAGTACATGGTATGAGAATGAACCTGTAAGACCCATAGATAACCATCTCTAAGTGCATGTGGATGTGTTACCATGGAGGTAACCGGTATGGGGCCTGACCAAGGTAGGCAGGTTGCCATGACCCCTATGAAAGGATGAAAGTCAACCCATGAATGCAGGGAGAGAAATGATGAAGGCTTGGGTAAGGTTCTAGGCTAGACATGTACTATAATAGAATCCTAAAGTCTATCCTAGGGTCAGGTAGGGATAAGATCGATGGAAGTAGGAGTTGCCTAATTCCCTAGTTGCACATGACCATAGGGTCGAGAGGTAACAACTATCATTGTCTGAGGGCCATGAGTTAGGAGATTAATCACCTTCATGAACTCATGGGAGCCAAAGGGCAGAAGAGTAGGGCACTCTATGGATGCATGAGGGAAGAGGGATGAGCCTAAAAGTGCTGGCACCCTATAGACCCAGAGGAGATGACCAAGGATTGTGTGTGAACCCCAGTAGGTTTGAGACCAGTTTTCCAGGGAAGTAATTTTTGATATCATGATGTTTGTGATATAGAGACATAAGTTGCACGTTTCAACTTAGATTTGAAGGTGTACGGGCAAGGTGGGATGTACCATCTCTACTCTTGGAACAGGAAGAACTCTGTATTTGGATGGCTGCCAAATGCTTATTTACTCTTGTTATGGGAGTGAGAGATAGGACAGTACGCGTGCCATACACCAAGGAGAAAGATGAGGTAAGTTGGAACGATGCTATGAGGTATGAGGACAGAAACGATAACATGTCCTTGTGGGGTGAACGAAACATGGATGCTTTACCAACACTAAGAGTATTAAGGTAGTCATCTTGTGAGGATGTTGTAACATGAGTTATGTGGAACTTGCATGTGATACGAGGTTGAGTTTGATAACCAAGAAGATGAGCTCAGAGTTTCTTGATGAAGATAGACTTAGAGTTCGAGATGAAATGATAAGTGGAATACACAAAGGTGTATGTCTTCGACTCTACCTAACACCTAAGGATGTGAAGTGGTAATGGATGCTCTGGCTGAGATGAAGCTACCTAGTATAGATGGAGGCTGGAAGAGGCTGAAAGGAGATAATTTTGGCTAACACTCAGATGCAACGATATCAGTTGATCAAGTTAGTAGTTGTTTGGGTGGCCAGCCTAGGCCTTGATGCAATAAAAGGATGGTTGAAGGACCTCAAATGCACTTATTTGGAAAGGAAGGTGATAAAACCCTAATGAGAGTGGTTTAGGGTTTTTGAGGAATCGATCTTGAAGAATCATGACATACAAGAGATCATGGTTTTAAGACCACCATACATCATGATACTACAAAGATAGTAAGTGATAGTAGCACTTTGGATGCTTGATGTGAAGTTGCATGTGTCTTGTGGCCATGCAAGCCAGGGGTGAAGGACGAACACCAGTAACCCAGTGCCTTGACATAGAGGATAAAGAGTCCTCGAGAGGGAATGGGAGTTCACCACTATGGATGTTGTGGTAAGTCTCCCCTTAATCAAGAAAGATTAAGATGCAATATGGGTTATGGTAGATCGCCTTACCTAGATGACAAGAGAAAGAAAGAGTATTGTCAAGGGATAGTTCAGGTTGAACTACTTACAAGAGAGAGAGATGGTTTAGCTATACCATGATGCAAGTTCAAAAGTTCTTGAGTAGGACCTAAAGGTTCACTTCCATTAGGTGGAAGTAGATACATGAAGAACTCGGTGTCAGTACAGTTTATCACCCCAAACTAACGGACAGTATGATCCAGACTAGAGGGTCTGATGAGAGCATGTGTACTCATTCAGGGTGATACATAGAGACAGTTCTTAAGATGTGATGTTAACCACCATAGCCTTTATTGGGATGCAAGAAGTTCTATAAGGAGGTTGTGTTGGTCACCACTTCATTAAGATGATGTTGGCGAAGGAGGCCTTATGAAGGTCAGAAAAGAACCACAGTGTGTGCAGATGAAGTCACTTTGATCGTGCAATGGTTGAGGGGGAGCCAAGAAGCGACATGAGTAGTGAGCTGATGCAAATCAGGCTAATATGCAGTTCACTGTGGGAGAGTATGTGATGTGAAAATCTGACCCCTCTAAGCTACAGCTGAGAAAGCTGAGTCCTCGATGTATGGGTCCATTTGAGATGGATTGGTGGAGATGGTTGTGTTTAGCCTTGCTCCCAGGATAACATGATGTGTAATGTGTTCCATGAGTCCGATCTAGAGCACTATGTGAGGTACCCAAGCCATGTGCTGAGCCCTGAACCTATTCAGCTTTGGAGAGGTTGAAATGTCCTGAGTCACCTATGAGGGTACGATATACCAAGGTAAGAAAGAACTTAGATGGAAGAATATGAGATGATGAAGGTTCTTAGGAAGCACCATGGAAAGGGTGAAGCCACATGGGAGCCCTGATGGACATAAGAAAGGCTTATCCTGAATTGTTTACTTGCTTGACGAGATTTTGAGGACAAAATTCTTATAAGAGGGGAAGGATGTTACAACCCAAATTTTTGGGTTCATTTGGTGAGAAATGTAATTTCTTATAATAAAGATAAATGAACAAATAATGATTGAATGCATGAATTTTGTTTAAAATAGCCTTGTTGATTTATTTGTGGGCTTTATTGGCTATTGGGCCCAATACCAAGGAAAAGACAAAAGAAACTCCATTATTAATAAGAAATGGAGAAAAGAAAAATGTAGAAACCTCTAGAAGGCAATAGAGTGTAATCCAAAGGTGTATTTCGTGCCTCTTGGGTTCCTTGGGTCCCAAGGAGTCCAAAATTGCAAAGATAAAGCAATAAGAGAAGAAAAGATCAATTAGATATTTCTTCATTAAGAAAGAAATTGAAAATAATGATTTAATATGGAAAATAAGTATAACTGAGTTGTCCTTGATGGATTTTCGTATCCAAAGGATTCCTAATGATAAAAGGAATGCCAATGAGGAAAATAAAAAGAAAGATAAAGACAAATCCTTGAAAAGAGATATTTTACTAAAGAAATGAATAAGAAGAAAGAGAAAATAGATAAAGGATAAGTAAAAGGCTAAGGAATATTCCCCAATATGGGAATTCGTGCCTTTAGGATTTCTTGAGGTCCAAGGGACCCAAAATAACAAAATAACAGCAAAGGGAAAAGAAATACCAATTAATTTTGGATTAATTAAAGGATAACTTAGGTGGGAAGTAAACCTTCTCACCCATTGTAATTTGTTTCCCAAATCTTGTACATAGATAGATAATGTGAAGACAAACGTTCCCTTAAAATTTGAGTTAAAAAGGAGCAAGGGTTTGGGAGATACGAATTTCCTAAGAAATTGCTAAAAATTGGATTTATTCAGAATTAGGAAAAGGATTTTCCTTTTTGATCAAACGCGGATAACACGGACCGTTGGATCTTAATCCAACGGAAATCGGTCATCATCTAAGTCCCACTGGGACTAGGACTCTGTGAGATTATATAGGATTTTCCTCTCCGAATTTCTTGAGATCCATAGAGAGTGGTCGTCTAATCATAGTCCCATTGGACTCAGGAGACGAAATTGCAGGGAATCATCCCTGGTTTGCACATGTTTGGCCTTCGTTTTGGGAAACCCCCAATTCCCATGAACCTAACCTCAACCCTATAAATAGGGGAGGGTTATGGAGGGAACCAACATCCCTTTTCACTAGTCCAATCGCTGCGGAAGAGACCAAGGATCGTTTTCGTGCAATCAATTGCTCTTTTCGACCTGACCTTCACCCTCATCGTCACCGCAAAACACACTGGAGTCCGGCGAGTAGGGGATGACCTTGGCAAGGCTTGGGCAAGCAATTGAAGCCCTCAAAGACTTCGAAGAAGGGAGGTGGAGCTCCCTGGCCTATCAGCATGAGCAAAGGAGGACGAGAGCTTGAAGTCAACTCCTTAGTTGACCGTCGCGACAGCCATGTTCTCGCGCGAGGTTGAACATGAAGGCATGGGTTATTTACAATAATACCCACCACATCTCTTTTACTGGTAAGGACATTCTCGTCCTTTACTCATCTTGATCGCATGAGGTGCGTGGAATCCTGGTCATTGGATCCTCAGTGGACCAGCGGACCACGGATCCAACGCTCCTCATTTTTCTAAATTAGTCAATAAAGCAATTTTCTTAATAAAATCATATCTTGAGTTAGAAAACTCAGATGAGGGAAGTCAATACATGAAAAATGATCAGAAAAATGCGAGGGACACAATAAAAATAGTTTGGGAACCTAAATCAGTATCTTTTTGCAAAATTATCTAATGTGGGTAAAAAAAGGTATTAATTTGTGGGTATTAACCCTAATTGATGATCGAAAATAGATTTAATCTTGAAAGTGTGTAAATTCGAGCATTATTAACTGGTTTAATGATTAAGATAGATTATAACCTATTTTTATGATGGATTGCAAGGATTAAGGTTTTAAACCTAATATGTTGATTAAAACCCTTAGAAACCCTAAATGAGGGAAAAAGGGAAGAAAGGATATAGTAATCCAAAAATTAGGGTTTTGTGGTCCAAACCAAATCTTAAGGATATTAATGGAAAATGAGATAAGATAATTAGGGTTTGATGGATATTTGATAAAAGTAAAATAAAAGTGGTGAAACCCTAATTATGGTCGAAACCTTAAAAAGGGCTAGTAACCCTAGGGCATGATTAGGCCTATTAGACTTGGATACCATGATCCATGATAAAAAAATATTGGATGTATATTTCCGGACTGAATTGTGCTTCCTTGCTTGATTCTAGATTACTTGATTGCTTGGATTAATTCTGCATTCAAGACAACTTGACGGGTATGTGGTTAATTACGAGTAATTGCATTAGTTTTCCCGAAGGTTTCCCAGATGGTTAATCGCATTGATTGAAACTAAACAGTTTGGATGTTCATACTGCAATTGTAAAGTCATTATGGTTATCACAATTATAAATACATGTGTATTCTCACACCTACATGCCACCTTGATGGAAGATGCCATAAAGGTCAGGCTCAAGAGGGTAGACCAATGGGCACCATGAGAGGTGACCCCAGACACCAAGCTCGGGAATGAGAAGGTGGTCTATGTTGCATGACTATGGGGCACCATGAGAGGTGACCCCCAGGCACCAAGCTCTATATTGAGAAGATGGCCTTAAGTCAATGGAAAAAGAGAAACCCTAGAGGGGTATTCCAGGGTTAGGGCAAAAGCGGTGGAGAAGGACACATGGAAAATGTAAATTGGCTTGTTAAATAACTTGATTGTGATAATTAAATTGTTAGCCATATTTGTGAAATTTTGGTTGTTCCCACATACCGGCATATTCCTATATGCTGACTGACATTTTGTTTGCCAGTGTTTTAGGTACAACAATTGAAAGAACAAACAGTAAAGTGACACATTGTGGAAATAAGAAATACAGTGCAAGGAGTATTAGATAGAATGAATCCAGGTTGTGGATAGAGTAGCTTACCAAAGTTTTAAAAAGGTATGCAAGGTTTTATTTTATACATGTTTCCAGTTTAGTTGGTAAAATTTGATAATAGTTATTGATTATTTGTCGAACCTTTGATCTGGTATATTGGGCTAACGGCTCTGATCTCTGAGTCTCCCTTAAGTGGGGGTTACTGGGAGACGGGGTCGTTACAATGAGTTTGGAGTTTATTTTCACTTTTGGAGTCATTTATTATTTTATTTGATATTTTGGGGAAAACTTAGAACTTTTCATTCATAAATGAATTATATTAATTATTATTATGTGAATAATTAGAAACTTGACTCCCAAGGTAATTGGGACGCAGGAACATGACTTTAAACTTATATTTCTCCTTTGGGGTTTCTTTTTATGAGATATGTCAAATGGCCTATTAATGGCCCATTATCATAATTATTCATTCAATTAGGTTTATTAGGGGGATTTTACATGCATTAGCTCACATTGCTCATTCTAAACCTTTTATAAGTCTAACCTCAAACTATGTTTGGTCAAACCCAAAAGATCAAAGTTCTAGGGTAGGGTCTAAGATCTGGTATGTTAAAGCACACCACCACTAAAAAAGGATTTTGTCCTCGAAATCTATTGATCCAAACATCAACAACTTACTACTCTCCACCCCTTAAAGGGTTCAACCTAGCAAGTCAAACTAAATAACTTTTTAGATCTACCCACATCTCTTATTTGTGAAAGTTTTAGAGATTTATGTTTCTCATGTATCAGACTAAAAGTCATACCAACTAGGGTTGAGTTTTAGGTCCTTGTGACTCTAACCTATCAACCCTACATGAACATCCAAAAAGTCATAGGGTAGGTCAACTACACCATTATATAAACTCCTAGTCACAAAATTAGGGTTAGAATCTACTCTAACTAGAGTTTCTCTTTATTGTGACTTAGTTCAAGAAAACTTCGATGAAATCCATAATTTTTTTGTACATATCGTAGTATAATGAAAATAATTTTTTTGATAAGAAACATTAGAGGTAAAACAAATATGGTACCAAAATAAATGCGATAAACCAAGTCAAAACTTATCCATGACAAGATCTCTTCACAACCTAATTTTATCCTCAAATGAAACCATATTACATAAAAAGATCATCATCAATCAAAACTAGGGTGAACATCTCACCTAGAGGCAACTATCTAAGTCAAGGGTTTAACTAGGGAGAAAAAATTGAAATAGTCAGATTCCAACTACCATGGGCTCTAATACCATGCTGTAAAGAAGTGAAATCACCTCACTACTAAAAATTTGAAATATCAAACCTCCATTCCCAACATACTAAAAGGGTATGATGAAACGGGTGTAAAATTTTCAAATCTTTATTTAGTGGTATGCAAAACAACCAAAGTGTAGTAGCGGAATAAAAACATGACTATATTCAATTATAAAACAAGGGAACATCTTAAACTTACAACATAAGGATCCATGTAGAAGAAATCAAAACCACCTTTGTAATGACCCCGCCCCCGGTAACCCCAATTAAGGGAGACCAAGAGGTCAGAGCCATTATCCCAATTTCTAGATCAATGGTTTGACAAATAATCAATAATAATTATAAAATTCTGCCAAACTATATTGAAAGCTTGTATAAAATAAAACTTTGCATACCTTTTAAAAACTTTGGATATCTACTTCTATCCACAGCTTGAATCTGTTCTATCTAATCCTCCTTGCACTTTAATTCTTATTTTCATAATATGTCACTTTATTGTTTTTCCTTTTCAACATTGTACCTAAAATGCCGACAAATAAAACGTCGGTCAGCATAAATGAATATTTCGGTATGTGGGGAAAAACAAAATATCAAACATAAGGCTAACAACCTATTTATCACAATCAAGGTAGTTAACCATTCAAATTATGTTTTCAATGTGTCAATCTCCACTGCTTTTGCCCCAACCCTGGAATACCCCCATTAGGGTTTCTCTTTTTCCATTGACTTAAGGCCACCTTCTCAATCCCGAGTTGGTGCCTGGGGTCACCTCTCATGGTGACCATTAGTCATGCAACAAAGACCACCTTCTCAATCCCGAGCTTGGTGTCTGGGGTTACCACTCATGGTGCCCATGGGTCTTCCCTCTTGGGCTTGACCTTCTGGCATCATCCATCAGGGTGGCATGTAGGTGTGAGAATACATATTTATATCATAATTGTGATAATCATAGTGACTTTATGATTTGCAAGTATGAACATCCAAACTGATAGATTGCATTCAATGCGATCAATCATCTGGGAAAACCTTCGGGAAACTAATGTGATTAACCATAATTAACCACATACCTGTTCTGCTAATTTGAGATAAAAATATTCCATGCAAGTAAGAAATCCAATCAAGCAAGAACATACAACAAGATCCTGAAATAATCATACAATTTCCTTTTATTACTCATGTTATCAATATCTATCCAACCTAACTTGATCCTTAGGGTTTCTACTTCTTTTTAGGGTTTCACTTGCAATTAGGGTTTTGCCATCACTTTTATTATTACAAACCCTAATTAAGCAAAACTACTTATAAACCCTAATTATCATGTCCTATCTCTCCTAACAGGCTTAGGATCAACAATTATCCACATATTTCCATGTATTTCGATTAGACATAATCATCTCTTCTTTTACCCTAAATTAGGGTTTCTAGATGCATTATCATACATACTTGGTTTAAAACCCTAAAACATGCAATTACTCATCTAGATCAGATTCAAGTCTATCATTATCATTCAACATGTTACTATTACTCAATTTGACCAATTAAGCATCATAGACTCAACCATTAATCTCAATTAGGATTTTTAACCTAACTTTAATGCATTTTTCATCAACTTAATGTACTTTTGCAATTAGAAACGGAATCAAGCTTTAATATCATTTTTATTGGATTCCACTCGTTCTCCTAATCAATTTTCATATTTTACTTGTCTTAATCGGAGTTGCCAATCTTTTACTATGATTTTTGTAAAATATTTACCTCTCGGCCAATGGGACGCCGCCACATCAGCCTGGCGGCTTGTTTTATCCTTTTCCACACTGGGTCAGGGTCCAGCGAACCGGACCTTGCCTCCTCAGCTGCGCTCTCTCACACGAGCAAAGGTCTTCGGATCCACGATTGTACTTTCTTGCCCCTGTCTCCTTCACATGCGTCGGGGGTAGAGTTGTAAAGAGCCACAGACTCGCCTTGAAACTCTCGTCACCTGGTTCGCGAGCCTAGTTCTCTGTTGAGTCAATGTGAGGGTTGACTGTAGGCTTCCAGGCCTCCGATTATAGGGCAACGGCACCGGTAGCTCCACCTCCACCCACCAAACTCATTAGGGATACAAGCTCGATCAGCGATGGTCTAAAACTAGCAGACGGCAAGGAGCTGTCTCCTCCGCAGAACCTACTCTAGCAGCGAGTCTTTGCGCTGAACAGGAAGAAGGGAGAAGGGTCGGGTGTTTCGGAAGCATCGTGCAAATCATTTTGGAATTCTCAGAGGGTACTCAAACCCCCCTTATATACTAATTGGTCCCGAAAGGATCTAATGTGAGCCCTAATAATTAGGGAAACCCACTATCCTTCACGAACTAGGTCCATCTCGGGATTGTCCTACTCAGATTGGGTTTCTAAACGCAATGGGAAAGTTTCCCATAGTTGCTCGATCCTTGATCAACAAGGAATCTGGCCTGGAAATTCCCATATTCCTGTCTACTTTTTTCGTTCTTCGTTGGAGTGTAGTCGTCATTGTATCCTTGATCCACGGCTATCAGCTATGCGCCAAGAACAATGAATATAGCCTAATATTGAAAAATCGTGACATTTAAAGTGACTCCTCTCACTTTAGGGATTCTTCAAAAATCCATAACTCATAAACTGTTTATCCAATTGATCCCAAATTTCCAGGGAAAGTCTATAAAGACTTAATCTACTTATATTCCAAGTTTGAAGCCGAAACCCAAGAGAAATAACTCATTTCCTTCACTTGAAAGTCAATGACTTAACAAGCATGTATTATGTATAAGAACACATATTTTCTCTCTCCCTCTTTCCAATTTTCTCTATTTCAATTTCATAAACATTATAAGGCAAGTGGAATCAAAATCCCATTTATAATGATTCCATTATCCATATTTCCACATATTTCTAATATTTTCATCATTATTTCAACTTTCCTTCTTAATAATTCTTTATTTGGTTTTATCTCTTTTCTTCTCTCCTATTATCTTTGCAACTTGGACTCCTTGAACCCCAAGAAATCCTAAGATTTCGAAATTCCTTTTTAAGGATACTTATCATACTTCTAGATGCATCTACATTCTTCATTTTTCATTATCTTACTTATTTCTTTATTAAGATATTTCTTTTCAAGGATTTCTCTTTATCTTTCATTTCCTTTTTCCTCTTTTCATATTTCTTTTATTAGAAATCACATAGAAACGAAATTTATTTAATTGTGGCCATTAAATCCACTTTCTAGATATTTATGTGTATTTCTCATAATTACTTTGCTTAATATCCATTATCTTGTATCTTTTCCTTTTATTTGGACTTTTCTTCTTTTCTTCTCTTTTATATCCATTATTGGATTAATCTAATAATAGAAATTACGAAATTCCTATTAAAAGGGAGATTGTAAAGAAATTCATCTTTTGAAGCAAAGCATACAACCTTTTCAATTAAGTCCATATTCACAAAATCTTTACAATTGAATTATGCAAAATTGAGGTTGTAACATCCTTTCCCTCTTATAGGAATTTTGCCCTCAAAATTCCCTCAAAGAAACAAGATAAGACTTCCTCATGTCCATCATGGCTCCCATGTGGTTTTACCCTCTCCATGGTGCCTCCCAAGAATCTCATATTCTTGCGTCTGAGTTCTTTCTCACCTTGGTACCTTGTACGCTCATAGGTGACTCAGGACATTTCAGCTTCTCTCAAAGCTAAAAGGGTTCATGGCTCAGCACATGGCTTGGGTACCTCACATAGTACTCTAGATCAGACTCGTGGAACACATCACGTTATCCTGAGGGGTAAGACTAAACATAACCATCTCCACCAATCCATCTCAAATGGACCCATATATCGGGGACTCAACTTTCTTAGTTGTAGCTTAGAGGGGTTGGATTTTCACATCGCATATTCTCCCACAGTGAACTGCATGTTAGTCTGCTTTGCATCAGCTCATGACTCATGTCGCCCATGGGCTTCCTCAGTCATTGCATGATCAAAGCGACTTCATCTGCACACATTGTGGTCCTTTTATGACCTTCGTGAGGTCCCTTCACCAACATTATCTTAATAAAGTGGTGACCGACACAATCTCCATTATAGAGCTTCTTTACATCTCGATACTGGCTATGTTGGTTATCATCACATCTCTCATAGGGCAAGAATTGCCCCCCATGTATCACCCTGAATGAGTACACATGCTCTCATCAGACCCTCTTGTCTGGATCATACTAACCATTAGTTAGGGGTGATAAGTTGTACTCACATCAAGTTCTTCATGTATCTACTTCCACCTTATGGTAAGTGAATCTTTAGGTCATATTCAAGAACGGATCATGGTGTAGTTGAACCATCTCTCTCTCTCTTTCTCTTAAACTATGTCATCAAGGTAAGGCGATCTACCATAACCCATATTGCATCTTGACCTTCCTTGGTCTAGGGGAGACTTACCACGACATCCATAGTGATGAACTCCCATTCCCTCTCAGGGACCTTTTATCCTTTGTATCAACTTACTGGGTTACTGGTGTCCGTCCTTCACCTCCTAACATGCATGGGGACAAGCCACATGCAACTTCATCTTAGGCATCCAAAGTACTACTGAAACTTACCATCTTAGTAGTACCATGGTGTATGGTGATTTAAAATCATGATCTCCTATATGTCATGATTCCTCAAGATTGATTCCTCAGAAACCCTAAAATACTCTAGTCATGGGTTTCCTCACCTTCTTTTCCCATAGAAGTGCATCTGAGGTTCTACAACCATCCTTTTAACGCATCAAGGCCTAGGATGGCTAACCAAACAACCACTAACTTGATCAACAGATCTTGTTACATCTGAGTGTTAGCCAAACATATCTCCTTTTTCAAACTTAGGGCTAACCTAACAACCTCTTCTAGCCTCTAGCTAAACTAGGCAGCTACATCTCAACCAGAGCATCCATTACTACCTTTCATCTTTAGGTTCTAGGTAACAGTGAAGACATATACCTCCATGTATTCCACTTATCATCTCATCTTGGACTTTAGGTCAATCTTGAACAAGAAAACTTACTCCTCATCTTCTTGGTTTTTGAACTCAACCTTGTATAACTCGCGAATTCCACATAGCTCATGATAAAAACATCCTCATAAGATGACTACCTTAGTTCTCTTGATGTTTGTAAACATACACACATCTCACACTTCATAAGGGTACATTATTATCTCCATCCTCATGCATCATAGCAATGTTTCCACTCACATTATCTTTATCCTTGGTTTATGGCATGTGTACTGTTCTATCTCTTACTCCCATAACAAGAGAAAATAAGCATTTGGCTGCAGTCCAAATACAAAGTTCTTCCCATTCCAAGAGTAGATATGGTACATCCCACATTTCCAGTACACCTATAAATCTAAACTGAAATGTGCCTCACATGCATCTATATAATGAACATCTCAATATCTAGGTTACTTCCATGAAAAATTGGTCTCAAACCCACTTGGGTCCACACACCATCCTTGGTCAGCTCCTCTAGGTCTGTAGGGTGCCGACACTTTTGTGGTCATCGCTCCTCCCTTATGCATCAGAGAGTGCCCTCATCATCTGCCCTTTGGGTCCCATGAGTTCATGAAGGTGATCAATCTCCTAACCCATGGCCCTCAGACAATGATAGTTGTTACCTCCCGACCCTATGGTCATGTGCACCTAGGGAATTAGGTAACTCCTACTTCCATCGATCTTATCCCTACCTGACCCTAGGATAGACTTAGGATTCTAACATAGTACATGTCCAACTTAGAACCTTACCCAAGTCTCCATCATCTCTCTCAGCATTTGTGCTCTGACTTACATCCTTTCATAGGGGTCATGGTGACATATCTACCTTAGTCAGGCCCCATTCTGGTTACCTCCATGGTAACACATCCACATGCACTCAGAGATGATCATCTATGGGTCTACAGGTTCATTCTTATACTATGTACTATCCACTTAGCTTCTCAAGATCCTATGAGACCTCTTAGGGTTTCCTCAAACCCAACAAAAGTTGATATACACCCTACAAAAGGGTCCCTCTCCCAGGATGGGAGGAAACTACATCTTGATAACAAAGGTCACAAACGTCCCTATGTCTGGGGTTTACATCCACATGAGAATGTTTGACCCTAGCAAGCTACCAAGATACGTAGCCAGCAAGCAGACCACCTACTAAACCATGTTAGGTCTTCATGATAGGTCATACTTGTTCTCATTCCTCAACATTGGACCAAAAACATACCTGCCCATGTCACCAATTTAGATGTGAGGGGTTCATCAAACATACCTTAATCTCAGGGGTTCCCATTCCTCTAAACATGAGGAGTGCCATGCTCAGATCTATGGAAACTCAAATCTTGTCATGAGCATCAGGTGCACCAAACACCACTACTTTCCCTCTTAGGTCTAGGAACCCTAGGTGCACCTTTCTGATGTCCAACTGCATGCTCAACATTTTAACCACGAACCAAGCATGTACAAGGTATAGCGTGCACATCCTATTATCATTCCATTCGAATAACACCTCATAGTGG
The DNA here is from genome assembly GCA_963693085.1 of Alisma plantago-aquatica. Taxonomy (NCBI): domain Eukaryota; kingdom Viridiplantae; phylum Streptophyta; class Magnoliopsida; order Alismatales; family Alismataceae; genus Alisma; species Alisma plantago-aquatica. The sequence goes on from OY856415.1 coordinate 633,923,741, forward strand.
AGTCCTCCTCAAGGACAACCAACTAGGTATAAGGCCTCACAACTTGTTACTAAGCCTCTTCATGGTCTAAGGAACTCTTCTTCCTATCTCAGAAGGTAAACACATATACCATAGGCTCATAGGTACCAACAACCTCATCCTCTCTCTAGGTTTTGGTTCCTCTAAAGGCAACCAAGATACCATCAGCCTCGAGGGATCATGAGGCAACCACAACCATCCACTTAGGTCGCATCATCCCCAACTTCCCAGGGTTTCTCCTAACCCGGAATCTAAACTTCCAACCTTCTAGCTCGGGCCCTGCTCTCTCTCTCTCTCTAGAGCTTAACCCTACAACAACCTTACTACTAGAGGTCCTCTCTCTAAGGTGGATCAAGCTCACAAGCGTACACCTACATGAGTGAAACCTATGTTTACCCAAGATTATCCATAACTCTTCATGCTTATCTCATAAGCTATCCAACATACTCTCCTGGCCAGGGTTTTAACCTACTGTCGACCCTAGTGATGTACTTGGGGTGCAACTTTTCCATTCTCATATAAGCCCATATGGTTTCTATATGGTCATCACTAACCTCCTCAATGAAGGAGCTATCCTTCACTCTACCATGCACGACCCTTCCCAGGGTTGGGTCGCCAAAGGTATTAGGTCATCCAACCTCACATGACTCATATCGTCATGGGTATCCAAACTAAAAGCATGTACACTCACACACATGGTCTACCATGACATCTAGCTCATCATGTCATCCCTCTCTAACCACCACTAAGGGTTAGGGTTAGCATCATCCTCAGATGATGTACCAGGTCTCTACCGTTAATGGAGATCTCTACCTCCAAAACCAACTCTCTACTTCATCCTCCTGACAAGAAGGTCTAACCTCAGGTCTCTCCTGAGGGCATGAAAACACATGTCATACGACCTAAGCATGCAACTATCTTTAGTTTACGCTTAAACTATTAAGCTTATGTCCATGACATCTTATTTACATGCTTTTTATTATTTTGGTAAAGGATTCCTTAACCTTATTATACATACCCTAACCTCAAGAGGGTGAGGAAGAGAGAGAAAACCCTAAACCTTATAATCCTAATTGAAATAGGGTTGAGAAGGGATGAAAATAGATGACAGAGTCCTAAAGGTATCTTATTTTGAGTCAGATCCTAAGACATTGGCTAGGCAGTCACACAGATCCGGGAGTCCTCGTATTCTAACTAGCGGTGCGGAGGAAAATCTTGCCATCCCTCAGACGTGATCCTTTTCTAGACACCTCTGTCTTTCAGAAAATCCTCTAATAACTCCCTTGGTTCTATGGAATTTGTAAAATTTAATAATTACTAAAGATTAAATGAGGAACCAATGCTCTGATACCAAATGTAATGACCCCACCCCCAGTAACCCCCAATTAAGGGAGACCAAGAGGTCAGAGCCATTATCCCAATTTCCGGATCAAAGGTTCAAAAAAAAATCAATAATAATTATAAAATTCTACAAAACTATACTGAAAGTTGGTATAAAATAAAACTTTTCATACCTTTTAAAAACTTTATATATCTACTTCTATCCACAGCTTGAATCTATTATATCTAATCATCCTTGCTTTTTAATTCTTATTTTCACAATATGTCACTTTACTGTTTGTCCTTTTCAACATTGTACCTAAAACACCGACAAACAAAATGTCAGTTAGTATAAATGAATATGTCGGTATGTGGGGACAAAAAAAAATATCAAACATAAGGCTAACAACCTATTTATCACAATCAAGGTAGTTAACAATTCAAATTACGTTTTTAATGTGTCAATCTCCACCGCTTTTGCCCTAACCCTAGAATACCCCCATTAGGGTTTCTCTTTTTCCATTGACTTAAGGCCACCTTCTCAATCCCGAGCTTGGTGCCTGGGGTCACCTCTCATGGTGCCCATTAGTCATGCAACAAAGACCACCTTCTCAATCCTGAGCTTGGTGTCTGGGGTCACCACTCATGGTGCCCATGGGTCTTCCCTCCTGGGCTTGACCTTCTAGCATCATCCATTAGGGTGGCATGTAGGTGAGAGAATACACATTTATATCATAATTGTGATAATCATAGTGACTTTATGATTTGCAAGTATGAACATCCAAATTGATAGGTTGCATTCAATGCGATCAATCATCCGAGAAAACCTTCGGGAAACTGATGTGATTAACCATAATTAACCACATACATGTTCTGCTGATTTAAGATAGAAATATTCCAAGCAAGTAAGAAATCCAAGCAAGCAAGCACATACAACAAGATCTTGAAATAATCATACAGTTTCCTTTTATTACTCATGTTATCAATATCTATCCAACCTAACTTGCTCCTTAGGGTTTCTACTTCTTTTTAGGGTTTCGCTTGCAATTAGGGTTTTGCCATCACTTTTATTATTACAAACCCTAATTAAGCAAAACTACTTATAAACCCTAATTATCATGTCCTATCTCTCCTAATAGGCTTAGGATCAACAATTATCCACATATTTCCATGTATTTCGATTAGACATAATCATCTCTTCTTTTACCCTAAATTAGGGTTTCTAGATGCATTATCATACATACTTGATTTAAAACCCTAAAACGTGCAATTACTCATCTAGATCAGATTCAAGTCTATCATTATCATTCAACAGGTTACTATTACTCAATTTAACCAATTAAGCATCATAGACTCAACCATTAATCTCAATTAGGATTTTTAACCTAACTTTAATGCACTTTTCATCAACTTAATGTACTTTTGCAATTAGGAGTAGAATCAAGCTTTAATGTCATTTTTATTGGATTCCTCTCGTTCTCCTGATCAATTTTCATATTTTACTTGTCTTAATCGGAGTTACCAATCTTTTACTATGATTTTTGTAAAATATTTACCTCTCGGCCAATGGGACGCCGCCACATCAGCCTGGCGGCTTGTTTTATCCTTTTCCATGCTGGGTCAGGGTCCAGCAAATTGGACCTTGCCTCCTCAGTTGTGCGCTCTCACGTGAGCAAACGTCTTTGGACCCGCAATTGTACTCTTTTGCCCCTGGTCTCCTTCACATGCGTCGTGGGTAGAGTTGTAAAGAGCCACAGACTCGCCTTCAACCTCCTTTCGCCTAGTTCACGAGCCTGGTTCTCTACCGAGTCAACGTGAGGATTGATTCCAGGCTTCCAGGCCTCTGATCAGAGGGCAATGGCACCGGTAGCTCCACCTCCACCCACCAAACTCATTGGGGATACAAGCTCGATCGACGATGGTCCAAAACTAGCAGACGGCAAGGAGCTGTCTCCTCCGCGGAACCTGCTCTAGCGGTGAGTCTTCACGCTGAACTAGAAGAAGGGAGAAGGGTCGGGTGTTTTGGAAGCATCGTGTGAATCATTTTGGAATTCTCAGAGGGTACTCAAACCCCCCCCTTATATACTAATCGGTCTCGAAAGGATCTAATGTGATCCATGAGAATAAGGGAAACCCACTATCCTTCACAAACCAGGTCCATCTGGGGATTCTCCTACTCAGATTGGGTTTCTAAATGCAACGGGAAAGTTTCCCATAGGTGCTCGATCCTTGATCAATAAGGAATCTAGCCCTGAAATTCCCATATCCCTGTCTACTTTTCCCGTTCTTCATTGGAGTGCAGTCGTCATCGGATCCTTGATCCACGGCTATCAGCTATGTGCCAAGAACAAAGAATATAGCCTAATATTGAAAAAGTGTATATCCAATCGATCCCAAATTTTTAGGGAAAGTCTATAAAGACTTAATCTACTTATGTTCCAAGTTTGAAGCCAAAACTCAAGATAAATAACTCCTTTCCTTCACTTGCAAGTCAATGACTTAAAAAGCATGTATTATGTATAAAAACACATATTTTCTCTCTCCTTCTTTCCTATTTTCTCTATTTCAAATTTTATAAACATTATAAGGCAAGTAGAATCGAAATCCCATTTTTTATGATTCGATTATTCATATTTCCACATCTTTCTTATATTTTCATCAGTATTTCAACTTTCCTTCTTAATAATGCTTTATTTGATTTTATCTCTTTTTTTCTCCTATTATCTTTGCAACTTGGACTCGTTGAACCCCAAGAAATCCTAAGATTTCGAAATTCCTTTTAAAGGATACTTATCATCCTTCTAGATGCATCTACATTCTTCATTTTTCATTATCTTATTTATTTCTTTATTAAGATATTTCTTTTCAAGGATTTCTCTTTATCTTTCATTTCCTTTTTCCTCTTTTCATATTTCTTTTGTTAGAAATCACATATAAATGAAATTTATTTAATTGTGGTCATTAATTCCACTTTCTAGATATTTCTATGTATTTCTCATAATTACTTTGCTTAATATCCATTATCTTGTATCTTTTCCTTTTATTTGGACTTTTCTTCTTTTCTTCTCTTTTATATCCATTATTGGATTAATCTAATAATAGAAATTACAAAATTCCTATCAAAAGGGAGATTTGCAAAGAAATCCATCTTTTGAAGCAAATCATATAACCTTTTCAATTAAGTCCATATTCACAAAATATTTACAATTCAATTATGCAAAATTGAGGTTGTAACAACCTCAAAATTGTCTCTAAGCTTTAACTTCACAATCTATGTCCATGTCAACATGTCTTGTCATCCAGTCCTACACCTAGGGTTGGAAGCATACCCCAGCAAAAGAGAAACAATAGGAGACATCAGCAAAGGCTGGTATGTGCATACTAAATAGGCAATTGAGAAACATTGTGTAATAAAGGACAACAAATTTAAAATGAAGCTTCCCATAGAAAAGATAAGTACCACCCAAGCGGGTATCAAGAGAAAAGATCACAACAAAAGTGATACTTTCCATAAAACAAAACCATAAAGAATGTGCAATACGATTTGAAAGTTTAACTGAATAATTAGTATGTAATAACTCATAGAAAATTTCTGCAAGAAGTTCTTGGGGCTTAATGATAAAGATATTCCTAAAATATATTATACTTATTTTTTTCATAAATTACCATGCTTCATATGATAAGAAAGAAGGCATTAGGAAAGAAATGTAAGATTATGATATACTTATATGCTACAGAATCTTGAGAAATCTATACATAATTCTCTTCTTTTGTATGCACTTACACTTGTAATAGAAATGGGTATCCTTCTAACATTTTGCTATTTTTTAAATTATAATTAATTAAAATATAAGAAGGTGGTACTATCATGCTTGATGTTTATATGATCTATCAATATGATTAGTGACTTGAGCAATATGATGTTGACTCCTTGATTAAGGCTAATATTTGAGTGTTATGGTTTAAAGAACACTCAGTCTAGATAACAAGCCCCAGTTTGGGAAAATCCAAGTGAGCATGTTGATGAGAAAGGCATGTATCTTACTATTGGTGAGTTGAATGCAATGGAGAAATATATATGATCACATGTTGATGCAGCCCTACTTTAGATATCCATCTTGTGTCATTTTGTACTTTAAATACATATAAACATGTTAAAATGCATGCTACTTCCCTTAATAAATTTATTACCTTAATGCACTTATGCTTGTTCTTTGTATATTTTTTAGGTACTTTAACCAGGCATTGGATGGAAGGGAGAGAGAGAGGAGGATCTCATGATTTCTACACCCTTGGATGAGCTCTAGATCATCCCCGACCTACCACAAGTGGTCAGAAATTGATCCAAAGAAAAGAAAAAACATAAAGGGGGATTTAAGAGTTGAAATGCACAACTGCCCCCTTGAAACGGGCTACAGTGCATGTGCATGGTTGTGGCACAACTGCCCCATATCATAATTAAAGTTCAAGAATGAAGCAGCTACAACAAGTCAGCCACCACGTCTGTGGCCAGAAAAATGGCCGTGGTATGTAAGATCCACCACAATTGTGACAACCAAAATGACCATGGTGGGAAGCTTCTACAATGAAAAATATCTAAGAAATTACCAAGTCCTATTCCCTCTAATACGACCATGGCAGCCACCATGACCTTGTCACCACTTACCCATTATGACCATGCAACTATCCCCCAAAACTGAAACCTCCATTGTCATTTTTCACCAATCTCTTTTACCTTGCCATTCCACTCCACCACAACCATCATCATTTACTCGACAATAGTTGTGGTGCCTAAAATGGTCGTGGTGGCCAAAAAACCATAGTGCTCTTTTGCATTGATTTTCCTATTTCCCCCCCACTTAACCCTATGCTTCCCTAGCCGCTATATATACATGGTGGTGGGTGGGAGCAAGGTTTACCACTTGTTAGTACTTATTGCCACCCACTTGAGCATTCAATGAGCTCCCACCCACTCACACCTACTCCCACTCCATCTCTACCATACCCTATCTTAAAAACCTTATTTTATAGGGTTTTGGCTACTTCCATCGACACGTCCATGCCATCCACCCACGAAGGAGGTGGAAGGATGTGTTTCTCAAGCTAGGAGGTGAAGAAGGAGTATTCACTGGATTCTATGACTATTCACTATGTTGGATCTAGGATGGGTGATTTGCTCTAAAGGGGGGTGTGAATAGAGCTAAAATTCACTTAAAATTTTTCATTAGACCTTCAAATTATATCACAAGATAAGGTTTCTAATTAGGAGTTTGAGTGTAATTAAACATACATAACAAGGATGAGAGATATTGAAACAAGCACAAGAACACAAGCTATGTAGAGTGGTTCCAATCTCCAAACTAGGAGATTGTCAGTGAGGTGAAACTGTAGGATTTCTCAACCATGTCTCCCTCCTTATATTCATTTATAAGTGTTACAACATATGATATTCATTTTTGGGGACAAGGATACCCAACTTTCCCTTTGAAGGAAGGGAGCCAACAACCAAACAAAAGACTTACCTATCCAACCAAGAGTCTTCTACCTCACCAAGGACTTACCCACTTTACAACAAGTCTTCTGCCTTCACCAAGGAGTTACATACTCTTACACAAGTCTTCCGCCTTTGAGGAATTACCCACTCTTCTTGGATATTCCGCCTTTGACTTCACCTTCGACAAGAAGAAACTTTCACCAAGGGGCTCCTTCCCTTTTTGATATTCTCCTCTCTTAACCAAGAGAGAGAATCTTCATATTCATCTTCATGAAGGAAATGAGAGATTTGGAGGTGGTGGAAGTGAGAGCCTCAATAGATATACATGTATGACTAGCTCTCTTACAAATATCCAACTCACTCTAATGGATGTGGCAAGTGATTAAGCTTAGAGAGAGAGAGGAGGCTCTAGGATGCACTCAACTATAGAATAGGGACCTTCATAGTGCTTGGCTAACCATGGGATGAAGGCCAAGGGGTCCTATTTACAATTGGGGATGCATAATAGCTAGTAGAAACACTTAAGGATGAATACTATCTGTTTGGAGTGTTGCAATAGATAAATTTTTGAGTTTTGCAACACTCCAAATGCTAGAAACACTTTTTCTAAACTTTCTGTACAGTGCGATCGATCAAGTTTTGTGTGTAGGAAACTCGACCAATTGCACTATTCGACAAAGCAGAAAAGAATCAGTTGATTTTATCCTGGATGAAACTCGACCGATCACTTAAATCAATTTTATCCAGTGCAGGGATCGACCGAGTTTGTAACTCAACCGAAAAACAACATGTAATGAATTTTGGAAAATGTCATTAAAATGCTTAAATATTCAAATTAAATTATCTTGATATTTTCTAAGCTTAATTACAAGTTATAATATCATTAAAAGTGATTTACAACATGATTGTAATAGATTTACATCATATTCCACAAAAGTGCACTTGCACTGATTTTGACTTGTTTTTTTTTCAAGTTAGGATGCGCAAGTTAGGGCATTTGGAGTGTGTCTATACCTAATCTGAAATCACTCAAGTAGAAGCATTAGACACAAATAAGTGGAATGGTTAACTGCAAAAGATCATCTTTCTGCATCCCTTCAAGCTTGTGCAGTTGGTTTGAAGCTGGCTGAGAATCAATCCTTGCGGATTGCCGTGTTGGAGATTGATGACGAGAATACTTATCGCATGTTATGGGGCACTGCTTGTATTCCTTGGAGGATCTCACGTACAGTCAGGGAGATAAAGAGTTACATTGAGGATGAAGGCATAGTTGGTTCGCTTGTTCACAAGGCAATCAATTCGATTCCCAGAGAGATTGGTAAATGGGGAGTCCTCAGTCATGACTTGATTGTGATTTCTGATCCTAGTTGTTTTCCGCCTAGAGTTCGCGGAATGGCTCTTCTTGAGAGAAACCACACTCCTTACGTGGTTTTGAAGCTTAAGCATCCTTAATGCTTAGTCTGAGTTGTTGGTCGAGTTTGTCTTGTTGTCATCTTGTTTTGTTCGGGGGTTTTGCTGTTGTTTTTTGCGATGAGGGACAGTCATGTTGGGGTTTGACCTGCATTTTATAAGCAGGAGCTGTACTTGACGATTCTTTTTAGCTCACACGAGGAGGGTGAGATGAATAGACGACCTCCTGGCTTAACTAAAAAAAAAAAAAAAAGTGGAATGGATAGTCATCATCAAAACAAGGGTTTAGTCAATTTAGACCTTGAGTCAATATTCTCCCCCTTTTTGATGATGACAAACCATTCCATAAATGTATTGAAAGCATGTAAAAAATCATACCTTTGGAGAAACCTAGGGGTTTCAATAATATTGAGTTCTTATGCTTCCCCTCAATTGATGCTCATGGAGTTCTCATACTCCTCATCACTTGACGCTATTTCTTCTACATGGTTAGCTTTCATAGCATTTATAGAAACTATGTCTTCTACTCATATATGTTCTACATATATCTCTTCTCCCCTTAACATAAGACATGCTTTATCCTAAAAAATGCCTTCTCCCTATCTAACATAAGAAATACCTTCTCCCCCTTTGTCATTTTAAAAAGTAAGGGTTTGAAGAGATAAAACAAAACATGTTAGATAAAAGGAGATACCAAAAGTTAGAAAGGAGAGTAGAAGAGAAACACTAGGGGCTTGTCCAAGAATCGTATGTAAAACAAGTTAAGATATGTATTGAACAACCTTGAATGTAATTCTAATAGATATCAAGGTAAAAACTATGCAAGAAAGTAACTCAAGATAGTATATATGAAAGTCAAGGAACAAGCTTGAGTATGAAAAAAGATACAAGCATAGCATAAAGTAGAATACCACTTGATGAAAAGAAAAGAACAAGGTTAGAACTACATGTATATGACCTACTTAGTAGATAATATCACAAGTTAGGACTACTAGTAGGATTTAGATCATAGTAACAGATGCACAAGTTAAAGAGCAAGTTATGAGTAGATGTAGAGATATATCCAAATAAGGAGATATGCAGTTTTAGAAGCATGAAAGGATATAACTCACTAGCAAATATGCATCATTATCAAAAGATGATTACCACTAAGAACCTCAAGGTTGTATCAAAACAAGATATACAATTAGATAGATGTAGCAAGTTACAGTACAATAGAAGCAATTTAAGACACAACCAAGATATCCAAAGAGATCATCATCAAAACCTACATAACAACTCAAGATAGGTAATTGAAAGATATAAGGATACCACTTGTGGGATACCAAAATTATACCAATTCAAAAGATAGAGTTGTAAGCAAGATAAGAAATTTAAGGCATGACAATGTGCACATGTAAAACAACCAAGGGAATGCTAAAGAATAAGGTTATTGGTTGAGAAAATCTAGTTGAGAAGGAATTTCTCATTCAAAAAGCCAACTGTATATTATGTGCGTAGTGTTATCGACTGAGTCCTATGTTTTGGCAATTCAACCAACAACAGCTGTTGGCAACACACATTGGTTCTTGTCGGTCGAGTTGTCACCAGGTCAAACTCGACCAATACAACTGTTATCAAGAACCACATATATTTCAAAAAATCATATTTAGAGGCAAGCTAAAAATATAGACCATATCCCAACATGTGTAAGCAAGTTAGTAATGCCCTATGAAAGCATGAGAAATCATTTTTGAGGAAGAAAGTGATGAGAATCACAAAATATTACTATTGACTCAAAAACCATATACATAGTGCATACTAACTTAGATAAACACATTATGATTGGATATGAGCAAGACTAACATTACCTCTATTCTTACCATTGCTTTTCCACTTGTTTCCACCCCATACACCTCACCTTTCTTCTTATATGTGGATTGAGAAATCAATAGCTCATGTTAATCCAATTGTAAGTGACCTACAAAGAAGAAAGATAAAATGGTCCCCAATCATATTTTTGGGTATGAAGGGGTTAGCTTAGCAGCCCAAGTCCTATTTCTCTTGGGTTCTTTCCTAAAAGGGCAATAAGTAGAATATTGACCAACTTCATTGCAATAATTACATGATCTCTTAGCCTTGGAACTAGATGATTATTCATTGAAAAATGAAGGTCCTTTATCTTTTTTGCCCCTTTATCTACAATCAAGTCCAAGACCATCTCTACCCATGTGTTTGGTAGTATGATGTAGGATTTGATTAAGATACCTTTTATCACCTAAGAATCTTTGCATAGTAGATCTCAAATTATGATTATCATGCATAACAGAAGCAATAGTAGAAGATAATTGATTTATATTATCTCTAGCATGAAAAACATCATTTTCTAGGCAAAGAACTTTGGTCATAAAAAACATTTTTCAATATGAAGAGCAACAACATTGTTCTCTCTGCAAGAAGAATAAGAGAAAGATTCAAGGACATTGATTCTAGCAAGCAAGGAAGCATGCTTGTTTTCAAGCAAAGTAATATTAGAGAGATAAACACTATTTTTAGATTTAATCCTTGCAACAAAAAATCTTTGTCCACTTTTTTAGTTTTAATAACATCAATATCAATAATGAGAGAATCCACAATATTACTATGCTCATCATAAGAACTAGGCATAAGAGGTTGAGCTTCTAGAAATCTAATCTTATCAAGCAAATTTATATTTTCATGTTTAAGAGAGTCTACTTGACTAATATAAGCATTGTTGTCATCTAGCTACCAAATATTAGCATGTTGAAGATCATCTATTTCTACATGCAAATTATCAACAATGCTAGAAAGCTTTTTCTTTTTCTTTTTAGAAGACTTAAGAAAGGCACGAGTAGCATGAATAATAGTAATTAAAGATTCTTTACATAAATAGTTTAGATTTACCTCATTTGAGTCTTTATTTGTTGAAGCCATACGAGCAAAATGACATTCTCCTTCATAACTAGAGCTTGAGCTCGATCCTCCATCTTATTCTTCACTTGAGCCTGAGTTGAAGGAGTCACTAGAACTTGAGTTGGAGGAGTCACTTGAGTTTTTGTGCCACTTATCATTCTTCTTTACTTCTCTTCTCTTCTTTTGTGATGATGGGTCTTTTTGCCTTGTGGACAATCTTCCTTGAAGTGACCCTTCTTTCCACACTTGAAGTGACCATATGGAGGATGAAGACTTTCCTTTGTAGAGTCTACCATTACAGTACATGACCTCTTCTTCAACTTGAGAGGATGGAGAGGCTTGACAAACAATAGCTTGAATGAGTGCTTTGATTTCAGCCTTCATCATTCTCTTGAACTCTTTTTCATCTTCTCTTTCTTATTCATCTTGCTTGTCAAGTTTGCATTCATGGGCTTGTAGATTTCCTATGAGCTCTTCAATAGGGATATCACTAAGAGAGTTTTCTTCTTCAATGGAAGTCACCTTCGATTCCCACCTCTTGGGAAGAGTTCTAAGGATCTTTGAGTTGATCTCTCCTCCAGCCATAAGATGACCTAGGACGGAAATACCATTTACAATGGTGTTGAGCCTTGAGTACATCTCAGCCACCCTTTCCTTCTTTCCCATCTTGAAGTTCTCAAGAAGACCTTTGAGCATGTACACTTTTCTTTCCTTCACTTGCTTTGTTCCTTCATAAGTGATGCATAGCTTTCTTCATACCTCATAGGTCATCTCACAAGAGGAAATCTGGTTGAACTCGATGGGGGACATGGAGACATAGAGAATGTTGATGGCTCTTGCATTGAAGGTTTCTTTATTCAAGGTAGCTTCATCCCATTCTTCTATCATTATCTACGGTAGCTTGTATGGATGGTCCACCATTTGCCATAGCTCAAGACTTGATCCTTGGATGTAGAATTGTAGTCTTCTTTTCCAATAAAGGAAATTGATCCCATAAAAAATTGAAATGTTGTTGAGGTACCTCCCACTTTGATAATCACCCATCTTCTCCTATTTGTGGAAGTATGCTTGGAGAAGACCCGCTCTGAAACCACTTGTTGGATCTAGGATGGGAGATTTTTTCTATTGGGGGGGAGGTGAATAGAGATAAAATGCACTTAAAAAAATCATTATACCTTCAAATTATATCACTAGACAAGGTTGCTAATCAGGAATTTGAGTGTAACTAAACATACATAGCAAGGAGAGAGAAATTGAAACAAGTACAAGAATACAAGCAATATAGAGTGGTTCCAATCTCCAAACTAGGAGATTGTTAGTCCACTACCTAGAGAGGTCAAACTCTAGGATTTCTCAACCATGTCTCCCTCCTTATATTTACTTATAAGAGTTACAAAAAATGACCTTCATTTTCTAGGACAAGGATACCCATCTTTCCCTTTGAAGGGGAGGGATCCAAAAATATACCAAAGGACTTACCTATCCAACCAAGATTCTTTTACCTCACCAAGGACTTACCCACTTTGCAACAAGTCTTCTACCTTCACCAAGGACTTACCCACTCTTGCACAAGTCTTCTATCTTTTGAGGAATTACCCACTCTTCTTGGATCTTCCACCTTTGACTTCACCTTGGCCAAGGAGAAGCCTTCACCAAGGGACTCCTTCCCTTCTTGTTCTTCTCCTCTCTTAGCCAAGAGAGAGATAATCTTCATCTTCATGGAGGAAATGAGAGATTTGGAGGTGGTGGAAGTGAGATCCTCACAAGATATACATGTAGGATATCTCTCTTAAAAATCTCCTACTCACTCTGATGGATGTATCAAGTGATTATGCTTAGAGAGAGAGATAGGAGATTGTATGATGCACTAACTATATAATAGGGACCTTCATAGTACTTGAATGACCATGGGATGAAGCTCAAGGGGTCCTATTTATAGTTGGGGATTCCTACTAGCCAACAGAAACACTTAAGGATGAATACTATCTATTTGGGGTGTTGTAACAGATATTTGTTTGAGTTTTGCAATACTCCAACAGCTAGAAACACTTTTTCTGCACATTTTGTACATTGTGATTGACCGAGTTCTGTGTGTAGGAAAGTTGACCGATTACACTTTTGACAAAGAAGATTTGAATAATCGGTCGAATATTTCCTGGATGAAACTCCACCGATCACTTAAATCAGCTTTGTCCAATGCAAGGATCAGTCAACTTTGTAACTCGACTGAATGGATTGGTCGAGATTGTAACTCAATCGAACCTGGACATTCTCAAAATCCATCAAGGATCAGTCAAGACTCGAGTTTGTAACTTGACTGAAAAAAACAAGTAATGAATTTTTAAAAATGTCATTAAAGTGCTTAAATATTTGATTTAAGTGCTCTTGAATTTTTCTAAGATTAATTACAAGTCATACAAACATTACAAGTGATTTACAACATGATTCTAAGGGATTTACATCATATTCCACAAAAGTGCACTTGCATTGATTTTGACTTGTCTTTTCTCCAAGTTAGGATGTGCAAGTTAGGGCATTTGGAGTGTGTCTATACCTAAACTAAAATCACTCAAGTAGAAACATTAGACACAAATAAGTGGAATGGTTAATCATCATCAAAACAAGGGTTTAATCAATTTCGACCTTGAGTCAACACACTCCTCTACTCCTTATTTATTCTTTTTGTTTGTTATGAGTAGATAGCTCCTTCAGTGGGTTGTTTGGGGTTGAAATGTGACTTTGATACCTTGTTAGCGGAAAGTAATATGTAAACTCAACAATTTGATTTGTGAATGACTGTATTCTACTTATATCTCATTTCCCATAAATTTTCTTGTGCTTCGTGCTTGAAAACATGGATTATCTTGTGATTGTGCTAGAAACCAACTAGGTCTAGGAGAAAATTATAACATACCCAAACCTAACATCTTGACTCTAAAATCCTATTCCAATGATTAGGAGGTTGGTATTATTGGTTCTTTAGATTTGACCAAAAAATGGTAAAATTATGCCTTAATGAACATTGTTAATGCATATAACATGATCAACTCAATGATAACCCTTATCATATAAAATCCTAAAAATAACTATAACATATTGCATGGCATATTAACATAATAACATGTATATGTGCTAACATGGGATTAAGTTCATGAAATATATCACATATGCTTCCTTTGCAAACTAATATTCACATAATGGCTAAGATAATCTAAAAAAAGAGGAATAATGTGCTTAACAGATGAATAGGAATAAGAATATAAATTTCCATGTCCATAAATACAAATAATGTTCAATCATCTAAATAAATATTCAATTAATGAACTTAATATGTTAAATAATAAAAATATGGACATTCGTGTATAATTACATAAAGAAACTCTTTTGCAAATGAAATGAATACAATAGGACTAAATTAAGTGAATATTGATAATTAAAATATAATATTTTGATAAATATAATGGTAATGAGAAAAAATTCTAATTTTACCATAAATTATAAAAAGAAATCATTAAACCCAAATCTAATGTGAAATTCGTGTTCCTAGTGTTCCATTTAGCTTGGGTACCAAGTTTCACATTATTTGAAAAACATTAACTATCCTAATTTCATTTAGAAAAGAAAATATGAGATAAGATCAAAAATATTAAATGAATAATAGAATGAATTCAAAAGTATAAATAAATCCTAAAATTATAATTACATACCAAAATTGTCTGTGTGTGAATTTTTACATTAGTTGAACAATGTTGTCTATCATAATTTCATTTAGGGGAGAGAATATAACTTAAAGTCAAATTATTAAAGAAAATAGTAAGTTATCCCAAAAGGGAAAATTGATACTAAAAATGGATTCTTCGTGTCCAAATTAGTCTAGATATCAATTTTCATGTTAATTAGATCATGTGTAAGCCATCAAATAAATAAGGAAAGAAAAATAGATTTTAAATCCTTGATAATAGATGAATTTAATTAATATAGCTAGTTTCTATAGTTTCTCGACTCTTTTTTTTGTCACACGGTTGTACTTCTTTACATATGCGGGCTTTGTTATCAACCATTATATTGATCATCAAGGAGTCTGCTTTTCTCTCCTACCTTGTCTACCTTTCATTCCAAGACAGACTATAGGTTGTTTCCAGTATGATTTTTCCTTCCCTGATATCTCTTTAATTTCTCAATATCACAACATGATTTCTTTGACTCAACATTCCCTCATGATTTCACATCTATGATCCTATAAACCATTGGGTTTGTGGACACTAAGCCCCGATCACGTCCCACTTCACTTTTCCCCTATGTTTTCGCTCTCTTTTCTATTCCTAGCGACTCTGGGTCTTCAGACCACCGTGAAATTCTCCTATATCCTTTCCCAGTTTGGTTTACACTAACCTGCAATGTTCCTTTGATTGTAATCATCCTGAGTTTAAAGGACATTCTCCATCTCCTCTACGATGCCTACTTGGACTCTGGAGACAAGGCTGAGATTTCCAGGCACATCTTCAATCATCAGGGATATCTCATTGTGATCATCAATGTATTTTTCAACCTTAACTCAATCTAGTATTGATAATCCCATTTCCCCTCATTTTAGTCTTTCTTTTTGTGTGAATTAAAAACCTAGTTCTTTATGGTTTGTCATCGACTAGACCTGGACTCTTCTCCTTTGCCTTCCTATAAGAATGGAGAACATGTTTTGTTCTAGCCGCCTTCATTTTCTCCCAAGATGGTTGATCCCTGAGTAGACTTTGGTACCTCCTCTTGGCCGGTCATGGAGAAATCCTTTTTGGGGGCTTTCATCTAACTTAGGACCTCCTTAAAGGTCCCTTAAATTCGTTTAATCAAAGAGTGTGTGTGGATTTTCCACTTTGTCATAGATTTGAAAGGAATCAATGCGATCCTTTGAGAATTTGACCTTCAAATTTGCTTTACCTCCAGCTCAAAGAAGGATCAACCTTTCTTCATATTTCTCCATTTTATCTTCCCTTGCAGTCTTATTCTTCGTCAAGTCTTATGGGAAATTTATCCTTTCTCTCTCCCAGTTGAGAGAGAATCTCATGCTTGGTCAGTGGCTAGGCCATATCTGCCTGGGCGACTAGCCATTGGGCCACTTGGGCGTGGGGTCACACTGGGATTTTGTTTAAAGAAATATTAGTTTGAATAGAATTTTGTGATTGTCTAGTCTTTCAAAATTAATTATAGTCTAGTAAAAATAATTGAAAATATGTTTTAGAATTAGTATTTTATTCTCTATCCAATGGCATCATTTTATCACCTAAATCAAATTTCATAAATATGTGAATTTCCAACGATTTTGCTAATTGTTTAATATTTATAAAACTTATAACTAGTAATCTATAAGTTATAAGAATAAAGTAAAATATTCAATGAACTCATAAAGATATAATACATATGATCAGTATGATACCCTCTGTCACACAAACACAAGCCACAAGATTAAAATAAAACTCTAAAATGGATTACCGAAAAAACACTAAAAATTAAAACCAATTACAACAAGACCATCATCAGGAAACTTATTACATAAGGGTCCAAAAACTTTCCATCTAAATGATATATAATAAAGCATCATTATTTACAACATGTCCATAAAAGACTACATGTCACCTGTAATATTTGTTCATTTACATAAACAAGTACAACATCCAACTATATACATTAAGGGCACATAAACCAGAAACTCATATCAATAACACCATTGAGGAACATACGTAACCCCCCCTAAGACCTGAGTGTATATGGACAATTCTAGGACTCTAACAACAAAAGACCACAAGCATCATTCCCAATCTTAGCTGCTACTGTCCTCCTTACAGCAGCTCTGCCTACACTGTACGATCTCTACTCCTCATGGACGTCCACCTAAAAGATGTGGGAAACTCACAAGGTGAGAGTCCAAATCTCAGTGAGAGATATAATTCTCCACCAACACTATTATTAGCACAGATAAGGTAAAGATAAACAAAGACAAGAGTAAAGCTACAATTTATTATAATAAGAATCAACTAATGATATCAGCAAGGAAGTTATTGTCATCTAACATTTCAAAAGGAATATGAAGAACATGTATATTCACTACCAACTACATTGTATAAAAGCAAGAAAGGCATCATCCAATGTTTTTGCATTTGATCCTAAGCAATTACACTACAAGGCTGATTATGTATCTTATTATGCCCTGAGGATTTGAGTCATACCACCCAATCCAACTGACCACTACTAAGTCAAAATTGGTTCCATACAAGGTCTATGGAAGAGTTGGAATCCACGACCTCCCCAAACCTTGTGGTCAGTACACGTGCACACAATAGAGACATACCAGTCAACTACAACATGTGCCATTTAGTCAAATAGTGAAAGTCCTATTCCACCTTGGTACAGATCACAACGCTAGTGAAACTGAGCTATGGCCCTCAGCCACACTCCTACCAGGGTATGGCATGCATGCAATACTGTGAAACCACATGAGCAACATATCACTAAGCTACGGCCCGCAACCGCACTTGTACCATGGTATGGCCCACAACCAATCCTGTGAATGCATATAATCAATAGTATATGACTCCAGGCTTCCTCTAAGGGAAAGCCCATTTCACCATCCAGCAAGTGCTGACACTGAGATGGATCTACGACACTGGGCAAAACTACATGTTCAAATTCCACTTGATTAGTTATGTACATTTAAATGCCTTTTACATCATTCCAGTTACAACGTATAAAGTCATAAAAAAACCTACAAAGATAAGGGCATGATACACTTTAGAAAATATAAACGTATAGGGTGTGAACTTGTCACACTATCACCACATGATGCATGTATCACTTCCATTCATCACATCATCAATACCAAAGTCACATGCTATGGGATGTCAATCCCTAAACTCATCATTCATGTGTCATAAGTGTAAAATATCATATCTTAGACCCTACCCTAGAATTTTGATCTTTTGGGTTTGACCAAATATAGTTTGAGGTTAGACTTGTAAAAGGTTTAGAATGAGCAATGAGAGCTAATGCATGTAAAATCCCCCTAATAAACCTAATTGAATGAGTAATTATGATAATGGGCCATTTTAAATATCTCATAAAAAGAAACCCCAAAGGTGACATATAAGTTTAAAATCATGTTCCTTGCATCCCAATTACCTTGGGAGTCAAGTTTCACATTATTCACATAATAATAATTAATATAATTCATTTAGGAAAGAAAAGATCTAAGTTTTCCTCAAAATATCAAATAAAATAATAAATGACTCCAAAAGTGGAAATAAAATCCAAATTCATAATCTACATATTAAAATAAGCTCACATGTCAATTTTCAACTAATTTGGACTCCTTGAAATAATGAGGTAAGTTTAGGAGAGAGAAAGTTGATGAAAAGCATTAATGTTCAATAATGTGTTTTATAATCCTAAAAAGTTGGAAATAATGCCAAATTCGTATTCAACACACTTAAGTTAACTTGTGGAGGAAGTTTCACCTAATTTAGATAATCCATGTGTCATTAATGCATCAGGAAAGAGAAATATAGAATATGTTACATAATACATCTAAAGTCCCCAAAAGTGAAATCTAATTTCATAGTCGGAATCTATATGCTTTAATTAGCCTCTGTGCAAAATTTCATCTAATTTGAGATATGTTTGAGCTCTCAATTTAAAAGAGAGTAAAAGGTAAATGATTAACTACATCACTTTATTCGATTTCATTTCCGAGTATGATTTCTGATTTAATTTCTATCACACGGTTCTTTTGCGGATCCGGGTCGGACCTGGAGTCAATCGGGACACCCACAGTCGTCACCCTCACCCGCCTCCTTTCCTTTTTCTCGAACAGTTTCCCATCTCTGCCTTCTCCCTGATCTTTCTCTCCTTTCCTTGTTTTTCTTTCCAATCCGACTTCACTTTTGTGTTCCTCTCATATTTCCACACCTTCTAAGCGCAAGGTTTGGGGGTTTCATCCCCTATATAACCTAGACCTATAAAGCGTCGTTCGATGCCCTATTTTGCTACCTTTTTCCTTCTCCTCGCCCATTCTGGCCATCGGACCCCGTGAGACTCCTTCCTGGCTTCCGATGGGGTCCTAGAAAAAGCTTTCTCACCTTGGTTTGCTCTGTTTCGACCCCGTTAACCCTTTGCCCACTCCATTTGCCGCATTGAGAAATTAGAGTTTGGGGCGGGACTACCATCTCAGCTTTGGCCTACTCCTGGCTCCGAGCAGCTGTTTAGGATCACACGAAGGTATTTCTATCGGAAATCGATCTATTTATGCAGTAAATCCTTTTTCCCCCTTTTGAGCTCTCTTCTGCCTTCTATTTCTGTGGTGGCTGACATTGTTTGGTCTCTAGAGCTCTACGAGGCTCGTTCAAGGGCTTCTTGGGTTCGCGGGAATACGATTCTGAGGTTGGTCTACCTTCCCTAAATTTGATTGTTGCTAGAATTGAATTGAGTCTGTGAAGCAGGTTCCTAGCGAGTCGAAGCAGATGAATCTCGGGTGTCCTATCCTAGATCTGCCCATGCCTTCCTTTTGTTTTTATTTTTTTCGAACAGGAGCATTGCTGTCTTTTTTTTCCCATCCTCTTTTGGGACGCGCTGAGGGTTTTGCTACTTTGAACACTGAGTTGGCCACTCATGGTTGGGCCAACTCAACCCATTTGACTGCTAACCGGGATTTAATTGCTAACGAGGATTTTTGTTGTTGTCTGATTGGTCTGTTTTTGTAAAATTCATAATAATATATTCATGGCTCCGAAAAATAAAGTAAAATATGTTTTGAAGTCACAAAAATATAACCTATCTAATGGTGCTAAGTTTGTGGCCTAAATCCAATGATAAAAATATGTGTTTTTTCATGGACTTTCCTAATTATGTATTTACTTGTAAAAATCATAACTAATTATTTATAAGTCAGAAAAATATAATAAAATATATTTTGGAATCCTAATAACCTAATCTAATAAGTGACATGGTTTTCATATCCTAAATCACATAATGATAAAAAGGTGTTTTTAGGGTTTGGATAATGATCATGAAATTGATATAAAATTTGTATATGTGCTTTAATAGGCCCTTGGTGACCTAGACTTGGATCTAGGAGTGCTTTGGAGTTTGGAATTTGTATTGAGGTATGTTTGCATCCCCAATTATTTTTGTTGAGCAATTAGCCGATTTTTGCCTTTCTCTTGGTCCTATGGACAATAGCCTACACATATGTCTTTTCTTTTGGAAATATTGGTTCATGTGAACTACTTTGCTTTGTTATCGATCTTGTGATCATGGATATTCTCTTGACCCTGTTTCTTATGCCTTGGTGCAAGTTAGACTTTTGATTATATATACCCACTGTGATGTGGATTTTTACTTGTCATTATATGCCCACTATGATGTGGATGTTTATATGTTTATGTTGTCCATTGTGTGATGGCAAGCTTTGTATCATCTTCTAACTATACTTTTCTACTTGCCTCTACATTAAACATGCTATGTGATTTAATAGCACTAGAGTAGTGTAATTACATTAGTTTGGGGCAGTGTTCCCCTATTGTTTATTTGGAGGGTGGAAGTATACCATTCCTCTGTAATCGAGTGTGGTAGTAATCCATACTAAACTTTATATATTGGGAGATTGGCAGTATTCCTTTCTCTATCAGGTTTCAACTTTATGAGGGTTGGTCGCCAATTGTTATTTATATTGTTCTAAGGCAATGTTTATCTCACATGCATGCAGGTTATTGATGATGATTGTGGTGTGTGTGCCCTACTCCCTTTTTGTGCATCAAACTTGTAGTATCAACCTCAAGGAATTGAACTCGGTGAATTGACCTTGTGGCATCAACCACATGACATCGACCCTACTTGTACATAGAAAAATATTAACCAAATATATATCCATGCCACTATAATCTACTCATTATCCCTAACCAGTTTAACTTTAATAATATGAGGCGATAAGAAGAGAAGTAGAAGCATATATTACTATTAGATGAGGCAGATACCTAACTGTGACTACTTCCAAGTAGAATTCACCTCTTTTGAGTAACCACCCCATACTTGACTTAATAATTACATTAATAACACTTGCACGTGCTTCCCTATAATTAAACAATATTATTTTAATACCATATAAAACCCTAGATCCATCATGAAGATAAATGGCTAAGCGTAATCATTTGATTCCATGCCATTTTTTTCATGCACAAGGTAATTCCATTTTAAAAACATCAATAACCATTTTTATCGTTTCAAGTATGGTCAAAACATTCTAGTCACAATGGAAGAAAACAAAAAGGCCATTAGTTCATCAATCACTTAGTGTGAGAAAGAAAATCTTAATAAGGTTATTGGTGCGCTCCCACCAATGGCGTTACATACTACTTAATTGAGACTTGAATAGATGCAACTCCATGGATGGAAGCACACGGGTGGATTCACTTTCAAAATTTATATTGATCTAAACTTAAATGACCTACTTCTACTAAAACACTAACCCGCAAGTGCACACAGTCGTGTCGTAGTATAGGTAAGGTGGCTAGTATACGGTCGACCCACAAAGAAAAAAGGGGGCACTACAACTAGGTTATTCTTTGGTGGTAGGTTCCTATTGCAGATACTAGGGTTAAGGGTTTAAAGGTGATTTGATTGTTAAACTATGTTGAGCAAGAAAGCAAGACAAGCAAGAACAAAACCTAAGTTAACCCTAGACAATTAATTCTACAAAGTAGGAAAAGACAAGGCAAGCAAAAAAGACAAGAAGAGAACAATCTACACTAAGCCAAGTAAGATAAGCCAAAAGAATAATTAAAGACCTAAGCTAGCAAGAACAAAGCAAGAACAAGGCAAGAAGCTATCTATGCAACAAAAGAGCTAATGAGGCTAACACTAGCTAAGCAAGATGGAAACTAGGGTTTCAAAGCAATTAAGGGATATGTGGACTGTTTAGGGGATGCACTTATCAATTAATTTGGGGGTGAAATGTGAACATTATGATTCTATTTAGATTATCAAACCAAACAACAAGATAGAGTCTAATGAATTATCCTAATATACTAAATGGTCATGGATATGCTAGGTTGTGTATAGGGGAACTAGTCCCTAACACTCCCTACTACCCTTGTGAGGCTCAATTGGGTTAGGGCTTGGGTATAATTCAATTAGAGTCTAAACAAGCCTAGGTTTCTAGGTTATGTGATCTTAGGATGGTTAGGGGCTGAGATTAGTAATGGGGGTGGAAGTGAGGTTTTAGGCCTCCCCTCACCCACATTCTAACCTTGAGAAAGCACCATGATAAACATACCAATTTCATCTAAACTAGCTACTTATATCTCTCAACTAGAGTTAGAAGAATTGATCAGGATTTAGGAGGATGGGTAGCTAGCTAGAGATCCAAGAATTGGACCTAGGAGCAAATCCCAAAATTCACACATATAATCAATTTCCCTAAATTCCCAATCGATTTCAAACACAAACCGACAAGAAATTTATGGAGAGTGAGATAGAAATAGAACATATTCATTAGAAAATGGAATTACAAACTTTACATATCATTTTCCCCCAACATGGTATCAAAGTAACATTTTACACCCCAAACAGCCCCACCCAAGGGGCCTAGTTACTCATAACAATGCAAAGTATAAAAAGAAAGGAGAAAGAGGTAGAAGAAGCCATGGAGCTCGGTGTAGATAAAGAATTCATCCACTTCAGCTATTATAGGGTGTCCTCCTCTCTCCTCCAAGGTGTAGGGGCATGGAATGATGGTGGAAATGGGTGGAAATGAGAGGAAACTAGGGTTTTGGTGGTGGAAATGGTGAAATGGAGTGGAATGGAGGTGGAAATGAAGTGTAATGGCTAAGGGGAAAAATGGGGAGCTAGGAGGTGGTATAAGGGAGCTAACCTCATGCTGGAGCTGCCACCTAGGTATATATAGGCGTGGGGGAAGCACTAGGTCAAGTAGGGATAGTATGGGGAAAATAGTGCAAATGTAGCCAGGTTTTTATAAGTAGCACGTTTGTGGTAGTCACCACAGTCGTGGTGGGGAGGGGTGAGAATGGTCGTGGTGGATGGGAACAACCGTGGTGAGAAATGGTGAAAAATCACAAGGCGTTGGTCAATTTTGTATTGAAGGTGTCATGGTTGTGGTGGTCAGCACGGCCATGGTGGGGCTAGGGTAGCACGGTCGTGGTTCTCACCACAGTCATGGTGGCTCGAAATGCTCATCCTGTTCTTTGCTCCATGGTCATTCTTCCTCTATTTCTACATGATCGTGCCAGGGTGCACGACCGTTCTGGGTCAGTGCACCATGGCCATTCTGTGTTGCACAACCATGGTGATTCAAGCTTTACTCCAAGGTGACTCTGTTGAATTGCAAGTGT
Organism: Alisma plantago-aquatica; assembly: GCA_963693085.1. NCBI lineage: Eukaryota > Viridiplantae > Streptophyta > Magnoliopsida > Alismatales > Alismataceae > Alisma > Alisma plantago-aquatica. Next base: position 633,947,285 of record OY856415.1, read on the forward strand.
ACTAGCACAACCATTCTATGGTACCATAGTCGTACTGGTCTCTGGATCAACACTTTGACTTGATTCTTTGGCTTTTCTTGGACATTTTTGCTTTAATGGATCTTTGGCCACTAGGGGTAGGTTGAGGGAGCATCAGACTTCCCTTTGGATCTCTTCAAGGGTGGAGAAACCCTAGGATCACTCCTTCTCTCTCTCTTCCATCAAACGTGGTATAAATGCCTGAAAATATGCAAATAATGTCCATAAGTGCATTTTATACAAATATGCATATTGAGGGAAATAACATGTAATCTAATAGGTATCGATGTGATTGAAATGCAATATGACACACAATGTCCCTAAAATAGGGTTGAATCACCACCCCAAGCTTAAAACATACTTGTCCTCAAGTATGCTCCAACTCAATCTCTCTGCCATTTTTCCACAATCAAGAAATGACAAATGCAATGCAAAGGATGATTATTGTTGAATGGGGTCAAAAATTGACTAAGTACATGCATTTCACCTCTCTCCTCTCCTACTTTCACAAACCAATCATGAAAAGATCACAAAGCATATGAACTTCAAAAAAAAAGTGCATAAAACACATAAGCTATCCATACTTCTTTCATGTAGTTTTGGGTAGACTGTTTCATGATGTTGTTAATCAAGGATGACTAGGAGTGTTGTTTCACCTTCATGTATTCAACCTTATGTTTCAAATCACACCAAATGGCTCATCTGGTTGCAGAAAGGGCAAAATGAACTAGGTTTGATGTTTCCTAGCTCAATGGGTATGAAAATGGAAGAAAGGATTGTGGTAGGCTTTTGGAGTGCTTTTACACACATCCTTTCTTTATTTAGATGCTCTTAAACAGGCACATCTTTTTATTTTATTTTTTATTTTTCTTTTATTTTTCTTTTTCTTTGCCCTTGGAGTAGACAGAGCACATGGTGATGAGAGTGAAGTGATGAGATGTAGATGTGGCCACCCTAAACTTTTGGAGGTGGCCACGGATGATGTGTGCACTTTGGCATCCTTTCATGAGGCGAAGGGGTAAGAAGATGGTGAGTGAAGAGTTGGGTCAAAGAGGGGTCACTGGCGTGATTCTCAACATAAAGTCTCCTGCATGAAAATTAATCCAACACTTCATCCAACAATTTCACACCACATGAATGAACAACCTAAAATTGATACTTCTATCAAGTGATTTCATAGGCACTAAGCGCTCATAGCTTGCTCAAGTCACAATTCAACCAAAACATTCACAAACATAAGAGAGGTGGTGTGCATGTATAAAGTCAAGAATTGATATTGTTTAGCAATAAACAATGATAATTCACTTGAATTTGTCAAAAGTCATCATTTTTAATCCAAAAAGTAGAGATTGGGTCAAAACACACTTTTAGGCGAGAAATCTCAAATTTGGGCAAAATTGGCCAAAACAGAGCCAAGTTGCTTTCAATCATGTCTAAGCCTATATTATTGAACTTAAAGCAGTAAACAAGCAAATCCTAGCTAAAACATGCAAAAATTACCAAAAAACTACATGATATTCAATGCATGGAAAAAAGATCAATTTTTTTGAAAATTATGCAAAAATGACAAGAAAGTGAACTACATGTCATGCATGTATGCAAAGCAAGTAAATTCTATACTAAAATAAACAAAAGAAAACAAACAAAAGTAAATAATAGGTGAAATGCAAAAAGAGAGTGAAAATGAGAAAAGGGCATACCGCCCTACCACCCCAAACTTTTGAATCGTGTTGTCCTCAGCATGGCACTAAAGTCTAGGAATGATAGGGTTGATGATCATTGTGGTGGAAGTGGTCCTCCTTGGGGAGGAGGGTGTTGGTAGTAGGATCCCTAGTAGTCTAACTGTGGAGGCGGGTAGTTGTCTTGATATGCTGACAGTGTACTCCACTAATCTTCCCCCCACTGGGGGTTCCTTTGTGATTGGGCATGCTAGAACTGATATAAGTGGTTGACCTAGTAATGCATCTATTGATGGTCTAACCACATGGCATCTTAAGTGCGTTCAAAACCCTCCAGTACCTACAAAATACCCTCCTGGGTGCTCAATATCCAATCTTGAGTGCTCTACATGCCCTCCAGTTGTGCATGAATGGTGGACATCTCATATGTGTTCGTTGTGGGCTGATGTTGTTGTTGTGATGTATCTGCCTCACAACGTCTCACCCTGTGGTTCTCTCGCTCCTTGGCTATCCTCCTCCTCTCGGCAACTTCATGTGACTCTCCAAGCCCCTCAGGTAGATCTCTGAGTTGTTACTGCCATGTATCTCTAGGATGCTCCTCTTCCTATCTCCTCAAGATGTCCAAAAAATTCAGAGATGGGACACATCCCTCTAGGAGAGGTGTGGTGTGGTAGGGGATCTCAAGTGAAACTTGAACATAAGTGTAACACCCCTGACCTGGGTTATAAGATAACCCTAGGTGTTTTGCCTAAATATGAAATTAAAAGTTTGTAATTATCCTTTGGTATGTAATTAAAGCTTTTATGGAACATAAGTTTCCCTTTCTATCCCTTATAAACCAATGTTGAAGTGATTGTTGCAATACGGGGACCTATGTGCAATTTGCCCAACCAGAGGGGTTAAACTGCAAATTTCACATGTTTATATGTTCCTTTAATGTTGAGACAACATAAGAATGAATATGATGAGGTTTAAGGGATTTCCCAAGCTTGAGCACCAAGGTGCAGCTGTGGAAGCAACCCCTGTACTTGAAAACCCTAAATTGGTGTAAAATGCAATTTACCCAATTTGAGGGGTGCAACTTGTAAAATACATCATCTAAAACATCTTTTATGGCTCTTGGCATCATTTAGAAGAGAAATGATGAAAAGGTTACTTCAAGTGAATAATCATATAGTAAAGAACACCCTTGTGATTGAATAATCAAGGTGTATGTATAATAGCCCTTTTATGTATATGCTTTAGTGATGGGTTGATCCTCTTTGCCTTCAATTCTTGACCTTAGAAGGAGTTTGTCCTTAGAAATAAGATGTGGGGACGTGCAAGGAAGAAAGGGAGTACTTAGATGAGAAATGAGGAAAACATATGTTCTTATGTTGAAAATTCACCTAAGTATATATACAACTTTTCTCACTTAGCAAGGGAACGACCCTCTCCCTTTCATTTCTTTTCCCCCTTGCTCAAACCGACTAAGGAGAGCTCTGGAGCTCAGGAGGACGACCAAGGGAGTGCAAGGTAGGTTTGGATCCTTCCTTTTTGCTTAATTCTTGGATGAAACTCGGATTCAAGGTCAAATTCATGGCTAGCTCACTTAGCTCCATCTTTCTAGCCATCTCTTCTCAACCTTCCTTGGAGGATTCACCTTGGCCGACCTGTGGAGCTTCTAGGACGCCATTAAAGGCTTGGAGCTCGAAAGCTTGGAGCTCAAGGAGCAAGCTTTAGGCGGGTTTTATAACTCTAAACTTTATGCTTGATTATACATCCTTTTCTATGCATATAGTTGCTAGTTCTTCTTCTTCCCTATCTTTCCTTGCATCCTTGCAAGCAAAATCGTGAAGAACTGCTACTGTTCTCAAGGTAGAAGATAAGGGCGTTAATTCCTATGCTTATCCACGGTTTTTCACTTTATCAAACGACCTCCACCTATTGCTCAAAACGGTTTCAAACTGTTTGGTGGGCAAACGGTTTCAGGGTCGTTTGAGGGCAAACGGTCTTCAAGACCGTTTGGTTCCGTTAACCAAGCGAAGACCGTTTGGGAATCTTGTTCATAATTATGTAGGTTAATCACCCACACAATTTGAGAGGTTAACTCCAAAAGAATCGTGAGTTATGAGCAAATCAATTAGCTAAACCAATTGAATTATGTGCTGATTTTCAACCTGATTAACTTGACCTGGTTGAGCAAACGGTTTCAAGACCGTTTGAGATGGTTGACCAAGCGTTGATCGTTTGGTATTCCTGTTCATAATTATGTTTATTAATAAACCTCCAAATTTGAGGGATTAACTCCAAAGGAATCGTGAGTTGAAGCCTAATCAATTAGGGAAACCTAATTGGATTAAGTGCTGATTTTCAATCTGATTTAATTGAACTTTTTGGGCAAACGGTCTCAAGACCGTTTGAGTGCGTTGACCAAGCGTTGACCGTTTGGGATTACTGTTCCTAATGATGTGATATAATGACCCTCCAAATTTGAGGGATTAACTCCCAAGGAATCATGAGTTGAAGGCTATTCAATTAGGCAAACCCTAATTGAAAACAGTGCTGAAATTCCAATGAGTTAAGTTGAGATTTTGGGTTGATTAGCCCAAACGGTTTCAAGACCGTTTGGGAATCACCCAAACGGTCTCAAGACCGTTTGGGGGTCACCCCAAGACCGTTTGGAGGTCTGGGGTCAAGTATAGTTGATCAATTGAAGGTCCAAAGGCACCAAACCATATTGCAATTAAGTATTGATGTGATGATCAACTCTATAGATCAAACCTTGAAGAATTTTCACTAGAGTCCAAAGGATGGATGGGCAAACGGTCTCAAGACCGTTTGGAACTCATTCAAACGGTCTCAAGACCGTTTGATGTCAACCCAAGACCGTTTGGAGGTCTAGGGTTAAGGTAATTGACCAATTGAGGGCCCAATTACAGTGGGTTAGTGAAACAATCAAATTGCTATTTTCTAAGTATAGATCTTGTTGAGTTTTGGGTTGAAGGACCCAAACGGTCTCAAGACCGTTTGGGGGTTCCTCCAAACGGTCTCAAGACCGTTTGGGCACAACCCAAGACCGTTTGGAGGTCTAGGGTTGAGATAATCTAATGGTTTGAAGGACCAATTGCAATAAGTTGATGATTTGATACAAATGCTGATTTTAGACCTAATTGGAGTTCAACCCTAGTCCAAACGACTTGGTTCTTGGTCAAACTTTGGGCAAACGGTCTCAAGACCGTTTGGAGGATATCCAAATGACCTCAAGACCGTTTGGTCCAAGTTTGAGCCCAATTGGAGGTCAATTGATAGGTTCAACCTTGAATTGATTCACATTGTTGAATATTGATGACCATCCGATTTGAAACCCTAATTGAGGAGGATTCAACCCTAATTGGTTTTCAATTGAGGGTCAACTTGGTGTCCAAGTGATTGAGGTTCATCCTAATTAACTCAATTTATAAGTGGTTATCATGGATTTGGTTAATTGAGGGGTTCAACATACATATCCATGACCAATTGTAACTTTTGAACCACTTTGGAGGTCCAAACGGTTTGAGCCCATTTGGACCAAACGGTCTCAAGACCGTTTGCATCCAAACGGTCTCAAGACCGTTTGGGCTCAAACGATCTCAGGGTCGTTTGGTCCAATCGATCTCAAGTTGATTTGATCAAACGGTTTCAAACCGATTGAGCTCCAAACGGTTTGGAAGGTCAACTCTTCCAAACGGTCAACACATCCAAACGTTCTCAAGACCGTTTGGAGCAAACGGTCTCAAGACCGTTTGAGACCAAACGGTCTCAAGGTTGAAACCGTTTGAAGGTTGAAACCGTTTGAAGGTTGAAACCGTTTGAAGGTGTACATGGTGGTTTGTACTTAATCAATTGATGGTGTAATTAGTTCAATGGTGATCTAATCTAAACCCTAATGGTAACCTAGGTCATTAAGGGACTAAGTGATTAGTGAGTTGACCCATGATGGTGATCATGAGGCAAATTACCAAAATACCCTTGAGGGGTCTAAAGAGGTAAAACCTTGTTCTAATCAAACCCTAATCACATGATGATGATGTTTTGGCTTATGTAAGTCAATGAGGACTTAACCCAACCTGATCTAGAGTGGTGTCATCACCATCTACTAGTGAGAGGAGAGAGAAAGTATTCCAAGAGAGAGAAAGTATCCTAGAGAGAGAAAGTACCCTTTTTAAGGTGGAAACTCAAGTGAGATACTTCAAATACACATGAGTGTGCATGATTAGGGTATGATTCACTTATGTGAGATCATGGAAACCCTAATTATGATATCCAATGAATCTTAATCTTAATTAAGAGCCTTAATGATGATGTTTCTCTTACATGATGATGTAATGAGCACAATTCACTATAGAGTGAATAGTAAACCCTAATTTTAGGGTAATGACATGAAAGGTGAATAGTAAACCCTAATTTTAGGGTAATGACATGAAAGGTGAATAGTAAACCCTAATTTTAGGGTAATGACATGAAAGGTGAATAGTAAACCCTAATTTTAGGGTAATGACATGTGATGTGATTAGTAAACCCTAATTTATGGATATGTTTATAAGGTAATACCTTTAAATAAAGTATAGTCAAATCAATGAGTATGATGTGTTCACACCATGATAAGATTGAGAAGTGAATTCATACCTTGAATTGATAATCATTATGATGTTCAATAAATGTTGTATTTAATGCAAATACTCACCATACCCTGGTATGCTTCCAAGGATGGTAGAGTTGCATACTAGAATTGGGCTAATACTCCAAAAAGGAAATGAATAACCCTAATTGATGAAAATTAGGGAAACTGATTCTTCTATGAGTTTGAAGGTATAACCTCTAGAATGAATTGTTTATTGTTATCAGTTGATTTAACCATGCAGGTTGTTATGAGATGATGATCATATCCAGGTATGGATTACTAAACTATATTCATTGAAAGCATGCCTTAAGCTTTATGAATAAGTGAATTATCTTGATGCACTGTTAGTGACATCTTTTGTGATTTATGGGCTGTGAAAGCCATAAACACCATCAAGATCATGCTTGACAGATGACTTGTGATGAGATGACTGAGAACTGATGATTGAAAAGAGTTAGGCCTGCTACATTTATGTATTCTCATTATAGCTGTTGTGCTAATGTTATTGTTTGAAGAACAATGTTTAAAGAATACTGAATGTACCTAACTAATCAAGTGAAATGTAGAGCCCTGATCATAGATCCATCATTGTCAGAGTCTAAATGATGGTGAAACAGGTTTTCCCCAGGGAACTCCTGGATCACATACTTTTGAGTATGTGGGGTACATGGATGTGTAGAACCTTACATCCTAGTGTAGGTATTTGATGTAGATTCTAGTAGTCCGTCATACCTTCACTATAAAAGAAAAGGTGAGAGGATGATGTAGATTCTAGTAGTCCATCAGACCCCACCATAAAGTCCTAAAGGTGAGATGTATATCTACACTCCCTTAAAGACACAAACACCACATCGATGCAAGATAAACAAGAAATCTTCCGATGACGAAGAGAGTATAGAACGCCACTGTAACTCTAAAAATAGCGAAGGACCAGTTTACCCTGGTAAGCTATTACAAAGACATCCCGCCAGATGTCTAACAATCAATCCTCTAACTGACTGAGGAAGATGAGGTCTTAAGAATCCGGCTCTTTTAATGACCTATGTATGATACTGATGTGACTTCTTAGCGATCAGTTGGAGTATGAGTGGTATGCCTCATCTCCACAGGGCATAATAATGTTTGTAAAACATAATCAACCGCGTAGTATATCTGCTTAGGTATAACTACGAGGAATAATGTTTGGTGTTACATTGTTTACATTAATGATCTGTTCAGATATTTTGTATACATGTCCTTTATATGCTTTAAAGACATGACTGCTTAATTAGAAGTTGTTTCACTTGTTATTAAACCTGCTGTTGTATGAATTATGTTATAATAAAGCTTCTAGTGGAGAGTTATAACTCTCGCTGGGACAATTTGTATATTGTCTCACTCCGTAGATTTTAACTCTTTTTAGGTGGTCGTCGAAGACGAAGGAGACCGCTTAAGGATGAGCAACAACGACAGCAACAGTACCAGGGGCAGCAGTGAATCTCAGGTGGAGATACTGGCTGCTGAGTTTGTAGTTAGATAGTCCTATGCGTCTCTGTACTCTCAGGTTCTAGGAATCAGTGGTTTGAGTTTTTGGTGTGGCTCCTGAGGATTTTGAATCATGTTGTACATAACTACTCAAGAAGTGGTTTAACAGAGATGTAAACTGTTTACTTGGTTTCTTATAAAAAGGAATTTTATAACTTCCAGATCTTGTCTCAAAAAATTTAATTTTCAGTATTTTTCATGTTCCGCAACTAATCGAATGCTTCCGCTAAGTTTATATCGTGGTTTTGGAGATCGGAGCCCACAATTAAGTGGTATCAGAGCTCTAGGTTCGCCGAGTCTACAGAGACATAGGACTTAGGATGTCGAGTCTGTCTTTAGTGTTTCTTCCTCATCTAATAGAACCTTCTGCTCCTCAGGAGAAGAAGATATATAAGGACGAGGAGTTTGTTGCAGAAAGCAACAATACTACACCTAGAAGAAGTGCAGAGGAGCAAGCAGTAGAGGAACACTTACCTGAGGTTCCCCTAGTTAATCCAACAATGATAAGGAATCCTTCCTTAGGAATCACTGTTGGAGAATTTAGGGCAACCATGATGTACCTAGTGGATCAAACACTAGCAATACAACCCAGATTACCAGCTCCTAATGATGATGTTTTGGATATCCATAGGATATGTAACCCTCAGCAGCAGGTTGAAGCAGAAGTAAATGATAAAGCTTTGAACTCAAAGCAAGCCTATGCTCAGCCTCAGCCTGATGAATTAGTCCACAGTAATGTAGGGATTAGAATACAGCCAGAGACCAGGACCTGTTATAACTATGGGAAGCCTGGACATATCAGATCTAATTGTCTAGAAAGGATATATAGGGGAAGGATTGAGAAAAGGCCTATTCAAATCCAGAAACAAAGGCCTGGAATTCCCAAAAGGAAGAAGTTTCTGATGTCCCCAACACAACCAGGACCTAGTACATCAAGGCAGTGGTTATCCAGAAAGGGTAAGGAACCCTTTAAACCATTACGACTAGAGAGACGCTGCTACAACTGTGGAAAGGTGGGGCATTTGATGAAGGACTGTCGATCTAAGCCTGTCAATGTGACACAGCCTCTGAGACAAGGGCAACAGGGATCACAGAGAAGGCAATTTCAAGGAGCAGCTCAAGGACGTGGACAAGCGTCCCAAGCTGGATCATCTTCACCAAATCAACCACAGGCGATAGTGAGGTTCTATGCTATGAACCCACCTGATGCAGTGGTCGATCCACGGGTTGTGACAGGTCAGATGAACTTTTATATTCTGATATGTCTAATTCCTGTGTAGTATCTGTTCTGTTTGAACCGGGTGCTACGCACTCTTTTATCACTTGAAGAGTGATCCGTAACTGCAATATGACAATCAGTCATAGGGTAGGAAGTTGTTTTTGGAGACTCCGTTGAGTGAGTCTGATGTTCTGCAGGAGGTATGATCTCCCTGCATCCTTTTCTTTTCTAATCATCGCATTCGAGTGGATCCAATACCTTGATATGCAAGGATTTGATAGAATCCTCGAGCCATGATTGATTAGACAAGATAAATGGTATTTCTTATAAATCTCTTTATGATCTTTTGGAACAAGTTGAAATAGTAGTTGATTGAACTATTCTTTGATTGGTCTCATAAAAGCTTTCTATGATGCATTAGATATAATCGTTTTATAATACATGTTTACTTCTATAAGAAGAAAATGTATTAAAGAATTGATCTGAATGCAGGATTCAATAAAAGTTAATAAGTATGAATGAAAGGATGGAAAAAGAGAAGGAACATAGTAATATACAAGTACATATTTTCTTACCTCAGTAATCATATACCCTGGCCAGGTATACAATTACTGATGATGAAGTAAATATGAAAACCTTGAAGTTGTTATCTTTTGATTACTCTGATCAAGTAGTCAATCTAAAACAACTTAAAGGGCATCATAAGATAAGAAAAATGAGAATATAGAAGGTCAACCATGATTAGTAATGGTTGAAAGAATTTATGTAATGAGCAATGTTCCATGATAAAAGGAAGAAAGAGATATAAAGTTTTGATAACACAAGTAATTAATACCAAATTAAGAATGTTAAGAACATCCCTTGTTAGGGGTTTATGTTCTTAAATAAGGGTAGAATTTTAAGAACATCCCTTGTTAGGGGTTTATGTTCTTAAAATAAACATATCTTCTAAAGAATGTCTGATAAGATAGTTAATGCATAAAATAAAGGAAGTTAGTATGCTGATTATCAGATGTGATGATAGACTCAGGGTAAAAAGGCCCTTATATGATCTTGAATAAATATCAAGGCTTGAATTTGATCCTAAAGAATGTTGATCAAAATTCTATAACATATTCCTGAAAATGGTATGTTACCTAAGGATGTAACAAAGTGTATGCTGAAACAATATCTGCTTTCCCCTTTTCTTCCTGAGATTTCGGGGACGAAATCCTTGTTAGGGGTTTATGATTTGTAACACCCCTGACCTGGGTTATAAGATAACCCTAGGTGTTTTGCCTAAATATGAAATTAAAAGTTTTTAATTATCCTTTGGTATGTAATTAAAGCTTTTATGGAACATAAGTTTCCCTTTCTGTCCCTTATAAACCAATGTTGAAGTGATTGTTGCAATACGGGGACCTATGTGCAATTTGCCCAACCAGAGGGGTTAAACTGAAAATTTCACATGTTTATATGTTCCTTTAATGTTGAGACAACATAAGAATGAATATGATGAGGTTTAAGGGATTTCCCAAGCTTGAGCACCAAGGTGCAGCTGTGGAAGCAACCCCTGTACTTGAAAACCCTAAATTGGTGTAAAATGCAATTTACCCAATTTGAGGGGTGAAACTTGTAAAATACATCATCTAAAACATCTTTTATGGCTCTTGGCATCATTTAGAAGAGAAATGATGAAAAGGTTACTTCAAGTGAATAATCATATAGTAAAGAACACCCTTGTGATTGAATAATCAAGGTGTATGTATAATAGCCCTTTTATGTATATGCTTTAGTGATGGGTTGATCCTCTTTGCCTTCAATTCTTGACCTTAGAAGGAGTTTGTCCTTAGAAATAAGATGTGGGGACGTGCAAGGAAGAAAGGGAGTACTTAGATGAGAAATGAGGAAAACATATGTTCTTATGTTGAAAATTCACCTAAGTATATATACAACTTTTCTCACTTAGCAAGGGAACGACCCTCTCCCTTTCATTTCTTTTCCCCCTTGCTCAAACCGACTAAGGAGAGCTCTGGAGCTCAGGAGGACGACCAAGGGAGTGCAAGGTAGGTTTGGATCCTTCCTTTTTGCTTAATTCTTGGATGAAACTCGGATTCAAGGTCAAATTCATGGCTAGCTCACTTAGCTCCATCTTTCTAGCCATCTCTTCTCAACCTTCCTTGGAGGATTCACCTTGGCCGACCTGTGGAGCTTCTAGGACGCCATTAAAGGCTTGGAGCTCGAAAGCTTGGAGCTCAAGGAGCAAGCTTTAGGCGGGTTTTATAACTCTAAACTTTATGCTTGATTATACATCCTTTTCTATGCATATAGTTGCTAGTTCTTTTTCTTCCCTATCTTTCCTTGCATCCTTGCAAGCAAAATCGTGAAGAACTGCTACTGTTCTCAAGGTAGAAGATAAGGGCATTAATTCCTATGCTTATCCACGGTTTTTCACTTTATCAAACGACCTCCACCTATTGCTCAAAACGGTTTCAAACCGTTTGGTGGGCAAACGGTTTCAGGGTCGTTTGGTTCCATTGACCAAGCGAAGACCGTTTGGGAATCTTGTTCATAATTATGTAGGTTAATCACCCAAAAAATTTGAGAGGTTAAATCCAAATGAATCGTGAGTTATGAGCAAATCAATTAGCTAAACCAATTGAATTATGTGCTGATTTTCAACCTGATTAACTTGACCTGGTTGAGCAAACGGTTTCAAGACCGTTTGAGATGGTTGACCAAGCGTTGATCGTTTGGTATTCCTGTTCATAATTATGTTTATTAATAAACCTCCAAATTTGAGGGATTAACTCCAAATGAATCGTGAGTTGAATCCTAATCAATTAGGGAAACCTAATTGGATTAAGTGCTGATTTTCAATCTGATTTAATTGAACTTTTTGGGCAAACGGTCTCAAGACCGTTTGAGTGCGTTGACCAAGTGTTGACCGTTTGGGATTACTGTTCCTAATTATGTGATATAATGACCCTCCAAATTTGAGGGATTAACTCCCAAGGAATCATGAGTTGAAGGCTATTCAATTAGGCAAACCCTAATTGAAAACAGTGCTGAAATTCCAATGAGTTAAGTTGAGATTTTGGGTTGATTAGCCCAAACGGTTTCAAGACCGTTTGGGAATCACCCAAACGGTCTCAAGACCGTTTGGGGGTCACCCCAAGACCGTTTTGAGGTCTGGGGTCAAGTATAGTTGATCAATTGAAGGTCCAAAGGCACCAAACCATATTGCAATTAAGTATTGATGTGATGATCAACTCTATAGATCAAACCTTGATGAATTTTCACTAGAGTCCAAAGGATGGATGGGCAAACGGTCTCAAGACCGTTTGGAACTCATCCAAACAGTCTCAAGACCGTTTGATGTCAACCCAAGACCGTTTGGAGGTCTAGGGTTAAGGTAATTGACCAATTGAGGGCCCAATTACAGTGGGTTAGTGAAACAATCAAATTGCTGTTTTCTAAGTATAGATCTTGTTGAGTTTTGGGTTGAAGGACCCAAACGGTCTCAAGACCATTTGGGGGTTCCTCCAAACGGTCTCAAGACCGTTTGGGCACAACCCAAGACCGTTTGGAGGTCTAGGGTTGAGATAATCTAATGGTTTGAAGGACCAATTGCAATAAGTTGATGATTTGATACAAATGCTGATTTTAGACCTAATTGGAGTTCAACCCTAGTCCAAACGACTTGGTTCTTGGTCAAACTTTGGTCAAACGGTCTCAAGACCGTTTGGAGGATATCCAAACGACCTCAAGACCGTTTGGTCCAAGTTTGAGCCCAATTGGAGGTCAATTGATAGGTTCAACCTTGAATTGATTCACATTGTTGAATATTGATGACCATCCGATTTGAAACCCTAATTGAGGAGGATTCAACCCTAATTGGTTTTCAATTGAGGGTCAACTTGGTGTCCAAGTGATTGAGGTTCATCCTAATTAACTCAATTTATAAGTGGTTATCATGGATTTGGTTAATTGAGGGGTTCAACATACATATCCATGACCAATTGTAACTTTTGAACCACTTTGGAGGTCCAAACGGTTTGAGCCCATTTGGACCAAACAGTCTCAAGACCGTTTGCATCCAAACGGTCTCAAGACCGTTTGAGGCCAAACGGTCTCAAGACCGTTTGGGACCAAACGGTCGGCTCAAACGATCTCAGGGTCGTTTGGTCCAATCGATCTCAAGTTGATTTGATCAAACGATTTCAAACTGATTGAGCTCCAAACGGTTTGGAAGGTCAACTCTTCCAAACGGTCAACACATCCAAACGGTCTCAAGACCGTTTGGTGGTTGAAACCGTTTGAAGGTTGAAACCGTTTGAAGGTGTACATGGTGGTTTGTACTTAATCAATTGATGGTGTAATTAGTTCAATGGTGATCTAATCTAAACCCTAATGGTAACCTAGGTCATTAAGGGACTAAGTGATTAGTGAGTTGACCCATGATGGTGATCATGAGGCAAATTACCAAAATACCCTTGAGGGGTCTAAAGAGGTAAAACCTTGTTCTAATCAAACCCTAATCACATGATGATGATGTTTTGGCTTATGTAAGTCAATGAGGACTTAACCCAACCTGATCTAGAGTGGTGTCATCACCATCTACTAGTGAGAGGAGAGAGAAAGTATTCCAAGAGAGAGAAAGTATCCTAGAGAGAGAAAGTACCCTTTTTAAGGTGGAAACTCAAGTGAGATACTTCAAATACACATGAGTGTGCATGATTAGGGTATGATTCACTTATGTGAGATCATGGAAACCCTAATTATGATATCCAATGAATCTTAATCTTAATTAAGAGCCTTAATGATGATGTTTCTCTTACATGATGATGTAATGAGAACAATTCACTATAGAGTGAATAGTAAACCCTAATTTTAGGGTAATGACATGAAAGGTGAATAGTAAACCCTAATTTTAGGGTAATGACATGAAAGGTGAATAGTAAACCCTAATTTTAGGGTAATGACATGAAAGGTGAATAGTAAACCCTAATTTTAGGGTAATGACATGTGATGTGATTAGTAAACCCTAATTTATGGATATGTTTATAAGGTAATACCTTTAAATAAAGTATAGTCAAATCAATGAGTATGATGTGTTCACACCATGATAAGATTGAGAAGTGAATTCATACCTTGAATTGATAATCATTATGATGTTCAATAAATGTTGTATTTAAGGCAAATACTCACCATACCCTGGTATGCTTCCAAGGATGGTAGAGTTGCATACTAGAATTGGGCTAATACTCCAAAAAGGAAATGAATAACCCTAATTGATGAAAATTAGGGAAACTGATTCTTCTATGAGTTTGAAGGTATAACCTCTAGAATGAATTGTTTATTGTTATCAGTTGATTTAACCATGCAGGTTGTTATGAGATGATGATCATATCCAGGTATGGATTACTAAACTATATTCATTGAAAGCATGCCTTAAGCTTTATGAATAAGTGAATTATCTTGATGCACTGTTAGTGACATCTTTTGTGATTTATGGGCTGTGAAAGCCATAAACACCATCAAGATCATGCTTGACAGATGACTTGTGATGAGATGACTGAGAACTGATGATTGAAAAGAGTTAGGTCTGCTACATTTATGTATTCTCATTATAGCTGTTGTGCTAATGTTATTGTTTGAAGAACAATGTTTAAAGAATACTGAATGTACCTAACTAATCAAGTGAAATGTAGAGCCCTGATCATAGATCCATCATTGTCAGAGTCTAAATGATGGTGAAACAGGTTTTCCCCAGGGAACTCCTGGATCACATACTTTTGAGTATGTGGGGTACATGGATGTGTAGAACCTTACATCCTAGTGTAGGTATTTGATGTAGATTCTAGTAGTCCGTCATACCTTCACTATAAAAGAAAAGGTGAGAGGATGATGTAGATTCTAGTAGTCCATCAGACCCCACCATAAAGTCCTAAAGGTGAGATGTATATCTACACTCCCTTAAAGACACAAACACCGCATCGATGCAAGATAAACAAGAAATCTTCCGATGACGAAGAGAGTACAGAACGCCACTGTAACTCTAAAAATAGCGAAGGACCAGTTTACCCTGGTAAGCTATTACAAAGACATCCCGCCAGATGTCTAACAATCAATCCTCTAACTGACTGAGGAAGATGAGGTCTTAAGAATCCGGCTCTTTTAATGACCTATGTATGATACTGATGTGACTTCTTAGCGATCAGTTGGAGTATGAGTGGTATGCCTCATCTCCACAGGGCATAATAATGTTTGTAAAACATAATCAACCGCGTAGTATATCTGCTTAGGTTTAACTACGAGGAACAATGTTTGGTGTTACATTGTTTACATTAATGATCTGTTCAGATATTTTTTATACATGTCCTTTATATGCTTTAAAGACATGACTGCTTAATTAGAAGTTGTTTCACTTGTTATTAAACCTGCTGTTGTATGAATTATGTTATAATAAAGCTTCTAGTGGAGAGTTATAACTCTCGCTGGGACAATTTGTATATTGTCTCACTCCGTAGATTTTAACTCTTTTTAGGTGGTCGTCGAAGACGAAGGAGACCGCTTAAGGATGAGCAACAACGACAGCAACAGTACCAGGGGCAGCAGTGAATCTCAGGTGGAGATACTGGCTGCTGAGTTTGTAGTTAGATAGTCCTATGCGTCTCTGTACTCTCAGGTTCTAGGAATCAGTGGTTTGAGTTTTTGGTGTGGCTCCTGAGGATTTTGAATCATGTTGTACATAACTACTCAAGAAGTGGTTTAACAGAGATGTAAACTGTTTACTTGGTTTCTTATAAAAAGGAATTTTATAACTTCCAGATCTTGTCTCAAAAATTTTAATTTTCAGTATTTTTCATGTTCCGCAACTAATCGAATGCTTCCGCTAAGTTTATATCGTGGTTTTGGAGATCAGAGCCCACAATAAGGAGGGTTGACCTAGTCAAAAAATTTCTAATCAACCACAGATACCATCGATGAGTGAGTCAAGTAATGCAAGTCAACCAGCTTTCCTCCTTCTGCCTTTGTATAGCCAGATACATCATGTCTTAGGACCAAAGCAATGGAAGTAACAATCCCTCCGATGATAAATGGATTCTTGCTCTTGGATGGGATTTTCTTCATATGATCAATGATAAGTGACCCTAAATTTACCAACCTGCCATGTACCATCCATTCTAGCACAAAAAGGTCTTACTAGGTGTAACTACCTTGATTTTCATATCGGGTGAAGATGGTGTTCACCAAGAACTTCTGAATGAACCTTAGTACGAGGTTGTGAATCAGGCTAGTCTTTGATTTACCCGCCACAAAATTGCTTTGCCATGTGAGTTTCTTCCACATTACAATGTAATTTACATTGGTTTCTCTATTAGTGCTTCCTTCATCAAGTAATGTTGTTGCCTCGGGAGTCAGAGTAAAGATGCCATTCAGAAAGGATGCAGTAAAGATGTAGGTGCTACTCCCCAAGGTGACACTGACGGCGTCCTACGAGACCTTCTCTAGTGTGGAAAAGAATTGTTGTGTAAGCTCCACATAGGTCTCCGGCACAGTGGTCAATACCTCAACTAGCCCAACGGTCTCCAAAACATCCTGAAAAAAAAATCGAAGATGCCCAAAGTCTTCATCATCATCTCCTGGCACACGTAGCGAGTGCGAATCACTCGACGTGTCAAGAACTCTGGATGCTTGGGCTTCTTCCCTTTCTTACTCTGACTGTCAGGTGTTGCCTCATGACACACTTCAGGTGCATCCTCTGGCTATGCATCTGGCATTGCCTCATTTATATCATCTACCAATAATCGTCGTGGTGCTCTGGGCTACTACTATGGTCGCAGTGTCGTAGATGTCGGTGGGCGTGCAGCTATAAATGATGGTCGATATGCCGAAATTGAAGGGTGGGTTTATGAGACTGATGGTCAAGCTTCTGTCCTACCTCTGCTAGGTTGTTTGGACGATTCCTCCATCATAGGGTCCACTACCGCAATCACATGGGGTGATTCTCCTTGTAAACTGGAGGCTGCCAAAGGTGTCGAGAGGGCAAGAGGGGCTGTCAGAGATGAAGAGCATGCGTTCTTGGTTCGAAGTCCATAGGAAATGACCTCCTTGGTCTTAGACACAACCTTCTTAGCCATTTGCTTCAATTTGGCTAAAAATTAGTGGAGAAAATAGGATTTTAGGTTTTAACTAAAGAACAGGATTGTTGGGGCAGATTTGAGAGAAATGGGGTGTTTGGCGGATGGAAATGGATGAATTCTAGAGATTAAGGTAGTTAAAATGGTGAGGATTGATTGGAAATGGATTGGGGGTGATTTGGTGGAGATTCGAGGGTGGTAGGGTGGTTGGGGAGTGTTGTACAATCACCGTTTGTGGAGAACGGCCGTGGCGTTCGTGGAGAAATGTTTAGAAGTGATTTTGGGATTTTGCAAATTGGCTGACTTAAGTGTTGAGTCGGGATGCAACACAGACATGCTGCGCAGCATGGCCATGGTGGCTTGTTCGCTGCACATTTGTGGTGGCCCACACGTCATTCTGATTAGGTGGCTACATGGTTGTTGTTGTCTTGCATGGCCGTGATGGTTGTGTTCTTCAATATTGATTTCCCTATTGGTTTTGTATGCACCCCCATGGCCGTTCCATGTCACCACGGCTGTGGTGAGTATTGTGGTTGTTAATTTTAACTTGAATCTCATCAAACATCAAAATTTTGATCAGAAATGGTTTTCTCATTGATAACTTGCCAAAATTTCATCAAATTTCCCTCATTTCACCCTACTTTCACATGCACATCTTAAAACTAAACAAAAACTATTAAAAACAAGTGTGTGTGTGTGTGTGTGTGTTTTCTTGGAAAAGTGTAAAAACAAATCAAAAGTATCACAAATGGAAGGTTGGGTGAAAAATTCCCAAACCTAGGTGGGTTTCCTCCCACAAGCACTAGGTTTCATGCCTTCAGCTAGTGTTCTTGGTGATTCTTCAATCATTCATCCATTTGGCATCCTCATGTGCCCATTCTTGCAATAGATACATCTCTCATTTGCATTCAACTTATGTTCCTCGTCCCTTTGATCACCAAAGTTGTCCTTAAATTCTTCATCTTGATCTCCTCTTCTCGAATGATCAATATGACTTTTGAAGTGACCATATCCCATGTCCTCATCTCAAACTTGCCAGTTTGAGGACTTGTATATATTGATCTTTATCTTCATGTCCATGAAAGAGATTGTCACTATGCCTCTATGAACATGTATCTCAGCATCAACAGTGGACAATAATGGTCTCCCTAAGATGATGGGGATCTTCCTATCATCCGGTTCTATGTCAAGAACATTGAAATCAGCTAGGAACATTGTGCCTTTCTCTTTGGCTATCATCACCAAGACATCATCTACTCTCCCCCTAGACGCTTTTATGAAACTATCCACCAATTGGAGAGTGCAATGTGTCGACTTCAACTTGCCTAAACCCAGCTCAACATAGACATTGTATGGCATCAAATTCACACTAGATCCCAAATCGAGTAAGGACATGTCTATGCGATGTCACCCTATATATCTAGGTATGACTGGGGCTCATGGGTCTTTTCTTTTCATGGGGAGTGAGTGTTAGAGAATGGAGCTCACTTGTTCAGTCAACTTCACTTTCTTTGGAATTCTCCTCGTTGACTTTCTCTTCACCGTTCATAAGTTCTTCAAAAACTTGGCATATGATGGGATTTTCTTGATAGCATCCAAGAGTGGAATGTTCACCTTCACTTGGTGAAACACACATTGTGCTTTTGCCTCCTTGTCATTTCCGGTGTCTCATCTAGTGCTTCAATGAATGGAGGATCATTGGCTTTTGCCTCCTTTGCATCAATATGAGGCGGAACTCCAGGGATGGTATGACTTGTAAATAGAGTATGAGGTGGAGCACATGGTATCCCAAAATCAATAGAATGTATCACAAAAACATCTTCGGCAATTTCAATCACAGTATCACCACTTGGCTGTCTTTGCTTTGCTTTTTAAACCTTTCTTTGACTTGTGGTCTGCTCAAGAGATCTCCCACTCCTTAGAACTATCACAACACTTCCTAGCTCATGGTGGAGAGGGGGGACGAGTTGTGGCTATGGAGGAGGTGGAGGTGACACTTGGTGTTGAAATTGAGGTGGAGGGGAGAATTGAGATTGGAAGGTAAATTGTTGGGAAAATGGTGGTGATGGAGGTGGAGGTGGAGGTGGAGTATAAGGCTTGGGATCACCTTGGAAGTGATAGATGGGTTGTACTTTCATGGGAGTTGGACTATAGAAAACTTGAGAAGAGGGCATTGGTCCACTTGCTTCATGGTAGCTAATGATGGGTGTTGAAGACAACTTTTCTTCTTGGAGAGAAATTATGGACGATAGATACTCTATTCTCTCTTCTAGCCTTGCAACATCTTTTTGAACATCATCAAATATTTTAAATCTATAGAGAACCTCTTCCTCAAACCTTGAGCTATATTTTGGACTTTATGGCTCTTGGTAGCTATATGAGTGAGGTGTCTTCATTTCTTCACCATAGAACTCAATAGAATTGACCGGGTGGGAAGGAATTTTTGTCACCTGGTTCTTCATGAAGCTCACCATATCACCAAGAATCTCCATCACTTGTAGTCTTGAGTCATTATGAGTAGGAGGTGTCACACCAAAGGCATAGCCCCTGTCATTCATCATGCTCGAAGCTTGAATTCTTGATCCTTCAGCCAGCTGCTCAAATAAAGATCATATCTCCTCAGGTGGCCTAGCCATAAAAAATCCACAAGAAGAATCCACTATATCTTGGTACTTTAGAGATAAACTAGAGTAGAATTATTAAACTAGCTACGACAAATGGATCTCATGGTGCATGCACTCTCTCAAAATCTTCTTAAATCTCTCACGTGTATTGTGGAACTGCTCATTGCCCATTTGACTAAAAATTGTCATGACATGCCGCATTTGTGTTAACCTTGCTATAGAGTATAATTGCCTTAAGAAGACATTCTTCATTCTTTCCCAACTCATGATGTCCCTTCTAGAATCATACCAATCTTTGGCTCTATCTTTGAGAAAGAATGAGAACAAGGTCAACCAGATTGTATCATCACTAGCCGTCAGTGTCCTGAAGGTGGAGTATATACTTCAAGTTAGGAGTCCAAGTGATTGTAGGGGTTCTCACTCTCTGAGATGTAAAAGATAGACAGGAGCCCAACAAGACCTGGAGGAATGGAGAACTGCTCCCCTGGCATTTGATCAACCCTGTTAACAATTGGCAATTTGTAGTTGTTGCGCATTAAGAAGTCTTGAAGTGCCTTGTGGGGTGCATTTTGGACTTCCATTTTGTCTTCTCCCGAGTAGCTTGTCACATGCACAAAGCACAACTAAACAAAAGAAAAAAAGTTAGCAAACCAATATACACAAAGAATGCAAAGAATAAAGAATAAATAATAGCAATGATGAGGACAATCAGAAAAGTCAAAGCAAAACTAACTAGCTAGGCCGAGTGCCTTTCTCCCCGGCAATGGTGCCAGAAAGCTTGGTGTTCTCTTGCCAATGGCGTTACACACTACTCAATTGAGAGTTGAATAGATGCAACTCCACGGATGGAAGCACATGGGTGGATTCAATTTCAAAATTTATATTGACCTAAACTCAAACGACCTACTTCTACTAAAATACTAACCCACAAATGCACGGGGTTGTATCGTATTATAGGTAAGGTGGCAAGTATAGGATCGATCTACAGGGAGAAAAGGGGGCACTAGAGCTAGGTTAGTTTTTGGTGCTAGGTTCCTACTGTGGAGACTAGGGTTAAAGGTTTGACAGTGATTTGATTGTTGAACTAAGTTGAAAAAGAAAGCAAGACAAGCAAGAAAAAAAAACCTAAGTTCACCCTAGACAATTAATTCTACTAAGCAGGAAAAGACAAGGCAAGTAGAAAAGACAAGAAGAGAACAATCTGCACTAAGGCAAGCAAGATAAGGCAAAAGAGAAATTAAATATCTAAGATAGAAAAAATAGGGCAAGAAGCTATATTAGTAAGAAAAGGGATAATTAAGCTCACACTAGCTAAGCAAGATGGAAACCAGGGTTTTAAAGCAATTAACGGAGATGTGGGCTATTTAGGGGATGTACTTATCAATTAAGTTGGGGGTCACATGTGAGCATTATGATTCCATTTCGACTATCAAACCAAACAACAAACTAGAGTCTAATGAATTAGCATAAGCTACTAACTGTCCATGTATATGATAAGTTGTGTATAGGGGAACTAGTCCCTAACACTCCCTACTACCCTTGTGAGGCTCAATTGGGTTAGGGCTTGCATGTAATTCAATTATAGTCTAAACAAGCCTAGGTTTCTAGGTTAGATGACCTTAGGATGGTTAGGGGCTGAGATTATTAATGGGGGTGGAAGTGAGGTTTTAGGCCTCTCCTCACCCACATTCTAACCTTGAGAAAGCTCCATGCTAAACATGTCAATTTCATCTAAACTAGCTACTTAGATCTCTTAACTAGGGTTAGAAGAATTCATTAGGATGTAGGAGGATGGGTAGCTAGCTAGGGATCCAAGAATTGGACCTAGGATCAAATCCCAAAATTCACACACATAATCAATTTCTCTAAATTCCCAATTGATTTCAAACACAAACCAATAAGCAATTTATGGAGAGTGAGATAGAAATAGAACATAATCATTGGAAAATGGAATTGCAAAGTTTACATATCATTTTCCCCCAACATGGTATCAAAGTGACATTTTACACCCCAAACAACCCACCTAAAGGGCCTAGCTACTCATAATAATGCAAAGTACAAAAAGAAAGGAGAAAGACCTAGAAGAAGCCATGGATCTCAATGTAGATGAATAATTCCTCCACTTCAGCTGTTGTAGGGCGTCCTCCTCTCTCATCCAAGTAGGGGTATGGAATGATGGTGGAAATGGGTGGAAATGAGAGGAAACTAGGGTTTTGGTGGTGGAAGTGGTGAAAAGGAGTGGAATGGATGTAGAAATGAAGTGGAGTGTCTAAGGGTTAAAAATGGGGAGCTAGGAGGTGGTAGAAGGTATATAACCTCATGTTGGAGCCACCACCTAGGTATATATAGGTGTGGGGGAAGCACTAGGTCAAGTAGGGGTAGTATAGGAAAAATAGTGCAAAAGTAGCTAGTTTTTTATAGGTAGCACGACACTGGTGGGGAGGGTGAGAACGGTCGTGGTGGATGGGAATGACTGTGGTGAGAAATGGTGAAAAATCACAGGGAGTTGGTCAATTTTATACTGAAGGTGGAACGGTCATGGTGGGGCTAGGGTAGCACGGTCGTGGTGGTCACCACGTCCATGGTGGCTCGAAATGCTTAGCCCATTCTCTGCTCCATAGTCATTCTGCCTCTGCTGCTACACGACTGTGCAAGGGCACACGGTCGTTCTGGGTCAATGCACTATGGGCATTCTGTATTGCACGACCATGGTGATTCAAACTTTACTCCAAGTTGACTATGTTTAATTGCAAGTGTACTAGCACAGCCGTTTTGTGGTACCACGGCCGTACTGGTCTTTGGATCAGCACTTTGACTTAATTCTTTAGCTTTTCTTGGACATCTTTGCTACAATGGATCTTTGGCCACTAGGGTAGGTTTAGGGAGCATCATACTTCACTTTGGGTCTCTCTATGGGTAGAGAAACCCTAGGATCACTCCTTCTCTCTCTTCCATCAAACATGGTCCAAATGCCTAAAAAACATGCAAATAATGTCCATAAGTCCATTTTATACAAATATGCATATTGATGGAAATAACATGTAATCTAACAGGGTTGAATCTAACATTAAACATGGTGGATGTAATTGAAATGCAATATGACACACAATGAAGCCCTAAAATAGGGTTGAATCTGTTACCAATTTGCCAAACATAAGAAGGCATGAAGGAAATTCATTAAAGATCTATGTTACACCACATAACTGCAACAAGTGATTATGGAGCACATTGGTTTTTAAATTTTTAAACCAGAAAAAACTATGGATAAAAATTGCAATGAAGAAAATATATATATATATATATTTATATATTTATATATATACATACATATCTATATACAATTTTATCCTAATGCTATAATTTATTAGTGTTGCTTTCCTCTTGCACATGTTCCCCTTACGCATGAAGACATAACCATTGATTTACATTGATATACTTTGTAATTAATATTTATATGTGAATTATCAAAAACTTAAATATAGTTGTATGTCTGTACAAATTGTAGACATACATGTGCTTCTTCATGTGAAAATATAACCAAACATATTAGATTTTGATCAATTTTGCAATATATACACACATTTACAACTATTGTATTCTGCTTACTTTTTATTGACTTATTTCATGAAGATCTCAAATCAAAATATGTGACAATTAGAATAGGAGAGTAGATAACAAGGTGAGAATTGGGTTTCCTAGTATAAGTGAATTACTATTTGTTAATTAAGAGGTGTTATTATTAGTGAATATAATTTAAAGTTAAGAGAGTAAAGAAGGATGTAAATAATTTTGAAAGACTAAAAAGAGATAATTAAGAAGAGTAATTCACATCCATTATTATTAGTCATTTTCCTATTATTAATTCATATATTCTATCTCTCCTATAGTAGTTATTTTCTTAGCCTCCCTCTTTAAAAAACGATCACCTTCATGATTCTATTTATTATATTACTTCTCTCCCATTATAAAGAAATGTGAAGAGCAAAAAAACATAACTTGCATGCTTAAAATGAGAAAAATGGTAAATGGGGACAAAAAATAAATCAAGATTTGAAAGTTAAGAAGAATGGCTTTGCAAGTAGAGAGATATGATGAGGATAAAATAACATTATTTGAAAAGAAAAGATTATATAGTAGTAAGATTAAGAAACTTAATCAACCATTGTAAAAGAGGATGATGTTTGAACTTTGAATGAGAAAAATATGATGTTGTAAAAGTAAGAGTGTCGACCGATGTGAGAACAACTTATTCAAGTGTCGTGTCGTGTGGTATGTTGTGTTTAATCACAATTTTTTTTGTTTGAACATGCTTTTTATATCAAAAATTATAGTGGATATGGTTTGGTTTTTCTATCATGGTGTAGTTATGAATTTGGTAAAACCACACCATATATGCACCATTGTCATTCCCATGGGCGGAACTAGGGGGCTTCTGGGGCTTTAGCCCCCCTCCCAAATCCAAAACCGTGTATATACATATTAATATCATAAGAAAATATAGTATATATAGACCATTTTCAAATAAGAGGCTAAGTAAACTTGTATCTGGATTGGTAAGTGCAGCGTCTATCTAGTCATCTAGCCTGGGTTTAAAACTATTGGATGCAATTTTTTCATCCCCCCTTGTTGTAACAAATAGCTAGTATATATAACTTAGCCCCCTACTATAAGTTTCTACATCCACCCCTAGTCATCCCTACTTGCCACTACTGGGAAAGGGTTTGAGCGGGGCAACAACAAGACTCTATTTGGTTTTGAATGATAAAGTCAAGACTGCATGATGGGTTCATAGTATATATTCGACTAGAGACATAGAGGGCATTGTGTCCCATCATGTCGAGGAAGTTGACAGGTGATATATTATCACCTGCCAAGTCCAAGACAACTGACTGAACTCAGGGAGGACACAAGGAAAGGATGGTTAGACATGATTTAGAAGAGGCAGATAATGGATGTGATGGTCGGGAAGACAAGCGTCATACTGAGAATTTTCATGGAGGAAGAAGGGAGGAGATGACCATGGAGGCTGCGATGATGCCTGGCTATCAACCAAGTCAAGAAGATACAAAGACCATGCAAAAAAGAAGGTTCTCTCTTTTTCTTTCCTCTCTAGGGTTTGCCAAGAGTGTGCTGCTCGGATACCATGTGGGAAAAAAGATGGAGGCTAACTGGTTGATTATTAGACTAACCTCCACTCATGTATATGAAGAGGGGAATACATATAAGTGGACTCAAACCCTACCGGGACACTTATATATGTTAGTGAACACATGGCTAAACCTCTTGCGAGCCACTAGAGTCAGGTACAATGCACTCTACACTATCTGAAAAGTACACATGGTAGAGGTCTCCTTTACAAGAACCCACAATTTTCTGATATCTCTTTGACCTGTTATGCAGATGTTGATTGGGCTTGAGATGTGAATGACAGGAAACTTATTTCTAGTTAATGCGTTCTTTTTGGAAGTCATCCCTTCTGCTAACGGAGTAAGAAGCAATTTGTTATGGCTCGTTCTAGCATGGAGGTGGTATATCGCGCCATGGCACACGCCTGTTATAAAATTCATTGGGTGATGCCTATTTTTGAGGATAAGGATTTCCTCTATCTTCTCCAGAAACTCTCAAGTGTTATAACAAATCATCTATTCATATATCTAATAATCCAATTTTTTTGAACCTACCAAGAATATTGAGGTTGAATGTCAATTTGTGAGGGACCTAATTTGTGATAAGAAGATCATAAGGCCATATGCAAAGACTGGAGAATGGATTGTTGATATCTTCACCTAGAATCTTCCATCTTCATCCTTCTCCTATATGTGTGGCAAGTTGGGAATACACTATGTGTACTCTCTAGCTTGAAGGGGAGCGTTGATATCTTTACCTAGCATCTTCCATCTTCATCCTTCTCCTATATCTGTGGCAAGCTGGGAATACACGATGTGTACTCTCTAGCTTGAAGGGGAGTGTTGGAGGTATTACTTATAATCTATTTTCCCTTGTATTAGTTAATTGGGTTTATTCTCTTCAGGCCTATTAGCATTAGTTTAGGTTATGTTGTGTTGTGTCTCCTATACATCATATCCTGAGACATGGCTATATATATGCTTCCTCTCTGTAACCTTGATTCTCATAATAAGAAATTCTCTTCACATGGCTGGAATGTGTTCAAGGCCCAACACCTTTGTAAATGATCTTGCCTCCTCAGGACACACCATAGACAATGAAAGGTGAACGACAAGATTCTCCTCTCCCTCCTCGCTAATGGGACAACAAGGTGACTACCATAGTCGAAATCAAGTCACTTGCCCTTATCATTGTTGAAGAATTTATAGGCAACCTTGAAGCCTACACGGTTAGACACAACTCATAACAAGAAGAGGAAAACGAGCAGTCATCTAAGAAGAAGAAAGAGGGTGCATCAAAGCTCAAGTTGAGCATTTGTGCAAGCACAAGCTATGAACCAACGTCCTCCTTATTCAAGTGAAGATGGGTCTCCAACTGACGAAGCTCACTACTCTAAATGCAAACACTTCAAGAAGGAATCTTTCACATCTACTCCTAAGTGCTATAAATGTGGTCAAAAAAGGACAGTATAAGAATTGCTAGACATACTCTAGTGCTGCCCATTAATGTTGATCTTGGCAAAATGGCTGCAAGGGATACTATGTGATGCTTGAACTTGGTGCCAAAAAGAAAAGCACATAATAGTGAAAATGTGTTAAGAATTTGAATGTTTCTAGAAGAACCCTTTTTTGCTTTTATATTTGGAGCAATGTCGCGAAATAAATGCTAGATAAACCTGTGATGTCTTCATATATTGGATAAGCTGGTGAAATAAATGCTGCAACATGGTGTTGGTCACAGCATTGTAGTGGAGTAAATTATTGTGAAGTAAGATATATATAATAGTGGCCCCCGTCCACCCAACGGCCAACGCGCTACTATGCACACAAAGGAAAATTCAACCAGCGTGCGGTTCCTGTACAACTTGCAGCAGCTGCTTTAATGAATTGATCCTATGTACTTATGAACTAGCAGTGGGAAATGAAATGCTATATGTGCCCAATCCATTTTACTTAATCAACCATATTCAGCATAGTTGCTAGTCCCATCATTTTCCAGTGTGCTAAACGCCAAAGAATGGTACAAAGGGTGGGTGGTTCTCTGTCTCTTCACTTTCCCATAAGACAATCAAGCAGCCTAGTGACGACGGCAGCTGTAGCAACGTCACCGTCGAAAATCTCTTTTGATCTCTAATACCTCGTCGTCATGGATCCATCCCGGCCGCTTCTCCCCGTGCTGCTCGCCGCCCTCTGTGCGGCGGTGGTAGCTCGCGGCGGTGACTTGGGGTTCACTTTCAACGGTTTCAGTGCCGGCTTCTCACCCATGAACGTGAGCAACAGGGCGTGGGTGACATCGCAGGGCGTGCTTGAGCTCACCCAATACCGGACACCGGATTCCAAAGGTCAGGCCTTCTTCCACAACCCAATCCCGTTCCGCAACCGTACCAACGGCGCCGTCCTGTCCTTCTCCGCCACCTTCGCTTTCGCCATCCAGTTCAGCGGGGATGGGTTCGCGTTCGTCGTCGCCCCAACCACGGACTTCTCTGATTCCGGGAAAAGCGAGTACCTTGGCCTCTTAAACAAGTTTAACGACGGCAACGCCACGAACCACCTCCTCTTCGTCGAGTTCGACACCTTCCGGAACACGGAGATAGGGGACATCGATAGCAACCATGTCGGTATCAACGTCAACGGCATCCGCTCAAACGCATCTGCTCCGGCCGGATACCACGACTTGGCTCATGGTGGGAAGATAACGAATCTCTCGCTCACCAGCGGATATCCGATGCTGGTGTGGATCGATTACGACGGCTCACAGATGAAGCTCAATGTCTCGTTGGCACCACTGAACGTGTCCAAACCGGCGGTTCCCCTGCTGTCCACGCCGCTCAACTTATCCAGCGTGATCGAGGACCAGATGGTCATCGGCTTCTCAGCCACAAACGGGGGTTACCAGGAGTCCCGCGCGTCCAGCTACATCCTTGGCTTGAGCTTTCAGGTTAATGGACCAGCGAAGCCTCTCAATGTGTCGGAGCTCCCAGAAGTCCCCTCAACCATACCACCTTCTCCGTCACCGGATCCATCCCCTGCCCGGTTGGGATTTACAAACAACCTGCAAACGGGAAAGAGCAATAGGGCTCTCGCTATATGGGCCTCTGTAGCTGCCGTCGCTTTCCTGCTGGTTACCCTGGGTGGCACCTTGTTCCTAGTGATTCGGCGACGGAGATTCAAGTCCGAGGAGCTGGTGGAGGACTGGGAAGAGGAATATGGCGCCCGCCGGTTCGCGTACAGGGACCTACACCACGCGACCAAGGGGTTCGGCGACAAAGAGGTCGTCGGAGTTGGGGGATTCGGGAGGGTTTACAAGGGCTACCTCCGGTCTCTCAAAACTGAGGTAGCAGTAAAGAAGGTTGTGATTCACGACCCGAAGCACGGTGGCATGAAGGAGTTCATCACGGAGGTGGTCAGCATAAGCCAGATCCGGCACAGAAATCTCGTACAGCTACTCGGATACTGCCGCTGCAAAGGGGAGCTACTACTTGTCTATGACTACATGCCCAACGGTAGCCTCGACATGCACCTATTCACTGGAATGATCAGCAGCAGCGAAGACGGAACTGCGCCGCCGCCGCCACCACTGACATGGAAACAGAGACTTCATATCGTCAAAGGTGTCGCCTCAGGGCTCTACTACCTCCACGAGGAGTGCGAGAAAGTGGTGATACACAGGGACATAAAGGCCAGCAACGTGCTTCTCGACGAGGATTTCAACGCTCGGTTAGGTGATTTCGGGCTTGCCCGACTCTATGACCATGACGCGACTCCAAAGACGACCCACGTCGCCGGCACGATGGGGTACATCGCACTGGAGCTGGCGAGGACGGGGAAGGCGACCAAAGCCACTGACGTCTTCGCGTTTGGTGTGTTCGTCCTCGAGGTAGCATGTGGTCGCCGGCCCATCGAGCCCGAGATGGGTGTGGAGAAGTTAGTGCTTGTCGACTGGGTACTGAATAGTTGGGAACGGGGAGAAATTCTAGAGGTTGTCGACCCGATGCTCAGGGCAAGTGCTGGGTACTCTGAAGAAGAGGTGAACATGGTGCTGCGGCTGGGGTTGCTCTGCTCTCACCCATTGGCAGCCTCAAGGCCTACTATGAAGCAGGTTCTGCAACTCCTTGACGGAGATGTGCCGTTGCCGGAGATGATTCCCTCGGAACTATCTAAGGCCGCCTCAGCTGTCATGGCACTTCATTGGGGCGCCAAGGATCATAACACTGATACTTCTAAGGCACCAGCAAGTACCATTACCTCCTATCCATCAGTATTCTCCACCTACATTACCGAATCCTCAATGGAGAGCGGACGTTGAATTAGGAAGGTAATGGATCCAAGTAGGGGTTGCTAATGTTTATATGGCGAAATCGTGTCTTTCATTGTTCCTCTATCAGAAAATCAGCCTGTCTCTCTGTCTTTCATTTTATCTAGCCAGTCTCTCTCTCTCTCTCTCTCTCTCTCTCTCTCTCTCTCTCTCTCTCTCTCTCTCTCTCTCTCTCTCTCTCTCTCTCTCTCTCTCTCTCTCTCTCTATATATATATATATATATATATATATATATATATATATATATATATATATATATATATATATATATATATATATATATATATATATATATATATATATATATATATATATATATATATATATATATATATATATAAAGAGAGAGAGAGAGCGCGAGAGAGAGAGTTAGGCACGAATACACTCGAGTGTACGGATCACACGAATACACTCAAGTGTATTTGCATATCAAGACTATTTTTTGCAAAATGTAAACCATTGATCTTCACCGTCATACTATAATTAGGCTACATATAAATTTTGAGTCCATTTGGATGAGTGTAAGTCACTCATCCAAGGGCAACAAAATCGACGCGCGAAACTAATTTGAAATGCATAATTTTTGCGGTCTTCATAACATGAGCTATACATATCCAAATGTGCTCAAATTTTGCATATGGGTTCTTCACGAGATGTTTAAGAAGATCAATGGATTAGATTTTCAAAAAAAGTATTGCATCATGAAAAATTACTTGAGTGTATTCCGCTTCGGATACACTCGAGTGTATTCTAGCCTGACGCATATATATAGAGTTAGGCTAGAATACACTCGAGTGTACGGATCGCACGAATAGACTCAAGTATGTTTGCATATCAAGACTATTTTTTGCAAAATGTAAACCATTGATCTTCACTGTTACAAAAAAATCTAAGAGGGAGGAAGGTAAACAAAAACATACTATTGTGAAAGGAGATAAATAAAAAATAGATACGTAAATAAAGAATGAGATAGGAAAAGAAAAAATGGAGACATTATTGTATTTATATGTATATATTATTGTACATAATATCTACTTGTATATATTAACACAATACTAAAAATTTCAAAATTCACTCAAGTACCGAAAAATTAAAGAGGGAGGAAGAAAAGACAAATGAGAGAGGAAGAAAAAGGGGAAGAAGAAAATGTTTTTTTATACAATATCATATTACAAAGCTTATTTATACATTTCAATGAAAAGTAATAAGTTTTATTTAATTTGTTTTATATGAAAGGGACAAACGAGTCTCATTTTTAATCTTTTTTTTTGCCATCCATTTATCCCGTGGCTAGGATTTTCAAACCTGTGTTGTGACCTTTTAGTCGTACATCAATACTTCTACCCTCATTTTAAATTTAAAAATGAATACACTTTACATATTATGTGAACTGATTTTCTGATAGAGGAACGATGCATTAGCAACCCCTACTTGGATCCATTACCTTCCTAATTAAACGTCCGCTCTCCATTGAGGATTCGGTAATGTAGGTGGAGATAATGTAGGTGGAGAATACCGATGGATAGGAGGTAATGGTACTCGTGCCTTAGAAGTATCAGTGTTATATATATATATATATATATATATATATATATATATATATTGTTCATTCTTTACCCGCACAGGTAACTAGATTTTCGCTACCTGCTGGCTACTCGCACATCTAAAAGAGTAACTATATGGCACACAAGAGTAACTCTTCTGATCAAAAGAGTAACTGTATTGATATAAAAAGTAACTATGTGACTAAAAAGTAACTGTGCAGAAAATATACAGTCAGTGAATATATGGACGGGTTTTTTGATTTTGATGGGGCAAATGATATTATTTTTGGATCAAATTTTTTGGGGAGCTAGATAAAATGCTCTTCTACAATTCTGATATCAGGATATATATATATATATATATATATATATATATATATATATATATATATATATATATATAAAGAGAGAGAGAGAGAGAGAGAGTCAGGCTAGAATACACTCGAGTGTATTCAGAGCAGAATACACTCAAGTAGTTTTTCATGATGCAATATTTTTTTCAAAAATCTAATCCGTTGATCTTCTTAAACATCTTGTGAATAGCTCATATACAAAATTTGGGCACATTTGGACATTTATTGGTCATGTTATAAAGACTGCCAAAATTATGCATTTCAAATTTGTATCGTGCGTCGATTTTATTACCCTCAGATGAGTGACTTACACTCATCCAAATGTGCTCAAAATTTATATGTAGCATAGTTATAGTATAACAGTGAAAATCAGTAGTTTACATTTTGCAAAAAATAGTCTTGATATACAAACACACTTGAGTGTATTCGTACAATCTGTACACTCGAGGGTATTCTAGCCTGACTATATATATATATATATATATATAATACTAAAAGATTTATATGTTCTTTTTTTTGTTCCCCATTTTTTCTCTTCCTCCTCTCTGAATTTTTGAGACTATACAGATTTGGAAGTTTTAGTACTATGTCGACACACACACACTGATATATATATGGGATTAAGAGAGAAAGATTTCCCCCCTCTCCCATGCTTGTGGCAGAGGCCGAATACCCAGGAGAGTGGTAAATCAAGGAGGCAATTGGGATTCGAACCCGGGTCCCTTCATGAGGAGATAATATCAGAATTTGGTAAATATATTCCGACGTCCCCCCTACAACTGTATGAGGGTCAAGAGTTACATATAGCCCTATGCTCGCTATACAACGTGTACGTGAGCAACTCACCCAGCTAGCTAAGACGTAATCTCATTTTTATGTTTTTTACAAATTTTTGTAGCAATAGAACTCACACTATTTTCTAAACCACCATGCTTGCGAGTGTTCCTTTCATTCTAAACGTGGAAGCACATGGCAGCAAAAAAGAGCATCTTCTTCTCCTCGTTGGTGCATCGTTTGACCATCTTTTTAAGTCTTCATTCAGCTCTATTCTCAGTAGGAACTCCTTGCAAATTTCCCCCCACAAAATCTTCGTAAAACTACAGTTACCAAACAAGTGACTGTGGTTTTCCTCCTTCTCTTTACATAAGTAATAGGTGACAGAACTATTGCGGTTCCATTCATGAACTTTGTCCAAAGTCACTAAGGCCCCATGCAAAATTTTGAAAACACACGTGGACCATTTAGGAACTTGTTTACCATCCCATATCCTCGCCATAGTGCCGTCTTTTTCAGCCCTGGTCCTTGTGATCTCCTACAGGTCAGCTTTTGGATTTAGCATGTACCAATCTCCCACGTGATTCAGGCATAAAAGATGCTTGACCTGCGGCCATAGACTCCTCATCATATGAATGGTGTGCGAGTAGCCTTCCCTAGTACAGGGCTGGAAATCTAGTCCTTGTGGGTATCTATCTATCATCCATCTTCCCCATACAGAGCCACCTGTCTGGTACAAGATAATTCTCTTTAGAGTTCCCCATCTAGCAATGTCTCTTGGAAATTTCAACTGCAATCCCCCTTCATCTTTAGGCAAAGCCAGCCTAGAGTAGCGCATGAGATGGTAAACACCCGTCCAAATAAAGTTTGAGATTTTCATCTCCATCCTGTCAAGCACAACATGTTGCACCTAAAAAATAAGGAGTCCCTCTATAGATGATCTAATGAGGGTAGTTTGGCCCGCCATGGATGTCTTCTGTGTAGGCCATCTGGCTATCATCTCATCCAATCTATCAATGCATTCAGTAAAGTCTTTAACTTGTAGATTACCCCCGACAAGTGGGAAACCCAAATATTTAGTTGGGAACTTGCCTAACTCCACACCAATGGCTTCTTGCAATCTGGCTTCCAACTGGTGACAGTTTTTTGAGAGATAGAGTTGAGTTTTATTAGCATTAATCCGCAGCCCCGTCCGCCCACCAAACTCGCCTAGAAAAATTTTCAGCTCCTTTAACATATCAATTTTGGCCTCCAGAAATATTAAAACATCATCCGCAAAGATAAGGTGGCTCATTAACTTCATCCCATGGACCGTGTATGCTTTGATCAATTTTGAATCTTCTACAGCTTTCAGCTTCCTTGTAAAATATTCCATGACAATGGTGAAGAGGAGTGGAGAAAGGGGGTCGCCTTCTCGGAGACCATTGATGCCTTTAAACATATGAGTCGATGTGCCATTGTCAAGCACCAACAAACTTGTTGTGCCAACACATTGTTGCATCCATTGTATCCATGCATCAGAGAATCCCATCTTTTGCACGATCCACCACAGTTTATCCCATCTGACACTATCATATGCCTTTGAGATATCAAGTTTTAGGCAAGCCTTTCTACTCCCTCTTATCACGTTGTAATCAGCTAGAAACTCATCCGCAAGAAGGGCGCAATCACTAAAGCTCCTGCCGGTAATAAAAGCTCCTTGGTTTTTAGAAATCAGGAAAGGGAGGACCATCTTCAGCCTTGAGGCTAGGATTTTTACTATAATCTTATATTAGATAGAGCAACATGCAATAGGTCTGAAGTCAGCAAAAGAGGTCGTAATCTTCTTTTTTGGGATTAGGACCAAGAATGCATGATTGACTTGTCTAACCATATTACCGCCATCAAGAAACCATCTCACATACCTCAGTAGATCTTCTTTAATTGTTTCCCAAGCCGTCCTATAAAAGAAATCATTGAATCCATCAGACCCGGGGAATTCGTTGCAGCCAATGCTCCATAGTGCATCTTTAACTTCTTATTCGGTGACCTCCCTAGTAAGAATGTTGTTATGGGTGCTAGAGAGCTTGAACTTCCAGTCTATGTCCTCCTCCTCAATTGTGTCTTCAAAGTTTTTATTGTAAAGTTCACTGTAGAACTGCATGGTTTGGTCCTCAATGTCTTCTTGTTTATTAATCACTTGCCCGTCTTTGTCAATCTTCTCACATATGATATTAGTTGCCTCCCTTTTTCTAACTGCCATGTGATAGATGTATGTATGTATGTATGTATATATATATATATATATATATATATATATATATATATATATATATATATATATATATATAACAATGCCGACAAGGAGTGGCTCAAGTGGTTAAGCACCACCCTCAATTAAAGTTTTATTAAAGTTTTAGTTGTGTGTGAATTCTAGAAATTTTGATACTATGTCGAAAAATAAATGTAAATAAATAATATGTCTAATAATATATACAAATAAATGTAATCATATCCCAATATCTATTTTCCTACCTCATTTCTTACTTATCTATATATTTGTCTCCCCCTCTTTCTATACCTCCCTTCTTATTTATCTCCTCCTCTTTCTCTACCTCCCTCCGTATTTATATCAACATATTTCTCTACCTCCCTCCTTATTTGTCTTTCTTTTTCTATTTTCCTTTTCTTAACACACTTTCTCTCTATATATATAATTGCTCATGCTAGATAAAGGCAACATTTTTCTCTCCCCTGGAATGGATTAGTGGGAAAGTGCTCCTCTTTTTTCTAGGTGTGTACATTCTACCTCCCAAGAATTGGGTGTAGGGTCAGCGATGGAATAGACTATGCTTAGTGTAACTCTTTCATTTATAATAGTGTTGATAAAAGGGTACATTCTTAGAACCATCTACTAAAATAGGAAAGGTCTAGTCCCATTTACTATTTTAATTTAGACTTAATTAGATTTGGACTTGTGCTTTGTCAGTCCTAATAGAAGTTAATTTAACAGGCAAGAAGATGACTCATGTGTAACATTATGAGATGTTTAGTTAGGACTTAAATTATGATTCTTAATTACAACCACATGGCAAGGGATGCTATATATAGATGCCACGGGGTAGGTATTGACATCATCCATCAGTGGAGCTTGTTCCCACCAGTTGTTTGTTGACAGTTCTCTTCAATGGCAAAAGAGCCATGGAAAAAGAGTAGTGGGTAGAGATTTCTTGTGGATTAGAGATAGTCATCGACTTTTTCATGAGATGAAGTAGTCATTGGTAGTTAGTGGTACATTGTTTTCATCAACAATGAATCCCTCTCATGGATGAGAGATAGATAGACACTTTGTTATGAGTTGAATCAGTTAATGGCATTCAAGGTATATGTGGATGCATGGAAAACTTCATCAGTCTATTTGATCAGCAAAGGAGGCACATCATGTGGTTCCATAGTGGGTGCATTTACAACAACAACACTTTGTCCTATCACTATAGGACACTCATCTCTCATGTGTAGGCACATTAGTGATGCATCACCAAAGGCATCCATTTATCCAATCAACATAGTGAAAGAAAGTAAGACGAAGAAGAGAAAAGGGGATGCACGGGAATACCCAAAAAGAGGAGAAAAAGAGGAAAAAGAAAGAGAAGAACAAGATAGAGAGAATGGGAGTGAAATAATCCCAAGAAGAGATGTAAAATGGCCTCTTCCATGACTAACAGAGCAACCTGGTAAAACATGTACACTCAACTTGTTTTCTTCACAAGTATATAGGATCAAAGTAGCAAAGGCCATTCCAATGAAACTTGATGTTGTTAGAACAAAAAATTCTAGGTTTCAACAAGCTATGTTGGTTGAAAAAGGTGGATTTTTGTTTACATGAAGTGAAATGCTAACCAGCTAGAACATAATTTAAACTAAGATTGATAAGTTTTAGATGATGAAGAATTATATATCGGGCTATGAGTCACACTTAACCACAAATATCATAGTAAATAATCTTGTAATGAATAATCACAAATAGTTCTTATAGTAAATCAGGCAGTCCATGCATCAATCTTGTTAGTGTATGGATTAAGCTAGTATACACCTAGAACTATAGTCACTAGGCAAGTTATAAACCTCTTGGAAATCCCTCCACTCAACCTAAGCACTCTCATCCATTTCATTTATTGATCACAGTGCAATCTACTTACCTATGTACATACCCTCTCAACATACATAGAAAGGAATAAGACATGTATTATAGGTGATGAATAAAACAATTTATGAAATTGAATTCATAGAAATTGCAGAAAGAACTAGAGAAGATTCTTGATTCATTAAGAAATTTTGTTCTTCAATTCACATAAAATACTAGGATTTCCATATACTTTATGTTTATTTGATACTCACACATATTAATCATGATTTAAATGGAATTAAAATCGTAAAATTATTTTTATGCAAAATGTGAGAAGAAAACTCAAAAGCTTGAATGATGTGGTTACATATAATCTGATATCTAATTTGGTGCCATGATCATCTAATCACAGTATCAAACAAGAAATTCAATTTTCTAAATAAAAAACACTATATTGTTACAACTGAACCATACAAAACCATGGTTTTAGGTTCTTAGGTCTAGGGTTTAATAGATCTTAGGGTTGAGATTGATTTCTAGGGTTTTTCGTGTTTTGAGTCCCAAAATTTTGGGACACCATAAACATTCATATTTTCAACCCTAAATCATTAAATTTACCTAAAATTAATGTATAATTATCAAGTTAAGGCAACTTAGATATTATCGATCGAAATGTCATCTTTATTCTCCAAATAGACAATATTGAGCAAAACATGCCTTAAAGAATAGTAAACATTATTATAATCTGGAAAGCATTTTCTACCCCTAATCTAGAATTTTTCATTTAAATTTATATTTGCAAGTATTTATCTTGGATTTTATGTTCCTTCCTAATTAAAAATTATATATAATATGACTACATTTTGATCTAAAAAGAAATTCCTAGAATTACTACAAAAAAATTTTGGTCGGCAAAAACTCTATTTCTATTTATGATACCAAAACTTTAGATACAAGAGGCGTACCCCCTAATCCTTTACAGGATTACAAAAGAAAACTGGGAGACCTAACTAAGAAGTCTCAACAAAATAAAACCCAAACAGAAGGCACATACATCCCAAGAGGAGGTAACTAAGCATAAAACACAAAAAATATGAAAAGCCATCATCCAATAGAACTAAGATACTACACTAGCATTAAAACCACCCACAAGTTGTGCAGACTCAGTAAGTAGATGATGAATCTCTAGCTTTTCCTGAATCTCATGTAGGCTACACCTTCTGTTTAGAAGCACTTTCTATCTCCCACAACTTCATATATACAGTGTCAGCTCTGTCGCCCAAACTAGCTTGACGAGAACACCAAAAAATAAACTAATCCGGATGAACAAGCAGATGAATCAGTCCCCATTACACTCCTTCTCACATAGAACTAAGAACACCTTCAAGGTAGTAATCAGGAGTAAAAGAGAAAAGAACCACACCACCGGGAAGCACTGACTAGGGCCTAGGTGAACTCGTCGAAACAAAGAGGGCCAGAGTCATTGTCACAGGAGTGGACAGAGACTAGCACCTGTCTGTCATCATCCTTGGTGACTTTCCCTCCGATTTGGTCTAAACCGATCAAAGTCTGATGAGTCTGACTCCCAGGGGAACTAAGCTCGCAAGCATCAAACACCTTGAGGGTGTTCCAAACCCATACCAAGATATTTCCAGTCAGTATAATGCCAAGCCACCAGGATTTTCAGACACTGACTCAGTAGCTCATGCCAAAGCCCGCCAATGATCAAATCAGTACTAGCAATAACTCATCCACTGAAATTGTACCTATTAATCATCAATAGACCTTCGCATATCACCACTAAACCATGAATTGGACCCAGACGGCAAGAACAAAAAATAGGCTAGAAACCAAACCGTGTTGTTGTTTGCCAGCATCATTTCATCGAACACCATGAGGGTGTTCCTTCTCACTGCAGTTGGAGAGACAAAGAGGAGAAGAGAGATGCTCCCCTTAGACCCAGACCACGAAGTGCTATGTGGTCAGAGAAGCCGATCCTCAGGCTAGCAGGAAAATCTGCAGGCTGAGATGGCTTCCTCTGTGATGGCGAGTAGGGGATCCGAATAGAGATCGACAATCGGAGTAAGTTGCATTGCCTGCTAGCCGGAGAAGGAGCACCCAAACCATCTAGAGGAGAAACATGCTGTCGTCAAGGCCTCCACCTGAGGCATAAGCTTCAGGGGGCAAGACCGGAGCACATCTGCATGTAGGGGCCGCCACCAGGCAAACTGGGATCAGACCCAGGACACCCTTTCCGCCGACCAAGTAGCCACGAAATAGCTCAGCGTCGAAGTCAAAGGTCCGCCAACAACCTAGTTAACTGGAGTTAAGAGGTGCAAGGGATAAAAGCGGGTGAGGAAACCCCCTTCCTCCACCTGCGAGGC
Source organism: Alisma plantago-aquatica (assembly GCA_963693085.1). Classification (NCBI taxonomy): domain Eukaryota; kingdom Viridiplantae; phylum Streptophyta; class Magnoliopsida; order Alismatales; family Alismataceae; genus Alisma; species Alisma plantago-aquatica. The sequence continues at coordinate 633,985,719 of OY856415.1, forward strand.
AGAGAAGAATGGAAAGAAGCTTCAGACTGGGCGGAAATTCTCTTCTCCATCCGTCTCTCTTGGATAGGATAGGAGGTCGACCTGGTCGATGATGCAAACCTCGTAGCCCCATCCTAGCTCCCACAATGCTCCGCTCGCCTCTTTATCTAGCGCCACCAAGGAGGGGAACCTCGATTCTGACTAGCATCGATCCTACTCCAGGGATCCGCTACTATCCTCGCCAGGGAAATCTTCCATTTGGGGGCAGGGGGAGGAAGGCACCGAGAAAGCGATCACTCCCCCCAGCGGCACCGCCGGGGAGACTAGAGAGAAGGAAGAGTAGAAAACCTAGAGAGAAGGCTACCCGATCAATGCCCCCGCCAAATTACTACAAAATTCCATTTATTCAATCAATCAGAGAAGGCCATCTGACCATAAAATTTAATGTGTGTCGGATTTCATAGAAATCTAAGTGAAATTAAATTGTGTCCATGCACCTGTAATAGACATTACATAAAAAAGGGGAATTGAGTCAATTTGATCCAAGGATTCTTCCTCCCCTACCATGTGATTCATTGTGGCAACCATGGAGGGTCAACTCGGAATTGAGTCTTACTACTTGTGTTGGTGGAAGCATGTAAGGACAAGATTAGCTTTTCCTTGCCAACAAACTGTATCTGCTCTTGGTCAACAGAAGGAGTGGCTAGACGTATGAAATTCCTAGGTCTAGTTCATGAGCAAATAATGGAGATCATGATGCATTAAATACATATGTTTCTAATATTTTGGGAATAAGTTGAGGATTATGGGGAGTCAAGCAAGGTTTCCATTAGATAAAAGTGTTAGATGTGGTCAGAGTAGTTGTTTCAAAGAAGGGCAGAGGTAGAAGCAAGTGGTGGACATAGGAGGGGTTTGTGGCATCCTTAAAGAGGATCAATGCATCGTCACCTACTCCTCATGGATGTACTTGTAAATAGAATTATCCAAAGGGGATGAGTTTTTTGAATATGATGTGGCACTCACCAGAGATTGAGTTGGGTTACTAAGCTGATCATGGAGCTTCTTATCAATCAATTGGGGTTTGGTTTTAGGTATAGTAGTGTAGTGGATGATCTTGGATTTCTTAATAGGCTTGCAAATGGGTGTATCATCGGTTGTTACTCGATGAGGGTGAGAGGTCAAGAGAGGGGACTGGGCATTTTCTTTTTTCCCTTGAGAGGCCAAATGCAAGGACTTGTTTGGTTCTTCTCGATATCCTTGTCACATGAGGGGACTACCTTTAGGTTTCGATGATTGGTGTGAAAGGGAGATAATTAGGGAGAGATAATGGGAGAGGAGGGTTGTGTGTTATTTCCTTCCCTTCTTTGACGTAGGATACAATCTCAGGATCGACAATCCTAGATCCAATGGTTTGTGGGATGTATGAGTAGTCAAGGGGTCTAGTTTAATATGTAATGAATTAATTAGATAATGCATTAAATACTTCTCAAATCTATATTCCTAATTTAATAGAAGGTGTATACCCTTCTATATTTTTTGTAAGTCACTAGAAGAGTCACAAATTATATAAAATAATAGGACTAATCTTATAATACTCTCTCCTCATCATATTAAAAAATTTGTATTTAAGTATTAAATTTGAATGCCAATTTCTTAGTTTTCAATCTATCATTATTTAGATTCCTAATAACACCCTCTAGGTTACAAATAGAGCCATAATTCATCTAAATTTTTATATCTCTAAAATTTAATAACTTCACTAATAAATTTTTGTTGTTTGTAATTTTAACCACTGAGCTACTATATTCACGAAATTTCCCCTAGGATCTTAAACTCTTTAGCATAACTAAAGTTATTCAACAAAACACCATAATATAAAAAATATTGCAATAAAAAACATTTAAGAAAGATAGAGGAAAATAGGTCTTCTCACAACCCCTGACCTATCTTGACCTTTAATAATGTTTGTAATCATGAATGCTAAATAAATAAAATAAAATAAACTGATTATGAGAAACATTAATTTGGTATAGATTTCACTTTGTTTTCTCTAATTTTGTGTTTTTTTAAATATGTTAGGAGTAGTATGTAATGTCATAGTATAATGACTAACTGATTGCAATTTGTGTGTAAAACATCTAAGTATATGTTTACCTTCTTATATGTGATTGGTATGATATGGTTTGGATGCTTTTGAACTTTTCTTATATTGTATATCAACCTTGGTTCCTAATCTTAGATTTTGATATTGTGGTTCTGGCTCGATAGCCTTGCACCTAGACATTGATAGTGTTGGTTATGTATGCCCAAGAGCCAATCATGTGATGATTCTAATGGCATTACTTGTAAAAATGATTTTATTATAAATAGAGGCAAGCTTCTAATTTATTCTATTTAATTTAGTTATGAGTTGATGTAACATTATAAATGTCCAGAGAATTATATTACTCAATTATGTATGTATTCAAGTTACTATCCTTGTGGATGAGATCATACAGATGTTAAGAGTAAATATACATATTCTCATTATGTCCCCGATCGGTTGTCATTGTGGAAGGTTGATCGACAACAATGACACATATGATCAGAGTGTGAGTTGGTTGATGACTAAATCTCATTAGTCATGATATGGCAATATCAAACCAAGGACATAGATACATGTTAAAGAACAATGTTTTGGACAGACCCACCGTGAGACTGACACATGGAAGTCATCATCATGGAAGTCATAGTCATCTCTCACAATGATGGTAGTTGTTTTGGTTCTTAGACCTGAAATCATTGCACTCAACACATGTCGTTGGGTACACTTTGACATCATTAAACGCAGTCTTGAAACATGAGTTGTTATAATGATGATGATTGGGTGGTTGTGACACATGGGGATTGACTGTGAGTGGTAGACATGGGATTTGTCCCTCCTAGTGGAGTGTGATGTCCTAGGCCTCTTGATAAGCGAGACTGAGAAAAGCTTGGCCATGTGTAGGTGAGTCAATATGTGATATTGAGCTTACATATATCTCAGACAGTCTACTCTTGGTTCAAGAAATGTGATTGAATAATAATGAGGGTGATTGCTCCATGCCTCTAGCTCAAATTGGATATCAGTGAAAAAGAACTATACAAACACTGCAACACCATATTGTTTTACAAATTCTAGGTTGAAGTTGTTCCCCAACTTTTCCATTTACTTGGGTAGCAATGATGTATGACTAGACACCACTCTTTGCTTGTGATATCATAAGTTGTTATGGACACTCACTGCCAATGTAATATGGGACATATAGGGTGACACACATACGTCTTGACCTAGAAGAGGAGTTCAGATCTCAAATGACAATTGGATTAAGTGCTAAAGTTTTTATACATTTGATTCAAGCAACAAATAGGATGACAACATTACCAAACACCCATCTCAAGTGTTGAGACAACCGTCTGGAAGTGCCAAATGGTTGTCTCAAGAGTTGAGATGGGCGTCTGGGTGTCGGTCCAGTTGTGAGTTAACTTTGGCTAAGGATCGAACTGACCTAGACGAATAAGCATGACTTGGGTCACCAAATGACTATCTAGGTGAATCAAGACGGTCGTCTCACATGGGTGAGATGGTCCAGTTCATTCAGGGAAGGTTCTAGATGTTTCCCTATTTGTTTTGCTTGAGCACTTGTTGTATAAGGATATCAATGTCTAACATTGATGGGAATTGATTTGCCAATTTTGTGTAAAACTAGGAAATTGTGAAATGACCATCTCACAATGTGAGACAACTATTTCGCATGCAAGGTGACCATCTGGCTTTGTCAAATGGCCATTTCGGCTACCATAGTTTGCAAAGTTTCTAGAATTTTTGTGAAAATTCAAGTTCTTTCGGTACTTTCCACTCCCGCACATTAATCCCTTATCGAATAGCAAATGGGAACCTTGACCATGTTTTCTACTATAAATAGAGGGGTACCAGGGGCTTCCCAGAACACAACACAGACAACTAAGAACTAGTTCCTCTAACAAGTGTTGTCCTCTCTAGTTGTGATAGCCACGAGAGCCCAGGAAAGTCCTACCTGACTAGGGAGGGATAGCTAAGGGAGAGAACAACTGAGAGTTGTCTTGAGAGAGAAAGTTAGTGACTAGTACACCAACAGAGAGGGACAAGTCTTTCCTGATCGTTCTAGCAGGACAACAAGAGTTTTAGGCAGTCTGTGTGGACTACCATAGAGGCGGGAAGTCGTTGTTTGCCGCTTGGAGGATAATGTCAACCAACAGTCTATGATAAGAGGAGTTGTTAAAGAAGACAACGCTCGTGGTTGTAGTCCATGGTGCAGACCAGGAGGCACAATAGTCAGACGTGTCCCAATGCAACTAGGATTCAGAGTTATGCATCTACAACGATGAGGATTATCATTGGACTTGCTCCAGGACTAGGTATATCCATAAACCATCCTTCCTGCATTATAGTTATTGACGTGATCTACTGATTATGGGAATATGATAGTTAAAATTTTAAATTCCACTACCTACTTTGTACCATATTTCACAACAGTGGTATCAGAGCCAATGTCAATTTACTATTGTATGGGATAATCAATATGATTGGAATTACGTTTTGTCATTCTATTATTGCATGTGATAAAAATATTATCTTGTCAAATCCAAACACCACAATAATCCCAAACTAATATATATTATATATATGCAATTTACACACGTCACCCTAAAATCAGTTTTGATGGTGGATGTGTAACATGGTTATGTCAAATAACCCCTATATGTGCATGGTTGTATGTGGTTGGTTTATCCATTTATCTTGGTCTGCATATTGAGCCTCTATCTCATCTTCCCAATGTAAAGTCAATTCTTTCCTACCCTTGCTCCCCTTGAATGTAACTTGAGGTTTCCCTATAATCATGTAAAAGTAGGATAGTTTACTTTCCTATTATGATGAAGATGAAGGACCATGGAGGACACGGTGGATAAGCTGGGCTGACCACCTAGTGGACCAGACCAATCTGTTGGAGGAGCCAGCCGATGGTGGACAGAAGGACCAGATGATCGGTGAGACGACCTAACAACCAATCAGGAGGTGAGCCCATCAGTTCAAGGGTTGAACCGATCAACCCCAATTTGGCAAGCATGGACCTTCATCAAGAATAGGTTTCTACATGTGATGTAGACCTAGATGGCGTAATCCCTTATGGCTCCAAGGGATTACATTAGGATTGGACATAACCATTGCTTCCATTTATTATATGTTTCTACTGTGGGATATAGCATGAATATGATATGTACTATATATGTGGTGATTGGATAAAGTATATGTATTTATGCAAACTCCCTCAACTAAAATATTAAGTCTTAGATACCTTCCATTAGCAATACACATGAAAAACTTGATTGACTAAGCATATATTTACACAAAGCATGGTACATCGTCTATCTCATGGAAGTGTTATGGTAGAAATGTAGATTTGCACAAAGCATAGTGTGTATCTATCGTGTTGGCTATTGGGTTAGGCTTAACTGGTGACATGGATAGCCCAAGCCCAGAGGCATCCAGATGATCATGGCAAGGTGTTACACATATCATCTATCCAAGAATTGCATATGATGAAATTGGCATGATGGTCTGCCTAAATAGTGAGGTTGTGGGCGATCAGAAAAGGCTGACTCATTACTTGATGAAATATTGATCTTGGCCTACTAGAATATTGTACGCTGCAATATTCTGAATTGATATTGAGGGCTATCAATTTGAATAAAATAGTGGGAGTGATAATAATTAAATACCTAATTAATATCGTCAAATTTTTAAATCAAATCAAATAAAAATGGTTTTTGACAAATGCAAATTTTCTCTTATAGAATCAATGATGAACAAATCCAATTTTTGATTGGTCCTGAAGAAGGACAAACTTGATGAGAGAAATTTCCACGACTGGTTTTGGACTTTGAGAAGGATTCTCAAGGAAGAGTGCAAGCTCTATGTTGTTGACAAACCAGTGCCTAAAATACCTCCTCTTGATGCACCTAGGGAACAAGTGGATACTTATTGGAAGCATGCCAATGATGTCTTAGAGATAAAGTACCTTATGATGAGTTGCATGAACTATGATTTCTTGAGCAATATGAGGACATGAGTGTTCTTGAGATGGTGACACATCTTAGGAAGGTAACACTTAGTCTTGATAGGAAAGAAAGGAGTGCTATCTTAAAGGTGCTACTTGAGTCAAAGCTGATAGAGGGAACCTCATTAGAAGAACATGTACTCAATATGATTGGACATGTGTATCATCTTGAAGAGCTAGGATTCACCTTGAGCCAAGAGTTTTCTATTGATATGATTTAAAAGACTATGCCAGAATCATATAGTCATTTTATTTCATGCCAGCATGTGAGTAATTCGGCTGGACACATGTCAGAACTGGTTGCCATGTTGATTCATGCAGAAGTAAAAGTGAAGAAGGACACGCATGTGATGGTGGTCAATGAAGCTGAGTTCAAGGATCAAAGCAAGACTGAGAAGAGTTCTCTGGTCAATCCTAAGTCCAATTCTTCGGTACTCAAGATAAGGAGAAAGAAAAGTACAAGAGTAACTCATCCTTTGTACTTGAAGGTTTCTAGGAAGCAGAAGATGTGGATACCAATCTCCACTATAGGTAAATACATTATTGAGATAAATCTATCTACTTCATCATCTTTGGGTATTAGATACTAGATGTGGATCTCACATATATTCTCATATGCAGGATCTAAAAGGAAGTAGGCCTTTGGGAAAAGGTAAGGTGGAACTATGAGTTACAAATGGCACAAGAGTTGCGGCCAATGTAGTTGGAACCTATAGTATATATCTTCCCATGGGGCTTTTAATAGAGTTAAAGAACTGTTATTGTAACGACCCCGCCTCCTGGTAACCCCCAATCAAGGGAGACTAAGAGGTCAGCGGCGTTATCCCAACACATGATCAATGGTTTCGCAAATAATCAACAATAATTAATAAATTCTACAACAACTAAGCTTTAAAATGGAATACAAATTTTCTTTTCTCATACCTTGCAAAATATAGGAGTTCAGGGACTTTTACCCCATATAAAATCTATCTATCTAAAATCCTCCAATCTCTATTAAGCTTTATTCCATCATTATCACTTTAATGGAATATCCATTTTCTTGATAAACCTAAAATGCCAGCAAACAAAACGGCGGTCAGTATAATAAATTATACCGGTACGTGGGGGAACCAATAATCATGCATTTAATTGTAACAACATATTGTAAGCAATTATGATTTAACAAAACAACTTTACACTTTAAACATGACTACTCAATCCTTACATACCCTAGCCTCTGTGATGGCCCTGTAGTGGACATGGATACTACCTCTCATATGGTAGATCTCAACTGACCCCCTTGATCCTACCTTATAGGTAGATCAATACATAGGATCGTGGAGTCTTATGGTCCTACCCAAAGGTAGACAAACACATCGGCTCGTGATAACCTGATGATCCTACCTCACGAGTAGACCATGTACTAGGTCATCCGATAACCTGATGATCCTACCTCGCGGGTATACCATGTACTAGGTCATCTTTCTCATCATTAACAAAGCTACACAGGAGCACCAGGATTTGAGCTAGTCATGCATGTATAATTATGGTGATAGCCATAGTCACTTTCTAGTTGCATGAAATAAATGTCAACCAAGCAGTTAATTTCAAGCAACCAAAAAAACCACAAAAATTATCATGAAGCTAAAGTGATTAGACATAAGCATAACCACATACCTGTTTTGGAGTCTCAAATATAAGCAAGATATTCAATCCAATCAAGATGTCCAATCAAGCAAGATAAGCAACCACTCAAGCAAACTTTGATCCTGAAAGCATGTATAATTCCTAATTGTCACAAACGTATTCCAAACAACTCCTTATTGACTTGGGACACCTTTCCAAGGTCTCTAAGTCTTATTAGGATTCATTAGGGTTTCTTAGATCAATTTCTCAAACCTTATCCTTTTTACGTCAACAAACCCTAAAATTGCTTTTCAACTCATAAAAACACTAATTACACAAACTATCCACAGTAAGGATCTTTTATATCCAAATTAGATTTAGAAAATCATATCTCTGTATTATTTATGGATTTTCACAATTGGAACCATTAAAATCCATAATTATCAAAATTAGGCTTTTTAGGTCCATTAAAGCATAATCATGTACATGGACCCCCAAATTGAGCCAATTATGTATAAAGATCATCCTTTTATATCTAAATCTTCCTTTTATTAACAATAAGTTAATTTCCACTTTAAACATCCATATAACCCTTCCCAATTCATTAATCATCAAAGATTAGGGTTTTTCATTAATTAAACCATTAAAGATAGCATCTTTACATACTTTTTGAATTTCAATCAGATATAGGCTTCAATTATATTTTTATTGCATTCCATGAATCCTCCTGATAAATTTTCATATATAACTTATTTTCATCAGAGGTTCCTAGAAACATCTATGATTTTTGCAAGATTATTTCTTAATCAACCAATCACATGAGGCCACGTCATAACAAGTGAATTATTACCTTTCCTTTTCTTTTCCCTTCTGGACTCACGGATCCTACTTTGGATCTGGCTACTCAGTCTCTCAGACCCACTCACTGCACCTTCTTCAACTGCTCGTTGGTCTCGCGATGTGAGGCCCCTGTTTCCATGTGGAAACAGGGCACCACTACGGAGCGCAGCTCCGACGAGCCCTCACCACCGGCCCGGTCCATCAGACCTTCTCCCAACCAGCTCCACACATCCACGATGAGATGATACACCAGGACGACATCCAGGTTCATGGCTTCAAGCTCCAGCAAATCAAAGCCCTTCTTGTGCCGCCGACTCGAGCCAAGGAGAACGTCAACAGTCTCGTCCTCGGTTGTTTGAGCGTGAGGGAGAAGATGATGCTCCCTTCATTGTGTTCTGGTCTCCAGGCATCCTAAGGCATCTTCTATAGGCAGGACCACGAGGGTACCAACCTCTCACGATCTTAGGTCTTCCTAAACAAACTGGGATTTGGGGAATTCCCAATCTCACACGGAAGCAGGGGAAACTATGGACCATTGGGTTCGGTTTCCTCTCCTACATCTAAAGGAGCAATCCCCAGGTTTGCACGGGGATTGTGCATTGAGAAAATCGATCGAGAAAACTCACTTCACTGTTTATTTTTATGATCCCAAACAAAGAGCAGCACCGTTGGATCAAAATCCAATGACTATCGGGCTATGTAATAGAACAAATATTTCTGATTAAATTTAATAAACGTTACATTTATATAAATCATCTTCACTATAGGAAAATTTCAAAAAATCATATCTCCTAAACCACACGTGCAATTAACACCAAATTTTAAAGGAAAGTCCGTGATGACTTAATGTACTTCTGTTCAAAGTTTGGGACTCAAATACGAAAGTATGAGATACTTTTATTCATATGAAAGTTATATATTAATAAGGAACATTTTATACATATTTTCTCTCTCCTATTCTTTCATTTTCCTTTATTTCTATTCCTTTAACCATTAGAAACCATGTGGACTCAAAATTTCATCCATGATAATTCCATTATCCATATTTCCACATATTTCTCATATTTTCATCATTATCTCAATTTCTTTTCTTATTAATGCATTATTTGATTTCTTCTTTCCTTTTAATCATATTGGACTCATTAAAATCTTACGGTCCACGAAATCTCATGCACAAATAAAATATTGCAAAGGAAATCCATCCAAGACATATAATTCATACAAATTCCCATAATCATACATTTATTGGGGAAATTACATTTCCAACCATATGAACCCAAAATTGGGGTTGTAATATCCTTCCCCTCTTATGGAATTTTACCTTCAAAATTCCACCAAACATACCAACAATTCAGGATAAGACTTTTTCGTGTCCATCATTGGCTTCCATGTGGCTTCATCCTCTCCATGGTGCTTCCAAAGAACCTTTATCATCTTCTATTCTTTACTCCTACACTCTCTCTCACCTCGATATCTTGTACCCTCATAGGTGACTTAGGATAAGTTAGCCTCCCTTGGAGTTCAATAGGTTCAATGCTCACACATGGCTCGGTAACCTCACATAGTACTCTAGATTGAACACATGGAACTCATCATACATCATATTATCCTGTGGGGTAAGGCTAAACATAAGCAACTCCACTAATCCATCTCAAATGGACCTATGTATCAGGGACTCAACTTTCTCAGATGTAGCTCGGAGGGGTCGGGTTTTCATAACACATGTCCACCCACAGTGAACTGCATGTCAGTCTGCTTTGCATCAACTTACAATTCATGTCGATCATGGGCTTTCTCAGCCTTTTCTCGATCAAAGAATCTTCTTCTACATACACTATGGTCTCTTTGACCTTCACAAGGTCCTTTCATTGACATCATCCAAGTGAAGCGGTGACAGAAACAACCTCCCATATAGAGATTCATGCATCTCGATACTGGCCATGGTGGTTATCATCATAATAAAACTCTTCTAGGGAAGGAATTGCTCCAATGTATCACCATGAACAACATACTCTCATTAGACCCTCTAAAGTCTGGATCATACTCTCTCGATTGTCCATCAGTCAGGGTGATAAGTTGTACTCAACTTCAAACTAGCATCGAGTTCTTCTTACACCTACTTCTACAACATGGAAGTGAACTTGAGGTCATACTCAAGAACCTTTGAACTCGGATCATGATGTAGTTGAACTATCTCTCTCTCTCTCTCTCATATATATATATATATAGTTCAACCAAAATGGTCATACTAACAGTGCTCTCTCTTAGGCAAGACATTAAGTCCACTTGGTAAGATGATCCACCATAACCCATATTGCATCATGACCTCTCTTGGTCCAGGGGAGACCCGCCACACTGTCCATGGTGATCCACTCCCATTCCCTCTCAGGGACTTCTCATTATCTGTAGAAACTCACTGGGTTCTGGTGTTCGACCTTCACCCTCTGGCATGTACGACAAAGGGGCTCATGCAACACTATATCCTTCTTCATCCCAGGTCCTCCAGGACCACATACAAACCTTAACCATCTTGGTAGTATAACAAGGTATGGTGTGCCTAAAATCATGAGCTTCTAGCGCGACATGATTCCTCAAGGTCAACTACTCAAAAACCCTAAAACACTCTAGTGTGTTTCACCACCTTCCTTTCCTCAAGAAGTGTATCTGGGGTTCTCACCACTATCCTTTTATCTCATCAAGGTCTGGGCCGGATAACTGAGTAACCACTAAATTGACCCAACAGGTCAGGTTATATCTAGATGTTAGCCACAAAGGTCTCATCTTCAAATGATCGTAGGGTTTACCTCACAACCTTTTCTAGTCTCTCTACTGGCTATGCAAGACAGATGTATACCTAAGCTATATGCTGCTGAGAACATCTTGTTACCACATTAGCATCCTTACATGCTAGGTGATGGTGAAGACATAAACCTTCATATACTTCACTCAGCATCCTCATCTCGGGTTTAGGTCTAACTGAGTCAAGAAAACTTCGGGCTCATCATCTCGATTACCATACCCAATATGTAACTCTTAGGATCCAAACTGCTCTTGACAAGAACGTCCTCATATGATGATTACCTTTATCCTCTTTGTGTTTCCAAACAACATATTTAACGTACTCTCAAAAGGTGCGGTACTTCCTCAAGCATAGTAGAAAGGTTTCAACTCATATCACCTTTATCCTCAGTATGGCATGCGTTTTGTCCTGTCTCTTAAACCCATAACAAGATGAAATAAGCTTTGGCTGCAGTCCAAATACATAGTTCAACCTATTCCAAGAGTAGAGATGGTGCATCACACATCGCCATCACACTTTCCAATCTAAGTTGAAACGTACATCACATGTCTCCACACCATGAACACCTCCATTATGGGTCTACACCCATGGGAATACTGTCCCCATCATCTCTGGATCTTATAATATCTTTTATGTATAGTCCTTAGTCATTACGTCAAGGTCTCTAAGGGTGTCGGAACTTTTGGAGTGATCTGCCCCTTATGCATCTAAGGAGTGCCTCTCACTTTTACCCCTTAGGCCTCATGAACTCATGTAGGTGGCCAACCTCATAACCCATGGGCCTCAGGCAAAGGTAGTTTTTACCTCCTGACCCTATGGTCTCGTGCATTCAGGGAACAGACAACTCCTACTCCCATAGGTCTTATCCCTTCCTGACTCTAGTATTGACTTAGGATTCCATAATAGCACATCTCATCCTTGAATCCTCACCCGAATCTCCATCCTCTCTCTGGGCATACAGGGCTAACTTTGCATCCCTCATAGGAAACATGACGACCTACATAACTCAGTCTGGCCCCATACAAGTTACCTCTATGGCAACATATCTTCATGCCCCCTTAGAGATGGTCACACATGGGTCTATAGATTCATGTCCATACTATGTGCTCCTACACTTAGCTCATCAAGCTCATATATGCGACCTTTTTAGGTCACCTCTAACCTAAAGAAAAGTTGATGCTCACGCTAGCATGAAGGTTCCCTCCCCAGGATGGGAGAAAACTATCACTTGATAGTAGCAAAGGTCACAAAACATTCTTATCTCCAAGGTTCACATCATCATGTATATGCTTAGCTCCTATAATGATACTTATGCATGCACCTAGCAAGAAGACAACCTACTAAACCATGTTGAGTTCCTCGGTAGGTCATACATATTCATCATTCCTCATGGTTGGACCATTATCATATATACATATGTCACCAACTTGTGTGAGTGGTTTATCAAACATATATCTTTGTTCATGTGGGGTTTCCTTTTGCACTAAAACATGAGGGGTGCCATACTCAAATACTATGAACTCAATCGACCTCATGAACATCATGTGCACTGGGTACTACTACTTCCCCTTTAGGTCTAGGAACCCCAGGCTCACCTCATATGCATCAACTATCTAGCTGCATGTTCATTTGTTCCAACATGAACCGAACCTATGCCAGGTATAGCATACATTTCATAACACTCTCCCACGTGAACAACCTTTAGAGTCAACTGGGTACGATGCTTCACAACTTGTTACCATATGATACCTTTATAGGGTCTATGGACTCTCCTTCCTACACTTAGAAGGTGGGCACTCATATCATCTCTTTCTCATTCTAGGGTTTGGTTCCTCTAAAGGCATCCAAGGTACAACAAGCCTCCAATGATCATGCATGAGGCAACCACATCTATATACTTAGGGTCGTCTAACCCAAGTCATATCATATCCAACTCCACATAGTTCCTCATGTCTCAGAGTTAAGGTCTCCAACCTCCTTCATCGGGTCTCACCCTTTCTCTAAAGCTAACCCTACAACAGGTCCTACCACTGGAGGTTTTCTCTTTGTAGATGATTCAAGCTCTTAAGGTTACATGTCTATCCTACTTGGGTGAAGTGTACCCTCAAAACTTATATCTGGTCAAGATCATCCAAAGCTATTTGCATGCCCATCTCATAAACTATTAGGCACAACCTATCTAGCTTAGGTCTAAAACCTACTGTCAGCCTTGCTTACGTTCTCTTTTATGTAAGTGCATGCCTCTTCTTTACTCATATACAAGCTGTTAGGGTTCCTATACGGTTACCACTAACCTTCTCAATGAGGGTATTATCCCTCACCCTAACAGGCATGACCCTCCCAAGGTCGGGTCACCAAAAGGAACTAGGTCAAACAACCACACCTAGATCATGCTTCTCATGTGTACTCAAAGCCTTACGTAAAGCATGCGTGTCAACCCACATACGTGCATGCACGGGGCAACTAAGGTATCCAACTGAGGTATCTGACTCATCATGTATTCTCTTTCTCTAACTACCACTTCGAGTTAGCATCATCCTTAGAGGATGTGTCAGGTCTCTTCATCTTCCTAGAGGCTTCTTCCTCCAAGGCAACTCTCTCCTCTTATCCTCCTTCAAGAAGGTCTAACCTCAGAGCCCTCCTGAGGGCACAACAACACACGCCATGAAACTTTAAGCATGTAACTAATCTTTAGTTTACACTTAAACTATTAAACTTATGTCCATGACATCTTGTTTACATGATTTTCATTATTTGGTGGAGGATTCCTTAATCCTTATTACTCTTATCCCAAACACAGGAGAGTGAAGGAGGGAGAGAATACCCTAAGAACTTAATATTTCTCCAGAAATAAGAGGTAGAGAAGGGACAAAATTAGATGACAAGACCTAGAGGTATCTTATTTTGAGTCAAATCCTTTGATTTTGGCCAGGCAGTCACACAAAATTCGAGAGTCCTTGTATACTGACTAGCGGGACAGAGGAAAATATTGCCAAACCCCAGATCGTGATCCTTTTCTAGATACCTCCATCATCAAAAAATCCTCTAATAACTCCCTTGGGTTCTAAAGAGTTTGTAAAATTTAATAATTATTAGAGATTAAATGGAAAATCACGGCTCTGATACCAAATGTAACGACCCCGCCTCCCGGTAACCCCCAATCAAGGGAGACCAAGAGGTCAGAGGCATTATCCCAAAATAGGATCAGCGATTTTGCAAATAATCAACAATAATTAATACATTCTACAACAACTAAGCTTTAAAATGGAATAAAAATTTTCTTTTCTCATACCTTGCAAAATATAGGAGTTCAGGGACTTTTACCCCATATAATGTCTATCATTCTAAAATCCTCCAATCTCTATTAAGCTTTATTCCATCATTGTCACTTTAACAGAATATCCATTTTCTTGATAAACCTAAAACGTCGACAAACAAAATGGCGGTCAGTATAACAAATATACTGGTATGTGAGGGAACCAATAATCGTGCATTTAATTGTAACAACATATTCCATGCAATTATGATTTAACAAAACAACTTTACGCTTTAAACATGACTACCAATCCTTACATACCCTAGCCTCTGTGTTGTCCCTACAGTTGACATGGATACTACCTCTCATATGGTAGATCTCAGCTAACCTCCTTGATCCTACCTTATAGGTACATCAATACATAGGGTCGTGGAGTCGTATGGTCCTACCCAAGGGTAGACCAACACATCGACTCATGATAACCTGATGATCCTACCTCACGGGTAGACCATGTACTAGGTCATCCGATAACCTGATGATCCTACCTCACGGGTAGATCATGTACTAGGTCATCTTACTCATCATTAACAAAGCTACAGAGGAGGACCAGGATCTGATCTAGTCATGCATGCATAATTATGGTGATAGCCATAGTCACTTTATAGTTGCATGAAATAAATGTCAACCAAGTATTTAATTTCAACAACCGACAAAACCATGAAAATCATCGTGAAGCTAAAGTGGTTAGACATAACCGTAACCACATACCTATTTTGGAGTCTCAAATATAAGCAAGATAGCCAATCCAATCAAGATGTCCAATCAAGCAAGATAAGCAACCAATCAAGCAAACTTTGATCTGATAAAGCATGTATAATGCCTAATTGTCACAAACATATTCCAAACAACTCCTTATTGACTTGGGACACCTTTCCAAGGTCTCTAAGTCTTATTAGGATTCATTAGGGTTTCTTAGATCAATTTCTGAAACCTTATCCTTTTTAGGTCAACAAACCCTAAAACTGCTTTTCTACTCATAAAAACCCTAATGACACAAATTATCTAGATTAAGGATCTTTTATACTCAAATGAGATTTATAAAATCATCTCTATATTATTTATGGATTTTCACAATTGGAACCATTAAAATCCATAATTATCAAAATTAGGGTTTTTAGGCCCATTAAAGCATAATCATGTACATGGACCCCCAAATTGAGCCAATTATGTATAAAGATAATCCTTTTATATCTAAATCTTCCTTTTATTAACAACAAGTTGATTTCCACTTTAAACATCCGTATAACCCTTCCCAATTCATTAATCATCAAAGATTAGGGTTTTTCATTAATTAAACCATTAAAGATAGCATCTTTACATACTTTTTGAATTTCAAGAAGAATTAGGCTTCAATATTATTCTTATTGCATTCCTTGAATCCTCCTGATAAATTTTCATATATAACTTATTTTCATCGGAGGTTCCTAGAAACATCTATGATTTTTGCAAGATTATTTCTTAATCCACCAATCACACGAGGCCACGTCATAACAAGTGAATTATTACTTTTCTTTTTCTTTTCCCTTCTGGACTCACAGATCCCGCTTTGGATCTGACTACCCTGTCTCTCTGACCTGCTCATTGTGCCTTCTTCAACTGCTCGCTGGTCTCGGGATGTGAGGCCCCTGTTTCCGTGTGGAAATAGGGCACCACCGTGGAGTGCATCTCTGGCGAGCCCTCGCCACCAGTCGGGTCCATCATACCTTCTCCCAACCAGCTCCACACATCCACAGAAAGACAATACTTCAAGACGGTAGCATGGTTTGTGGCTTCAAGCTCTAGCAAATCAAAGCCCTTCTTGCGCCACCGACTCGATCCAAGGAGAATGTCAACAGTCTTGTCCTCGGTTGTATGAGCGTGAGGGAGAAGAGGATGCTCCCTTCATTGTGTTCTAGTCTCGAGACGTCCTAAGGCATCTTATATAGGTAGGACCATAAGGGTACCAGCCTCTCACGATCTCAGGTCTTCCTAAACAAACTAGGATTTGGGGAATTCCCAATCTCACACGGAAGCAGGGGAAACTATGGACCATTGGGTTCAGTTTCCTCTCCTGCATCTAAAGGAGCAATCCCCAGGTTTGCACAGGGATTGTGCATTGAGAAAATCGATCAAGAAAACTCCCTTCACTATTTCCTTTTCTAATCCCAAATGAAGAGAAGCCACCGTTGGATCAAAATCCAACGACTATCGAGCTATGTAATAGAACAAAGATTTCTTATTAAGTTAATAAATGTGACATTTATATAAATCCTCTTCACTTTAGGAAAACTTCAAAAAAATCATATCTCCCAAACCACACGTCCAATTAACACCAAATTTTATAGGAAAGTCCTTGATGACTTAATCTACTTGTGTACCAAGTTTGTAACTCAAGTACAAAAGTATGAGATACGTTTCTTCATATGCAAGTTATCTATTAATAAGGCACATTTTATGCATATTTTCTCTGTCCTATTCTTTTATTTTCCTTTATTTATATTCCATTTGCCATTAGAAACCATGTGGACTCGAAATCATATCCATGATAATTCCATTATCCATATTTCCACATATTTCTCATATTTTCATCATTATCTCAATTTCTTTTCTTATTTATGCATTATTTGATTTCTTCTTTTCCTTTTAATCATATTGGACTCATTAAAATCTTATGGTCTATGAAATCTCATGCACAAATAAAATATTGCAAAGGGAATCCATCCAATACATATGATTCATATGAATTCCCATAATCATACATTTATTGGGGAAATTACATTTCCAACCATATGAACCCAAAATTGGGGTTGTAACAGTTATTATGTACCTGCTATAAATAGAAACATCATTTATGTATCTTGTTTGGAAAATGATGCATTTGAATTCCATATTAAAAGTGGTCGATGTTCTATTTCAAAAGATGGGATCTTTTATGGAAGTTCCCCTATGTCTTATGGTCTTTATCTATTAGACCTAAAGACAGATGTATATAATGTTAATACCAAAAGGCTAAAACTCAATAACTCAAACAAAACATACCTTTGGCATTGTCGTCTAGGGAACATAAATGATAATCGCGTATCTAGACTCCATAAGGATGGTTATCTAGACTCGTTTGATTTTGAATCATTGAGACATGTGAATCTCATTTGTTGGGCAAGATGGCTAAGACCCCTTTCACTGGTAACAATGAGAGGGATAATGATCTATTAGGACTCATACATAATGATGTGTGTTGACCTTCTAGAACAATAGCTAGAGATGGGTATCAATGCTTCATTACCTTTACTGATGACTTCAGTAGGTATGTCTATGTTTATCTAATGAAACATAAGTCAGAAGCTCTTGAAAAGTTCAAGGAGTTTATGAATGAACTACAGATGCAACTTGGTAAAAGTATTAAGGTACTTCATTCTGATCGAGGTGGAGAATACATACACCAAGAGTTTAGGGACTTTCTTAGAGCCCATGGGATTGAATCCTAGTGGACTCCACTTGGAATACCTCAACATAATGGTGTATCAGAAAGAAGGAATCGCACATTATTGGATATGGTGCGATCAATGATGAGTTTATTCGAGCTTCCAACTACCTCTAGGGTATGCTCTAAAAAATGCCACGTTTACACTAAATTGAGTACCATCTAATCAGTTCAAAAGACACCATATGAGATATGGACTGGGAAGCATCCCAAGATGTCTTTTAAGAGGATTTGGGGTTGCAAAGCTTATGTCAAGAAAATGTTTCCTAAAAAGCTTGGCCCTAGATCTAAAAAATGTTACTTTGTTGGTTATCCCAAAGAAACTATGGGATACTACTTATATAATCCATCTGACAACAAAGTGTTTGTTACCATAGATATCACGTTCCTTGAAAAGGAATTTATTTCCAAAGGAATCAGTGAGAGACAAGTAGAACTCGAAGAGGTTCAAGACCAACAAGAGAACATAGAACTTGTATATGAACTAGAGGAACCTAGAGAGTCACAAGGTGTTGTGGAATCTCAAACTCCTCAAGTAACACAGGAACCTCATAGATCTAATAGGACACACCTTGAACCTGAGAGATTTGGATATCTTGTAACTTATGAAGGCAGTGAATTGGTCATAGATGATGATCCAATAATCTATAAAGATGCTATAGAGGGACCAAAGTTTGATAATGGTTTGAGGCCATGAGATCTGAGATGGAATTCATGTATACCAATAAAGTATGGACTTTGGTGGATCCACCTAAAGGGGTAAAACCCATAGGGTGCAAGTGGGTCTTCAAGAAGAAGACCGACATGGATGGAAAAGTTCAAACCTATAAGGGAATATTGGTTGCAAAGGGTTTCAGACAAGTTTAAGGTGTTGACTATGATGAAACCTTTTCTCCAATGGCCATGGTTAAATCCATTAGGATCATGCTTGCTATTGCATCTTATCATGACTATGAGATTTGGCAAATGGATGTTAAAACTACATTCCTTAATAGGAACCTTGTTGAGGATGTGTATATGACACAGCCTGAGGGGTATATAGATCCAAAATTTGCAAATAAAGTTTGTAAGCTATAAAGGTCAAACTATGGATCGAAGCAAGTATCTCGGAGCTGGAATCTTTGTTTTGATGAGATAGTCAAAGGGTTTGTCTTTATTCAAAATGAAGATTAACCTTGTGTGTATAAGAAGGTCAGTGGGAGCATAGTGACATTCCTCATATTGCATGTAGATGACATACTATTGATGGCGAATGACATTCCTACTTTACAAAAGGTAAAGGCATGGATTGGAAATATGTTCTCTATGAAAGACTTGGGAGAAGCATCCTACATTTTGGGGATAAAGATCTATAGAGATAGATCTAGAAGACTTCTTGGACAAAGTCAGAGCACATACATTGATAAAGTGTTGAAGCGGTTCAGCATGGAGAACTCAAAGATAGGGAACATGCCTACGTGCCATGGCGTCCCTATCTCTAGAGATTAATGTCCCATTTCTTTTGAAGAAAGGGAATGCATGAGTGAGATTCCATATGCTTTAGCAACTGGATCAATCGTGTATACAATGGTGTGTACTCGTACAGACGTTTCATATGATTCGAGCATGATGAGAAGATATCAGTCAGATCCAATTGATGCTCACTAGATAATTGTAAAGAACATCCTCAAGTATGTGAGAAGGACTAAGGATCAGTTCTTGGTCTACAGTTGAGAGGAAGAGTTAGTTTTAAAAGGTTACACGGATGCAAGCTTCAAGACTGATCAAGATGATTATAAATTGCAATCAGGGTTTGTGTTCTACCTCAACAGTGGAGTTGTTAGCTAGAAGACGTCCAAGAAAGAGATAGTTGCCTATTCTACAATAGAGACTGAGTATATTGATGCATCAAATGTAGCAAAGGAGGTTTTATGGATCAAGAAGTTCATCATAGAATTTGGGGTTGTTCCTAGCATCAGTGTTGCAATTGAGCTATATTGTGACAACAATGGAGATATTGTACAAGCTAAGGAACCCAGATCACATCAGTGCTCAAAACATATACAGAGGCAGTTCCATCTCATATGATAGATCGTACAACATGGAGATATAAAGATTTGCAAAGTACCAACTGAAATCAACATTGTTAATCCCTTGACGAAAGCACTTTCACAACAGAAGCATGATGGACATGTAAGGTCACTCAGAATAAGACTAGTTGGTGATTAGCT
Source organism: Alisma plantago-aquatica (assembly GCA_963693085.1). Lineage (NCBI taxonomy): Eukaryota > Viridiplantae > Streptophyta > Magnoliopsida > Alismatales > Alismataceae > Alisma > Alisma plantago-aquatica. The sequence goes on from OY856415.1 coordinate 634,006,048, forward strand.
CTAAGTGAAAGTGGGAGTCTGTTGGTTATGTATTCCCAAGAGCCAATCATGTGATGATTGTAATGGCACTACTTGTAAAAATTATTTGATTATAAATAAAGGCAAGCTTCTATTTTATTATGTTTAATTCAATTATGAGATAATGATGTAACATTATAAATGTCTAGAGAAATATATTAGTCAATGATGTATGTATTCAAGTTACTATCCTTGTGGATGAGATCATATGAATATTAAGAATAAATATACATATTATCATTATGTCCCTAATTGGTTATCATTGTGGAAGGTTGATAGACAATAATGACACATAAGATCAGAGTGGGAGTTGGTTGACGAATAAATCTCATTAGTCATGATATGGCAATATGAAGCCAAGCACGTAGATACATGTTAATGAACAATGTATCAGACATACCTATTGTGATACTGACACATGGATGCCATCATCATGGAAGTCATAGTCAATTCTCACAATGATGGTGGTTGTTGTGGTTCTTAGACCTGAAATCACTGAGTCAACACATGTTGTTGGGTACACTTTGACATCATCAAACACATACTTGAAACGTGGATTGTTATAACAGTGATGATTGGGTGGCTTTGACATATGGGGATTAATTGAGAGTGATAAACATGGGATTTGTCCCTCCTAGTGGAGTGTGATGTCTGAGGCTTGTTGATAAGCAAGACTAAGAAAAGAATGGCCATGTACAAGTGAGTCAATATGTGATATTGAGCTTACATATGTCTCAAATTGTCTGCTCTTGGTTCAAGAAACAAGATTGAATAATAATGAGGGTGACTGCTCTATGCCTATAGTTCAATATAGATATTAGTGACAAAGGAATTATACAAACACTGCAACACCATACATAGATCGTAGGTTGAAGTTATTCCCCAACTTTTCCATTTACTTGGGTAGCCATTATGTGTGACTAGGCACCACTCTTTTCTTGTGATGTCATAAGTTGTTATGGACACTCACTGCCAACGTAAAAATATGGGACATATAGGATCACACACATAGGTCTTGACCTAGAAGAGGAGTTCAGATCTCGAATGATAGTTGGGTTAAATGCTAAAGTGTTTAGGCATTTGTTTCAGGAAGCAAATAGACTGATAGCACTACCAAACGCCCATCTCAAGTGTTGAGACAGTCGTCTGGAAGTGCCAAATGGTTGTCTCAAGAGTTGAGAGTGTGTCTGGGTTTCGGGCCAGTTGTGAATTGACTTTGGTTAAGGATCAAACCAACCCAGCCAAACGGTAACGAATCGTGTCACTAGACAACCATCTAGGTGAATCGAGACTGCTATTCTGCATGGGAAAGATGGTCCAGTTTGGTCGGGGAAGGTTCTAGATGTTTCCCTATTCGTTTATCTTGAGTAGTACTTATTGCACAAGGATATCAATGTCTAACATTGATGTGAATTGATTTGCCAAATTCGTGTACAACTGGGAAACTGCAAAATAACCATCTCACAATGTGAGACAACCATCTCGCATGCAAGATGACCATATGGCTTTGCCAAACAGCCATTTTAGCTGTTGTAATTTGCAAAGTTTTCATAATTGTAGTGAAATTTTGAGTTCTTCCGGTACTCTCCACTCTCGCACATTAATCCTATATTGGATAGCAATTGGGAACCTTGACCCTACCCTATACTATAAATAGAGGGGTACTGGGGGCTTCCTAGAACAAAACATAGACAATTGAGAATCAGTTCCTCTGACAATTGTTGTCCTCTATGGTTGTGGTATCTACGAGAGCCCAGGCAAGTCCTACCCAACTAGGGAGGGATAGCCAAGGGAGAGAACAACTGAGAGTTGTCATGGGAGAGCAAGTCGGTGACTAGTACACCGATGGAGAGGGATGACTCCTTCCTGATTGTTCTAACAGGATGATAGGAGTTCTAAGAGGTTTGTGTGGACAACCATAGTGGTGGGAAGTTGTTGTTTTCTGCTTGGAGGACAACGTCAACCAACAGTCTGTGACAAGAGGGCCACTTAAGAAGACGACGTTCATGGATGCAGTCCGTGGTGCAGACCATGAGGCGCAGTAGTCAAACGTGTCCCAGTGCAACTAGGATTTAGAGTTGTGTGTCTACAATGACAAAGTTTTTCACTGGACTTACTCCAAGACTAGGTATATCCATAAACCATCCTTCCTACATTATAATTATTGACGCAATCAACTGATCATGGGAATATGGTAGATAAAATTTTAAATTTTGATGCCTACTTTGTACCATATTTCCTAACATATAGGTATATGGGTAGGAGCCTTGTTAGACCTCCCTTGAACCACCCTTTATAGATCTATTTAGAGCCTTGACGGCTTGGTTGAGGTGACCCTTGATGGGTTGGGGAGAGGTGTCTGGATAGGTCTATTTAGAGCCTTGATAGCTTGGTTGAGGTGACCCTTGATGGGTTCGGGAGAGGTGTTTGGATATGTATAATAATTTCTTAATGTTTTATTCTTTCTTTTATATAATTATGTTGTATTCTTTTTTTACTCCCTCATTTTTAACCAATAGTTGATTAATTAGTTTCTTTACTCATAATTATTTCTTTTTGTTAAACATTCATGTAGAAACATTGTCAGGTTTTTAAATATTACAATTTATTTTAGTTATAATGTAATAAACTAACTTATGCTATCAAAATGACATCTAATTTCATTGTCCATGCATGAGAAGAAGAAACTCCTCACTAGCAAGCTCGTCAAAGCCATATTGAGGAAGAATGATGAAGGCTATGTGATCCCATAGTTGGTCGAGCTCTTCATGGCCTTGCAAGGTTAGGGGACAACTAGATTTGGTCCAAGGAGGTCTAGGAATATTATGTCAAAAAAGGGAGCTACCATGGTGTCGGAGGACTCATCATGAAAATGAGGGAGTGAATAGGGGTTTTTGTGGGTCTTATGCTATGGAAAAAATGGGAAAAGATGAAGAAGAGACAAAGAAGAGAAGGGCCAAAGAGAGGCATAGATCATCATTGTCTCCATGATCCTAGGTTGTAGGTAGAAGAGCCTACCTAGTGGACACTATACCAAGGGGTGATATGTGATTCTTTATCTAAGGACTCTCATTGGCTAAGATAGATGCCAGAGGATTGTTGGCATGGCGAGGAGATAGGAAAAAGAAAATAAAAGTGGTTTACTATACATAACTTGAAAAAATTATAGAAAATCGTTAGAATGTATGATTGATCTGAAATTAATTAAAAATTGTCACATAATAAAAGGTAGAAAGTGTACAAAATTTGAGAGCCAATATACATTTTATATATTTCAACTAATCAAATTTATTAATTTGTATAACTAGATCAATGTTTGATGTCAGTAAGTATATATTACCCTAATTAAGAATCATAACTTCAAATTAAGTGTCACAGTCAATCAAGCATTTATTCTATAATGAAGTGAGGTAAGATCAAGAAAGATAAGATACAATAAGTCACTAAAGTAGACTGAGTATTTTTATACCAAAACTCCACATCACAGTTACACATTGAGTTTAAGGCCCCAAGCCTAGCCTTATGCTTGATCTTGTTTTCTTAGCATAATAATATGCTTAAGACCTATATATAATCATGTAATGAGCCTTAATAACATGTGACATGACTATGTTTTCAGTTTGGTCTAGTTTTGTTGATGTTTGAGCTAGTTGCACGTATATGTGCTTGTTTTGGACCTTCTACAATTTACTCATGTTTAGGGTTTATCTTGAAATTCATCACTATGCTGGTAGTACCTCACATGTTTTGGCATCATGTTGGATATAGTGGTGCCATTGGGTGCTTTTTAGTACCTTGGTTTGATGAGGAGAGATGTGGTGACATCTTGAGTGTTGATGTTTCTAGGGTTTGCTTGGATGCCCTAGTTTAGTGTTGACCTTGTGTGTTGACCATTGAGTTTTTTGTTTTCAACAACCATGTTGATGTTCCTTGATCTTATCTCTATGGTCGAAGAAGTAGTGAAGTGTGACATGTGTTGTCTGCGGTCAAAGAACCTTTTTCCTCTCTCTTTAGTCGATGATGACCTAGGGTTTTGGATGCTATGTGACCATTTGGTTTTGGTGTGTTTTGGTCTTAGAAAATCAATGTGATCTATGGATTTTTCTATATAAGTAGATCAATTTCTTTCCTTGGTTTTAGCAATCCGTGTTTCCTGCATGATCTTAGTGCTTTCATGTATGATATATGGTGGACAAGTGGCACATGTGGCATGACACCTAACCTCCCTCACCTCTCTCCTACCCTTGGGTATATATAACCCACTCTTTGCATGCAAGTGATATTTGCTCCTTCTTCTTTCTCTCTTCTCCTTGGATCTCATCCCTTATGTTGTTGGTGGATAAGGAGGTGCTCAATCTTTTAGTGGGGTCGAACACTTGCATATGTTGAGCTAGGGTTTGGGAGAAACTCTTCTTTGGTGGTCCTTTGGTGATATTTGACCTTGGTAAGTGATCTAGCTATATTGATCTTTTTTTCTTGCAACCCTACTTGTCTTTCTTCTCTTAGCCGAATCCATGGTTCTCCATGGTAGTGCTCCTTGATGAATTTCTCTCTTCTTGGCCAAATCCATGGTCCTCCATGGTAGTGCCTAAGTTGAGATGAAGAACTCCTCTCTTTCCTTCTTTTTAGCCTAGGGTTTGTGCTCTCTTTCTTGAGCTTTCTTTAACCTAGGGTTGTTCTTATTCTTTTTAGGTGATGCTAGCTTGGTCGTGGAGTCGAACAAGCTAGGTTTTTCTTTTCTCTCTTGAAGCATCCTTGATTTTGGGGTTGTTCTTTGATTCCAAGGCCAGTCATGTAACTTTGATTATTTTTGCACTTAACCTTGCATGTAATTATTCTATCTCTAAAATGTGGCTTTATGTTGTATGATGATGATATCTTAAACTTGGGTTTATGATTCTGTGGTGATCTTGTATAGATTAACTCTTTTTCTTGTACCTAAAATCTTATTGATGGTGGAGATGTTGGTTCTTACATGCACATGTTAAATGATTGGTTTTCTGCTCATGATCATCGTTCTGATTTCTTTCTTGATGATAAAGATTTTAGATACTTTTGATTATTGAAAAGTTGGTTCTCTCTTCCTTGAATTTTGGTTTAGCTCTCCTCTATGTTGATGATCGTATTTTAGGGTTTTGGATGGTGTTTTCTTCGATGCACCTCACTCTGTGATTGGTTTCAGTTTCATGGTGTTAATCAACTTGTTGATCTTGTGTTCGTAGTGTTTTTCTCTCTCTCTCTCTCTCGCTTGATGGCTTCAAGTGGTACTGTGTGGTCATTGAGTGATGGATGCCTCTTGGGCCACTAAGGTTTTATTTCTTTGTTTGGTCGAAGAGATGACCTATGCTTCTTCGGACGATGAGTTTTCTCCTTCTCTTTGGTCGCAAGGTTTTGGATCCTTGAGAATTTTGCTAGTTGAACTTCTCTCCAATCTGTGAGAGTGTTGTGATGTCTTTGGTCTCAAGGTTTCCTTCGACCTAATCTCTTTGGTCGAAGGTGTTACCCTTTCTCTTCATTTACTAGGGTGAGGATTTGTCTTCGATCGTGTTGTTCTCTTTAGTCGCGTGGAGATGTGTGAAACCTAGGTTTTTGTTCGGTCGATGAGAATCTATGAACACATGTTGTCTTTGAGTTTTTGCCTAATGATGATGATAGTTCACCTTATATGTTCCAAGAATGTTGGAGATAATGATATCTACGGTTTAGTAATAATTGTTGTTTTGAAACCCTAATTCGATTGCAATGTTGAAACCTAACCCTAATTTGAGTACATAGTTTTAATGCTTAGCTTGATTGAGTAATTAGAATGTTGGGAAGTACTTGATTTCTCCTAATGTTGTAACCCTAATTTTCTAAATGAATATATAGCATAACTAATGATTGTTGTGGCATCATTGGTGAGATACATGTGTGGTTATTATGAGCCTTGATGAGGCATGGAGAGATAATGATGTTCTTGTAGGGAACTATGTGAATGGTCTTATGGCCTAGCATGGCTTTGTTCTCTATTGAGGTGGTATCCTTTGTTAATGTGATAAGGGATTGAAATCCCATGGTGAGGTGATAACAATGATGGCCTTGTGTGTGACAATCAACCAGTACCATGTGATGTGACCAACTTTATGCTTTATACATTTTATATCTTTTGAGTTTCCATTTACCTTATCTTTTATAGAAATTTTTTAGGGTTTGGTTGTAACTTGATTGATGCAGTAAAAGCACCTAATTGGTTTAACTAATCAAGTGGAACCCTAATCATGTAGTTTCCTTAGCCATAGATCCACTCAAGTGTTGAAACTTTTTGGATGGTGAAACGAGTATTCCTCAGGGAAACTCGAAGTGCATATTGTTTAGTATGTGGGGGTGCTTGGAGAGTACACCCTTGTCATATAGATACCAAGTGTTTAGGGAGGATGGATGCGGCCATACCTAGCCCTCAGTTTGAGAACGGTTGTGGTTGTGTCTTGGTGATTATATATGTGATGTAATTAGAGGACAACTACAATTGTACCTTGGTCATTGGGTTGTTTACCCTAGTTTCTAGCTCCCTGACCTGTACCAAGGCGTTCTAGGTGTTTTCAGCTTGACTATATGTCATTGGTGATAGGTTGACTAATATGTCACTGCGATGCAAATTTGTACTGACTGAGTAGTGCGGAGAAGATCTTGGAGTCTAGCCCTTCCTAGATCTTATATGGCACTAATTTTGACTTAGTAGTGGTCAGTTGGATTTGGGTGGTACTACTCAAATCATCAGGGTATTAATTAATCAAAGATGTCATACATCCATTGAGTATATATGCTTAGAGTTAAACATGATTCACCTTGGATGTTTGCCCTTGCCTTGTTTTTATTACTTCTTAGTTGTTATATAATGCGGTAAGAGAAATCAAATGTTTTACATGTTCTTCATCTTCCTTCTAAAAGTATATGATGATCTGCTTATCTACTAGAGTTGTTACATCTGCCTAACTTGTGTAATCAATTTAAATTATTCCTTTATCTGAATATGCTCTTCATGCTTAATAATGGTATATCATGTCATAGCTATAATTGTTGGTTGAGAGTTATATCTCTCGTTGGGACATGGGTTTCACCCTTGTGGCTTGCCACATTTTTTTAGGTGGTCATCAGTGATGTGGGTAGGATAGTGTTGTTGAGGAAGAGAAGCTTGGATATCAATAGACTTAGAAGGTTGGAAAGTTGATAGTCTTGTAGTAGAGTCCTATGTGTCATCCTTGTCCTCTCAGGTCCGACAGGGATGTGTTTTGTAGATAATTTGTACATTGATACATGTTTTTTTTGCAGTATGCCTTGGTTGTAAATAAGGCTTGTATAAGTAGTTTCTATATGTGAATAGATTTTTGTAATAGGTGTGTAGCAGATGGCCACTATACATATGTATATACCTGGTATGATATGTGATATGATACAGGTTGTGGACCTTATTGTAATATGTTTTTGCTTCTGATGGTAATATAAATCGGTTTCATTATACCCATTCTTTTAGTAATGTTGTTTCTTAGTAGTTTATCACACTTTGTTTTGAGTTATCTCGCTCGTGTGGCATTGGGTTGTCACATGAAAAGTTTAGTATCAGAGCTCTAGGTTCATTGAGTCCATAGGGACATAGGACTAGGGTTGTCTTTGTTCTTGCGTTGTCCAACATATCTTATTGTAGCTTCTACTCATGTAGAAGATATATCTGGAGAGCACGAAGAACATGTTGAGAGCAGTGTTGTTGCACGAGGTGGTGCTAAGAGGCAGGATAGAGTAGATGGAGTGCCTAAAGTGCCTCAGTTCGACCCAACAACCATGGCCAATCCTTCTTTTTAGTCCATGTTTAGACAATTGATGGCCACAATTTTACGTATGATGGGTAGAGCCCATGTACATCAAGCAAGGGTTGTTGTTCCCAATATGGTATTCCCATGTTCTGGGAAGACCTTTGAGAGGTTGAGGCATGTGGGGTCCATAGAGTATGCAGGTACGACAGACACAGCAAATGCAGACATGTGGTTGATGGAGTTGGAGAAGGTGTTTAACATCCTCAATAGCAACCATGTGGTGTATCTACTAAAGGGAAGTATTGTACATTGGTGTTCCATTGAGGAGGAGAAGAGACCCGGTGTGGTGATCAGTTGGGAGGAGTTTCAAAAAAGTTTGTGAGATGATACTTCCTGGAGACGTACCTTCATGATAAGATCTCATAGTTTGAAGATCCGGTAGGGTTCAATTACGATTAATGAGTACAAGGTGAATTTTAGGGAGTTGTTGAGGTTTTGTTCTCACATGGATCGACAGATAAGGAGAGGATCCAACATTTTGAGAAGAGTTTGAGCATAGATTTGACGAAGATAGTGTCAACTTTGGAGAATAGGGAGAGGTTTGCCATGTTTGTGGAGTTTGTATGATGGATAGAGTGGTCAGTGATAGAGAAGCTTGAAGTTAATGCTAATAAGAGATTGGATCAGTTTTAGGGGTAGTATTCTAGAGGCTTCAAGAAGCAAAGGTTTTCATCTCCTTACAGATAGAAGTGATCAGAAATACAGTCTCGGTGGTCCCCAAGTAAGGGAAAACGTCGTAGTTTTCCACCATCAGGGGTTTGCAGCACAACATAGGTTTCAGTGACAGGGACATTTAGGACATGGTATGAGAGCAAGACCTATTACAAGTGTGGTCAGATGGGGCATACGAAGTGGTTTTTCCCTATGAAAGAAGAGGAGGTTACACAATAATCGAGGCAGAATCAACAAGGTTCCTAGTGGCAACAGTTTAGTAGTGGTGGTAGTAGAGGATGTGGCCAGACATCACAAGTAGGTTCCTCTGGGTAGGATAGCAGAGGACGGGGACAATAGTAGGGGACAGCTCAATTCTATGTCATGATTCAGTTGAAGGGAGTGGTCAATCAATGGGTCATGATGGGTTAAATGGAACTTTTTCATTTTGATTTGTCTACATCTTCTTTTGTATTTATTTTGGTGGATCTAGGTGTGATGCACTATTTTATCACTAGGGAGGTGATATGTAATTGTTTTTGCTTTTTAGTCATAGATCTTATAGTCTCCTTCTAAAAACCCCTCTTATTGGTTTTGTCGAGTTGCGGGAGGTGTGTCCATCATATGTTCTTTCTTTCTCTGGATGCAACATTCAAGTGGACCTTATGCACTTGGCATGCTTGGATTTGATGTGATCCTTAGAACAGATACCTTTGAGAAGTACCAAGTGGTCATGGATTATAGTTCGAAGGTGGCGACGTTCTTTGATGGTGATGTTTTGTGGGTCTTCCAAGGAGATAGGAAGATTCTTCCGACGTACTTAGCATCAGCTATGATAGTGGAGCAGCTGATGAGGTAGGGGTGTGAGGCTTTCTTGGCACATGTGGTGGATATCAAGGTGAGGAGTCCTAGTATTCAGGAGGTGACAGTAATGCATGAGTTCAAGGATGTGTCTTCTAAAGAGTTTCCTAGATTTCCCCCTCTTAGAGAGATTGATTTTGAGATCTTCCGACGTGCTTAGCATTAGCTATGACAGTGGGGCGGCTGATGAGGTAGGGGTGTGAGGCTTTCTTGGCACATGTGGTGGATACCAAGGTGATGAGTCCTAGTATTTAGGAGGTGACACTAGTGCATGAGTTCAAGGATGCATTTTCAAAAGAATTTCCTAGAGTTCCCCCTCCTAGAGAGATTCATTTTGAGATCAACCTGGTCCCTGGTATGCAGCCGATAGCACCAGAACTGTACAGGATGGCATCCATAGAGATGTAGGAGTTGAAGAAGTAGTTGTATGAGGTATTAGATAAGGGTTTTATTGGATCAAGCACATCCCCTTAGAGTGCTCAAGTGTTGTTTGTGAAGAAGAAGGATGGTTCCATGAGGTTGTGCATCGACTACCAGCAGTTGAACAAGGTCATGATCAAGAATAATTACCTTTGGTCAAGGATAGATGACATGTTCAATCAGCTGAGAGGTGCTATAGTATTCTCAAAGATAGATCTGAGGTCAGGATGCCATCAGTTGCAGATTAAGGTGGATGACATACCCATGTCAACTTTTAAGATGAGGTATGGTCACTATGAGTTTGTGGTTATGTTGTTTGTCTTGACCAATGCCTGAGAAACATTCATAGAACTAATGAACAGAGTGTTCAAGCCATATCTTCACCACTTCTTGGTAGTATTCATCAATGACATCCTTATATACTCCAGAGACAGCCAGCAACATGAGCAGCATCTACGACAAGCATTGACGTTGTTGAGGCAGCACAAGTTGTACGCCAAATTTAGAAAGTGTGAGTTATGGTTGAAGGAGGTGTCTTTCCTTGGGCATGTGATATCTGCTAGAAGTGTCTATGTGGACCCTAAGAAAGTGCAGTCCGTGCTAGAGTGGAAGAAGCCTAAGACATCGATGGAGGTTTGTGGTTTCCTAGGCATGGAAGGGCAGGAGATTCATTAAGAACTTTAGTATTGTGGTGTTACCCCTAACAAAGTTGATGAGGAAAGGTGTAACTTGTTTGGGATGACAAGTGTCAGTAGTCTTTCTAGCTTTTGAAGGAAAAGTTGACCAGTGCATCAGTGTTAGTTATCCTATCGCAAGGGAAAGGCTATATCATGTTCTGTGATGCATCAAAGAGCAGTTTGGGATGTGTGCTGATGTAGGACAAGAACATGATTTCTTTTAATTCATGATATCTTAATAAATATGAGGAAAGCTAGATTTAGAGACACTGCCTTTATGGAGAGAAGTGTCAGATCTTCACCGACCACAAGAACCTTTAGATCATCGTATCGAAGTAGGAGTTGAACATGCGACAGAGACGATGGATGGAATTGATCAAGGATTATGATTGCACCATAGACTACCACCTAGGGAAGGAAAACATGATGGAAAATGCATTGAGCAGGAAGTCTCCTTCGTCATCTATTGAGAAGGCCCAGTTATGTTCCTTGGTGTGCCATAAGTGAGATATGTTGGTGTCGTTGCATCAGATGAACATGAAGTTAGAAGTCTTCTTGTGGGCAAGCTTGTTAGCATAGTTATAGGTGAAGCCCATATTGATACAACATATTAGAGATGCACAACATAATGATATAGTGATATAGTAGATCCAATCAGAAATTGGTAGTGAGAAGCATGACGGCTTCCATGAGACAAAGGATGGGATGGTTTGTTTCCATGGCAGGACAGTGGTTCCATATGCAGATGGTCTGAGGAAGATGGTCCTCGAGGAGGCTCACTCTTCAATGTAAGTGATGCATCCAGGTAGTTCGGAGATGTACCATAACTTGAAAGATCTATATTGGTGGTATGCCTTAAAGCGTGGCATGTCTAACTACGTGGCAAGTTGTCTTGTGTGTCAATAGATCATGGCTGAGCATCAGAAGCCTGTAGGAACATGACAACATTGTATGTATTTTTGACTCAAGGTTAATTAGGTCAATGTTGACTCACGTCTAATTTGACTAAACCCGTGTTTTGATGATGACTGACCATTCCACATATTGGTGTATAATGTCTCTACTTGATTGATTTCAGATTAGGTATAGACACACTCCAAATGCCCTAACTTGCGCATCTCAAATTGGAGAAAAGACAAGTCAAAGTCAATACAAGTGCACATTTTTGTAATATGATGTAAATCCATTAGAATCATGTTGTAAATCACTTGTAATGATTGTATGACTTATAATTAAGCTTAGAAAAAATTAGGAGCACTTAGATCGAATGTTTAAGCACTCAAAAGCCATTTTCCAAAATTCACATCAGGTTGTTCATTGGTCAAGTTCTATGAGTTGTAAACTCGACCGATCCTGATTGGATCTTGAAAATGACTTTTGATCGGTCGAGTTGTGTTTACACAGAACTCGACCGATGGAGTACCAAACCAATTCAATTTTCATTGGTCGGTCGAGTTTCCCCAGGACAAACTCGACCGATGGTCTGAATATCAACTTTGTCTTTTACTCTATTGGTCGAGTTACCCTTACAGAAACTCGACCGATTGCACTGTACGGAAAAGTGCAAAAAAGTGCTTCTAGCTGTTGTGAGTTCCAACAAGTGAAAATATATCCGTTGCAAGCCACAAAACAGTTGGTTTTCATTCTCAAGTGTTCCCAAAGGCTAAGAGGCATCCCCAGCTATAAATAGGACCCCTTGGGCTTCATTCCAAGGTTGAGCATTCATTGCAAAACTCTATGTGAGGTTCCTATTCTATAGTTGAGTGCTTCCTACAGCCTCCTCTCTCTCTCTAAACTTAATCACTTGCTACATCCATTAGAGTCAGTAGGAGATCTGTAAGAGAGCTAGTCCTACATGTATATCTTGTGAGGCTCTCACTTCCACCACCTCCCCATCTCTCATTTCAATCATGAAGATGAAGGTTTTCTCTCTTGTCTAAGAGAGGTGAAGAAGAACAAGGGAAGGAGTCCCTTGGTGAAGATCAAGGTTGAAGACTTGGAGCTAGAGTGGGTAAGCACTTGGTGAAGGAAGAAGACTCATTTCTCAAGTGGGTAAGTCCTTGGTGGAAGCTTCTCCGAGTGAAGGTGAAGTCAAAGGTGGAAAATCCAACAAGAGTGGGTAATTCCTACAAGGCTAAAGACTTGTGCAAGAGTAGGTAAGTCCTCAGAAGAAGGCGGAAGACTCCTTGCAAAGTGGGTGAGTCCTTGGTTAGGTTGAAGACTCTTTGTATTGGATAGGTAAGTCATTTTTTTGGTCATGTATTGTAAGTCTTATGAATGAATATAAGAATGCAATGGTTAGGAAATGCTAGAGGTTAACCTCTCTAGGTAAGTGGACTGACATACTTCTAGTTTGAAGTGTGGAACCACTCTAAATAGCTTGTCTACTTGTGTTTTCTCAATCTCTCTCATCCTTTCTATGCATGTTTTAGTTGCACACAAATTTCCTATTTAGCAACCTTATCTTGTGATATAACTTGAAGGTCTAATGAATTTTTTTAAGTGCATTCAGCTCTATTCATCCCCCTCTAGAGCACTTAATCACCCATCTAGGATCCAACAATTGGCATCTGAGCGGGTCTTCTCCAAGCATACTTCTATAAGTAGGAGAAGATGGATGACTACCAAGGAGGGAGATACTTGATCAGCCTTCCAATCTTTGATGGGAGCAATTTCCTCTATTGGAGAAGAAGGCTTCAATTCTACATCCAAGGATCAAGTCTTGAGATGTGGCAAATAGTGAACAGCCCATACATGCTACCAAATACAAAAATTGAAGAATGGGATGAAGCTACCTTGAAGAAAGCAACCTTGAATGCCAGAGCCATGCACATCCTCTATGCCTCCATGACCCCCATTGAGTTCAACCGGATTTCTTCATGTGAAACAACCTATGAGGTATGGAGAAATCTATGCATCACTTATGAAGGGACAGATCAAGTGAAGTAAAGCAAAGTCTACATGCTCAAAGGGCTACTTGAGAACTTCAAGATGGGAAAGGAGGAGAGGATAGCCAACATGTACTCAAGGCTCAACACCATTATGAATGGTCTTGCTATTCTAGGACATCCTATGTCTAGTGGAGAGATCAACTCAAAGATCCTTAGAACTCTCCCCAAGAGGTGGGAACCCAAGGTGACTTCCATTAAAGAAGCAAGGTCCCTTAAGGATATTCCTATTGACGAGCTCATTGGAAATCTACAAGCACATGAAGCAACACTCGACAAGAGGGAGGAAGTAGAAAGACAAGAAGAGAAAGAACTCAAGAGAATGAAGAAGGCTGAAATCAAAGCTCAAATCAAGGCTATTGTTGGTCAAGCTTCTCCATCCTCTCAAGTTGAAGAAAATGTCATGTACTCCAAGGATAAACTTTACAAAGGCAAGTCCTCCTCCATCTAGTACTTCACATGTGGAAAGAAGGGTCACTACAAGGAAGATTGCCCACAAGGCAAAAAGACCCATCTTCACAAGAAGAAGGAATGACACTCAAGCTCAAGTGGCTCCTCCAACTCAAGCTCAAGTGAAGATTCAAGTGAAGGATCAAGCTCAAGCTCTAGTGATGAAGTAGAATGCCATTTTTGTCTTATAGCATCAACAAGTAAGGACTCAAGTGAGGTAAATCTAAACTCTTTAGATAAATAATATTTGATTGCTACTATTCATGATACTTGTGCCTCTCTTAAGTCTTCTAAAAGGAAAAGGAAAAATCTTGCTAGAATTGTTGATAATTTGCATGTAGAACTAGATGATCTTGAGCATGCTAATTCTTACTTTCTTTATGATAAAAATGATTGTCTTAGTCAAGTAGATTCTCTCAAACTTGAAAATGCTAGCTTGCTTGACAAGATTAGATTTCTAGAATCTCAACCTCTCATGCCTAGTTCTAATGAAGAACGTACTTTAATTGTTAATTCTCTCATGCATGATATTGATGTTCTTAAATCTGAAAACAAGGACAAAGATTTTGTTTTGCAAGAATTAGAAACAGAAAATGTCTCCTTGCTTGCTAAAATCAATGTGCATAAATCTTGTTCTAGTTCTACTAGTAGAGAAAATGATGTTGCTTCTCTTCATATTGATAGAGATTCTTATTTAACTAAAGCTCTTTGCTTATAAAATGATCTTTTGCATGCTAGAGATAATATTAATCAATTGTCTTCTACTATTGCCTCTCTTATGCATGATAATGATAGTTTGAGATCTTCTTTGTGAATATTCTTAGTTGGTAAGAAGAGCCTTAATGATATCCTACACCATACTACTAAACAAATTCGTAGACATCGTCTAGGATATGATAGTAGTCAAAGGAACAACAAAGATAAAGGGCCTCCAATCTTCCATGGAGAATCCTCTAGTTCCAAGACTATGGGAACATGCAACTATTGCAATGAAATTGGTCATTATTCTACTTGTTGTCCTTTTAGGAAAGTGCCCAAGAGCAATAGGACTTGGGTTGCTAAACTAACCCCTCCATCCCCAAAAATATGATTGGGGACCATTTCATCTTTCTTCATGTAGGTACTTGCAAATGGATTGACTTGAGCTATTGAATTGAAAATTGACTTCTCAATCCACATGAAAGAAGAAAGGTGAGATGTGTATGGGGTGACAACAAGTGGTAAAAGGAATGGTAAGAACAAAGGTAATGTTTTTCTTGCTTATAACCAATCCTAACTTGTTTTGTCAAGATGTTGTGCACTATACATATGGTTTTTTTTATTCAAAAGTGGTATTTTGTGATTCTCTTCACACTCTTTCTCAAAAACTGTTTCTAATGCTTCTATAGTACATTACCAACTTGCTTAGACATGTTTGGATATGGTTTGTATTTTTAGCATGCCTTTAAATATGTTTTTATGAAATATATGTGTGTTTTGATAGCTGCTCTGTCAGTCAAGTTTGCCCTATTTGAAACTCGACCGATAGGCACCAATGGGTGTTGCCAACAGCTGTCATCGGTCGAGTTTTCAATGCACAAAACTCGACCGATAACACTGTGCACAGAATATACATTTGGCTTATTGAATGAGAATTTCCCTCTCAACTAGATTTTCTCAACCAATAGTCGTATTCTTTGGCACTCTCATTTGGTACCTTTATATGTGCATATTGCCATGGTTTAAATTGTCTATCTTACTTACAACTCTATCTCTCTAATTGCTTTAAATTGGTATATCTATATCTTGCAATTACTTGCTTTGAGTTGTTTTGCAGGTTTTGATGATGATCTCTTTGGATCTCTTGGTTGTGTCTAAAATTGCTTCTGTTGTGCTCTAACTTGCTACATCTATCTAGGTGTATATCTTGTTTCGATACAACCTTGAGGTTCTTAGTGGTAATCATCTTTTGGTAATGATGCATATTTACAACTCTATCCTTTCATGCTTCTAAAATTGCTTATCTCTTTGTTTGGATATATCCCTTCATCTACTCATAGCTTGGTTTATCTTGTGTATCTTTTGGTATCTCTTGCTATGATCTAGATCCTACTAGTAGTCCTAACTTGTGATACCATCTACTAGTAGTTCATATGCATGTAGTTCTAGCCTTGTTTATAATTGGCATCTTTGCTCATCTATATGTTATGCTTGTATCTTGTCTCATACATGCTCAAGCTTGCTCCTTGAATTGCATATCTACTATCTTGAGTTACTTGCATAACATTGTGATGCAGGGTACATAGATCTACATTATATGTAGAAATTGGAGTATTTTTGGATTTTATGTAGATTTTGCTCCAGTTTCAGTTTTTGGTGCATGTTTTTCATGCAGAAACGGCCTTCTAAGAAAGACTCGTCACTTTGCTATGAGCCCTGGCACTTTTTGGGCATATTCTGTCATCTTGAGGGTCAAAATTGTGATTCATTGTTTTTCTGCAGCACTTTATCTTGCATTTTGGGTTGTTCAAGTATATGCTTTAATTTGCTTTTCTTCCTATTCTTGGATAAGCCCCTATCTATGCTCTTCTACTCTCCTTATATATATTTGTGTCATCTCCCATCTCTTTAACAAGTGATGTTTCTTATTTCTTCATAACCTCACTTTTTGAAATGACAAAGGGGGAGAAAGGTATGTCTTCTTTTGACAAAATAGGGAGAAGGTGTGTCTTACATGAAGAGGATAAGTATGTCCATGTAAGGGGAGAAGGTAAATGGGCGAGGACATATATGTGTAGAACATATATGAGTAGAAGACATAGTTTCTATAAATGTTATGAAAGCTAACCGTGCAGGAAAAATAACATCAATTGAGGGGGAGTATGAGAACTCCATGTGCATCAATTGAGGGGGATCATATGAGCTCAGTACTATTGATACCCCTAGGCTTCTCCAAAGGTATGATTTTACTTAAAAGCTTTCAATACATTTATGGAATGGTTTATCATCTTCAAAAAGGGGGAGAATGTTGACTCAAGGTCAATTAGGTCAAGTTGACACATGTCTAATTTGACTAAACATGTGTTTTGATGATGGTTAACCATTCCACATATTGGTGTCTAATGTCTCTACTTGAGTGATTTCAGATTAGGTATAGACACACTCCAAATGCCCTAACTTGCGCATCTCAAATTGGAGAAAAGACAAGTCAAAGTCAATACAAGTGCACATTTTTATAATATGATGTAAATCCATTAGAATCATATTGTAAATCACTTGTAATGATTGTATGACTTGTAATTGAGCTTAGAAAAAATCAGGAGCACTTAGATCGAATGTTTAAGCACTCAAAAGCCATTTTCCAAAATTCATATCAGGTTGTTCATCGGTCGAGTTCTGTAAGTTGGGAACTTGACCGATCCTGATTGGATCTTAAAAATGACTTTTGATCGGTCAAGTTGTGTTTACACAGAACTCGACCGATGGAGTACCAGACCAATTCGATTTTCATTGGTCGGTCGAGTTTCCCCAGGACAAACTCAACTGATGGTCTGAATATCGACTTTGTCTTTTACTCTATCGGTCGAGTTATAGAAACTCGACCGATTGCACTGTACAGAAAAGTATAGAAAAGTGCTTCTAGCCGTCGTGGAGTTGCAACAAGTGAAAATATATCCGTTGCAAGCCAGAAAATGTCTGGTTTTTGTTCTCGAGTGTTCCCAAAGGCTAAGAGGCATCCCCAGCTATAAATAGGACCCCTTGGGCTTCATTCCAAGGTTGAGCATTCATTATAAAACTCTATGTGAGATTCCTATTCTATAGTTGAGTGCTTCCTACAGCCTCCTCTCTCTCTCTCAGCTTAATCACTTGCTACATCCATTAGAGTGAGTAGGAGATCTGTAAGAGAGCTAGTCCTACATGTATATCTTGTGTGGCTCTCACTTCCACCACCTCCCCATCTCTCATTTCAATCATGAAGATGAAGGTTCTCTCTCTTGTCCAAGAGAGGTGAAGAAGAACAAGGGAAGGAGTCCCTTGGTGAAGATCAAGGTTGAAGACTTGGAGCTAGAGTGGGTAAGCCCTTGGTGAAGGTAGAAGACTCCTTGCTCAAGTGGGTAAGTCCTTGGTGGAAGCTTCTCTAAGTGAAGGTGAAGTCAAAGGCGGAAAATCCAAGAAGAGTGGGTAATTCCTACAAGGCTGAAGACTTGTGCAAGAGTAGGTAAGTCCTTGGAAGAAGGCGGAAGACTCCTTGCAAAGGGGGTAAGTCCTTGGTAAGGTTGAAGACTCTTTGTATTGGATAGGTAAGTCTTTTGTTTGGTCATGTATTGTAAGTCTTATGAATGAATATAAGAATGCAATGGTTTGGAAATCCTAAAGGTTGACCTCTCTAGGTAAGTGGACTGACATACTTCTAGTTTGAAGGGTGGAACCACTCTAAATAGCTTGTATACTTGTGTTTGCTCAATCTCTCTCATCCTCACTTTACATGTTTTAGTTGCACACAAATTTCCTATTTAGCAACCTTATCTTGTGATATAACTTGAAGGTCTAATGAATTTTGTTTAAGTGCATTCAGCTCTATTCACCCCCCCTCTAGAGCACCTAATCACCCATCTAGGATCCAACATGTACCACAATGGAAATGGTATCATATAACAATAAACTTTTTGGTTGGTCTTCCTAGGATATCCAAAGGTCATGATTCCATTTGGGTGATAGTGGATAGGTTGACCAAGGCTGCACACTTCCTTCCTATGAAGACAACATATATAGTAGAGAAATTGGCAAAGATATATATGATGAGATAGTTTGTTTGTGTAGTATTCCAGTGAACATAGTGTTTTACTGAGGTCCTCAGTTCACCAATCATTTTTAGGAGATAATAAACACAGCTATGGGTACACAATTGAGGTTCAGTACAACATTTCTCCCGCAGATAGATGGTCAGTCAGAAAGGACCATTCAGATCTTGGAGAATCTATTGAGAGCTTGTGTTTTGTAGTTTCTTAGAGGTTGGGATGTGCACATCAGTTTGATACAATTTGATATTAACAATGGTTACCAGAGGAGTATCAACATGGAGCGATATGAAGCCTTTTATGAGAGGATATGTAGGTCTCACTTTGTTGGTATGAGACCGGTGAATATCAGCTATTGGGTCCTGAGTTTGTACATTAGACTATAGAGAAGATCAAAGTTATACAGCAACAGCTGAAGGCAGCTCAGGACAGGAAGAAATCCTACGGTGATAGTCTTCACAGGCCTTTGGAGTTTCAAGTGGGAGATAGGGTATATCTCAAGGTCTTTCCTTGGAAAAGTGTGATGAGGTTTGGGAAGAAGGGTAAGTTGGCTCCAAGGTATATGTGACCTTACCCTGTGGTGGCACATGTTGGCAAGGTGGCTTACAAGTTGGAGTTATGGCCTAAGTTGCATAAGTTGTATCTAGGTTTCCATGTTTCTATGTTGAGGAAGTGTCATCCAGATATAGAGAAAGTGTTTCATCCGATGGAGATTGAGTTGGAGGAGGACGTTTCACATGTTGAGGGTCATGTGTTGGTTAAGATTTTTTGGCATCACCGTGGTGTGGAGGAAATCCATGTGGGATTTATAGAATGAGATGCGTAGGAAGTACCACTCTCTTTTCACATAAGATTTGGGGGGGGGGGCAAAATCCTTATTAGGGGTTTATGGTTGTAAGGCTTTTGACCTAACCTTATGCTTGATCTTGTTTTCTTAGCATAATGAGATGCTTAAGACCTTAATCTAATCATGTTATGAACCTTAATAACATGTGACATGCTTATTTTTTTAGTTTGGTCCATTTTTTATGATGTTTGATCTAAACATATATGTGCTTGTTTTGGACATAATTACAATTTAGTCAAATTTAGGGTTTATCTTGCAATTTTTCACATGCGTGTTATGCCTCACATGTTTTGGCATCATGTTTGAGAGAGTGGTGTCATTAGGCACATTGTGGTGCCTTGGTTTAGTGAGGAGAGATGTGGTGACACCTTGAGTGTTGATGTTTCTAGGGTTTGCTTGGATGCCCTAGATTGGTGTAGACCTTGTGTTTTGACCATTGAGTTTTTGTTTTTTTGATATTTTCTGTAAGGACCCCGACCTCCGTTTAGGGCTTATCCTATTTGCTTCACTTAACCCTGATGATTAGTTGCTTGCTAATCACCTTTAGTGGTGATTAGGGTTTGTTTGTGCTTGTTGTGTGTTGGAGGTGCTACTTGCAATTAACTCAAGTCTAGGGTTGATGAGCAAGTTTGTCACCTTGAGAAGTGTTCTTCTCTCTCCTTGCTTCCTCTAGTGTTGAGAAGAAGGGTTGGGCTCGTTTCTTGAGTTGCCTTGGGCTTGGATGAGCCTTGTTGGGCCTTGTTGGGCCTTTCTTGACCTTGTTGTCGGCCATGGTTGTGTCGGTCTGGGTGTGTTGCCCAGGGAGGTGTGTCGGGCATGATGTTGGGGTATATCGGCCATGGACTCCCTTTGACCCTTTGACCTCATTTGTATCACCACTAGTGGACACTTGGCGCTTGATGCTTGCATGTGGAAATGGCCTTGGACATGTGTTTAAGGCAAGATATAATGGTGGCATTGCCCATGGACAAGTGTCCCTAGGTGGGTGACACCTTGCCTTGTCTTACCTTGGTTTCTCCTCCACCCTATCCTATATATGTGTTCCCTCTCTCTTGCTAAGGATCCCTTTAGTTCCTTAGTTTCCCCTCCCCTTTGGTTGCACGACACCTCTTCCTTTGCAAAGCTTGGTGGCCGATCCTTATCTTGGAGTCTTCTTCTTCTTCCTCTTGAGGTGGCCGAAGGTGTAGCTTGGTGCTATGATCTTGGAGCTTGCTTAAGGCGGGTTACATAACTCCTAACCCTAATCATATTACCTTCTTCTATATTCTTGTATGTTTTTCTTATGATCATAATCGTCCATGTATGTTGCTAGATATGGTTCTTGCTTAGTTGCACCTTTAATCTTGTTTTAGGGTTTCCTTGTTGAGCAACACTCCTTTCCCTCCTGGGTCTAGAGAAGTGAGCTTGAGCTCTAGTAATATGAGCAATACCCCTCTCTCGCTTAAGTTGAGAGGTGAGCTTGTGTTCTAGTTGCTTGAGCAACACCCTCCTCTCACCAAGGATTCGAGAGGTGAGCTTTTTGGTAGATGTAGACCTATGTTGAGGTTGACCCTAGTGGTTGCCCGAGTTGTGATATAGGTTGTGCAAGACCCCTCTCTTTTAGTTGTTGAGAGGTGAGCCGATCTTCTTGATCAATCTAGGGTTTGGCACCCTTGTGCTTGAGGTTGAAGATGATCTTGTTGGGTTGTATCATGCACGATATGGCTTGGGGGTGGTGTTTCCCGATACCCTCTCTTGTACTAGAGTTCTGGGTCGATATGTTTGTGTTGGGCGATACACCTTGGTCTTTACCTTGTGTGTTGGCCGATAGGATGAGGCTAGTTTGGTTGGACGATAGGCTTTCCTTTGCTGCCCGTTTGAGTTGTACCCTTGGCCGTTGTGCCTAGATGAGTATGGTTGTTGGACGATACCCTTGTGTGTTGGGCGTTATGCCTTGTTGAGTGCCCTGCCTGATACACTTAGCTTGGGTAGTGGCTTGATGCCCGATGTACCTTAAACATTATGGAGCTCAGTGGGCTAGCTTTGTGTTAGGCGTCATGGTTTGGTGGTGATGCCCGATACAGTGACATATGGGAACCCTAACCCGATACACATGGATGCACGACATACTTGATGCATGACATGCCCATTAGACTTAGCTGCACAGTTCTTCCTAGTTGCACGACACATGTGGTTTCACGATACACCTTGAGGTGGTGGCCCGACATCCTTGCTTTAGGCTTGGCCGATATGTGGTTTTTATGCTTGGGCGATATGAGAAGTACCTTGCCCGACACCACCTCTATTGGGAGTACCCTACCCGTCACACTTCTTGTGAGGGTAGTGGGCACTTCTAGTGAGGGTCATGTTCCACCCAGAAACCCATCTGCTAGATCCTTATCATGTAATCACATCCTTGTTGATAAGAGTTATGGTTTATGGTTTCTGAACCTTTGACATGTTTGATAGTAGTAAGGTGGTTGATATAGTAGAACACACCTATGTAAACATGACATATCTAAACTCTAATGCCATGATACTATATGTGGTTATGATCACTTTAAAACATGTATATATATATGATGAGTAATGATAATCTTGGTAGCACATGAGCTGCTTCACATGATGATGTGACCCATGTCTATGGTCACTGGGTTGAGGTATGAATGATAAAGCGTATAATCATCAATGTTGCCATATGCTTGATAACATGCTTGTTCTAGTAATTCCTTAATAGCTTCAGTTATCTCTATAATTGTGTATACTAACCATGCAGGTGTTTCATGTGGATGCATAGCCAGGTAAAGGGCTATGAGGTATATATATGTTTGAATAACACTACATTGATGGTCACTCTTGTTGATGTGATAACATGCATCCCCTGTATAATGTGTTTAGGTCTGAGGACCTGAGTTGGCTAAAGTGCCTAAGTTGAGGTGTTATCCTCTGATGTTGAGATCTGGGATTGTGATCCCATGTGATGATGATAGATGATGAAATTGCCTTAAGAGGCAGTGGTTTCTTGTGATGAGGGATTGAGATCTCGGGATGATATGATGATGGTAATAACAATGTAACTTAATGTTATGTATGTGTTATAACCTGGTTGCCTCAACAACCCACTTAAAATATACTAGCTAATTACAGCGGAACATATTATGTAGTTTGCCCTAGCCATAGATCCATCATCGTCAGTAGCTGGTGATGGTGAAATAGGTTCTCCTGTGGGTTAATCTAGAAGCGCATATTATTGAATATGTGTGGTTTCTCCTAGTCGAAAATGAGGAGGTTAGTGTGCAACTTTGGTTGTAGACTCCAGATGTGTATAAGAGCATGGTGAACAAGCCCATGGCTCAATATGATAGAGCAAGAATGCGTTCATGGCTCAGGGAGCACAGTGAACTGGCTTGTGGCTCAGATATGCTAGCGTCGAGACCTGTACCAAGGCGGGCTAGAGAAAGGGTAGCATGTGGGAGCTAACCCTATGGCTGAGGCCACTTAAGCATGAGATTGTGGTTTGAGTTTGGTTCTCGTGCACTAACCACGAGGTGGGAGGTCATGGAGTCCGGCTCTTCCATTGACCTTGTATGGCATCGGCTTGGGTTTCATAACCAAAGGTTGGATTTGAGCGGTACGGCTCACTTCCTCAGGGCATAATAATAACACGTAATCCAGCTGAATAGTGCTTATTACTAAAGGCAAAACACGGAACACTGGTTGAGGCCTTACTTATGTTGTTGATCTTGTTATACATTGCAGTTACATATACGTTCCTTATGTTATGTGGTAAGATCTTATAAATCTTATCTTGTCAATCATGTTCCATAAAGAAATACTTGATTATATGCCTTCCGTACATCTTGGTAAGCTTGATGGTAATAACAACTTTTCTCTATAGACTGTTCTTCTTATACATTTATCAGTTATCTTCTTTTGTTGCTTTAATCTTTCTGAGGTTTTATGGTTTCGGCAGGGAGTTATGTTTCTCGCTGGGACTGTGTGTCTCACCCCGTTGGTTTACAACCTTTTTAGGTGTTCGCGCTAGACGTGGTGGTGGTCGCGGGGTTGCGACCGAGCAGCAAGACGAGCAGTAGAAGGCAAGAGATGGATATGCTGTTGTTTTGGTTGTTTTGTAGTAGAGTCTTAGAGTCATCCATGTACTCTCAGGTCCTCGGAGGCGTTTTGACGTTGTTTCATGATGTATAGTTGATGAAGCTTTGTATATCCTATTGTTGGCCGGATGTGGCCCGTTATGTATATATGAACAGGTGATGAACTCGTGTGATGACAAGATAGCTGATCTGTTAAGCTGTGAACACGTATCTAGACTTGTAGATGTTTATATGACCTATCTTCTTGCAGGATGATGATCTGAATGTAATAGTTTCTTGGTTTATCTACTTCCCCAAATCAGTTTTAATCACCCCGTGGTTTTGGTAAGAGGTGGTTTATGGTGTTTTCCGCACGTTTTTGCATGGCACCTCATTGTCTGGGTGATAATAGGATGTGTCGCCACATTTTCTCTATGGTCAAAGAGGTTGTGAAGTGTGACATGTATTTGCTACAGTCAAAGAAACTTTTCCCTCTCTCTTTAGTCAATGATGATCTAGGGTTTTGTATGATATGATACCGTTTGGTTTTGGTGTGTTTTGGTCACAGAGAATACATGTGATCGATGTGTTTCTCTGGATAAGTAGGTCAATGGATTTCCTTGGTTTTAACAAGCTTTGTTGCATGTATGATCTTAGTGCTTGTATGGATGATATATGGTGGACAAGTGGCATATGTAGCATGACACCTTATCTCCCCCACCTCTCTCCTACCCTTGGGTATATATAAGCCTCTCTTTGCATGAAAGTGATCCTTTTTCTCTCTCACACTCTTATTTTTCTCTTCTCCTTAGATCTTGTCCATTGTGTTATTGGTGGAGAAGGAGATGCTCAACCTTGGAGTGGTGGCCGAACTCATGCATGTGTTGAGCTAGGTTTTAGAGTAACTTTTCTTTGGTGATCTTTGTCCTTCTTAAGTGATCTAGCTATCTTGATCTTATTTTCTTGCTACCCTACCTCTTTTTCTTCTCTTGGCCGAATCTATGGTTCTCCATGGTAAGCCTAATTTGAGATGAAGATTTCCTCTCTTTCACCTAGGGTTTGTGCTCTCTTTCTTGAGCTTTCTTTAACCTAGGTTTGTTCTTTTTCTTTTGAGGTGATGCTAGCTTGGTTGTGGAGTGGAACAAGCTAGGGTTTTCTTCTCTCTCTTGGAGAATCCTTGCTTTTGGAGTTGTTCTTCACATCCAAGGTGAGTTATATAACTTTCTCCTTGATTATTGTTGCACTTAACCGTGCATGTAATTAATCTATCTAAAAAATGTGGCTTTTAAGTTGTATGAGGATGATATCTTGAAGTATGGTTTATGATTATGTGGTGATCTTGTAGAGATTAACTCTTTTTCTTGCACCCAAAGTTTTGTTGATGGTGGAGATGTTGGTTCTTACATGCACATATTAAATTATTAGTATTCTCCTCGTGATCATGGTTCCATTTTCTTTCTTGATGATGGAGGTTTTGGATACTTTTGATGATTAAAACGTTGGTTCTCTCTTCCTTGAATCATCTTTTAGTTCTCCTCTATCTTGATGATTAGATTTAGGGTTTTGGATGGTGTTTTCCTTAATGCACATCACTCCTTGATTGGTTTTGGTTTCATGGGATTAATCAGCTTGTTGATCATGTGATCATAGTGTTTTTCTCTCTCTTGATGTCTTCAAGTGGTACCTTATGTGGTCATTGAGTATTGGATGCCTCTTGGGCCTCTAAGGTTGGATTTCTTTGTTTGGTTGAAGATATGACCCATGCTTCTTCATTCGATGAGTTTGCTTCTTGTCTCTTCAGTCGTAAGGTTTTGGATCCTTTAGAATTTTGCTGGTTGAACTTCTCTCCAATCTATGAGAGTGTTGTGATGTCTTTGGTCACAAGGTTTTGCTTGACCTAATATCTTTGGTCAAAGGTGTGACCCTTTCTCTTTGTTCTCTAGGGTGATGATTTTTGTTCGACCATGTTGGCTTTGTTTCTCTTCGGTCGCATAGAGATGTGTGCGACCTAGTTTTTCCTTTAGTGGATGAGAATCTCAGATTATGTGTTGGCATTGAGTTGTTGTCTATGATGATGATTGTTGACCTTATATGTTCCAACAATATTGGATATAATGATATCTAAGGTTTAATGATAATTGTTGTTTTCAAACCCTAATTTAGATATAATGTTGAATCCTAACCCTAATTTGAGTACATAGTGTTCATGCTTAGCTTGCTTGAGGAATTAGGATTTTGATGAAGTATTTTCTTTCTCCTAAAGTTGTAACCCTAATTTGCTAAATGAACAAGCTACATAGCTAATGATTTTTGTGGCATCATTTATGAGATACATGAGTGGTGATGATGAACCTTGATGAGGCATGGAGAGATAATGATGTTCTTGCATGGAACCATGTGTATGGTCTTATGGCCTAGCATGGATTTTTGCTCTATTGAGGTTATATACTTTGGTAATGTGATAAGGGATTGAAATACCATGGTGAGGTGATAATGATGATGGCCTTGTGTGTGACAATGAACCAGTACCATGTGATGTGATCTGCTTTATGCTATATATGTTTTATATCTTCTACAGTTGCACTTTACCTTACCTTTTGTAGAATCTATATAGGCTTTTCTTGTAGCTTGCTTGATTCAGTAAAAGACACCCAATTGGCTTAATTAATCAAGTGGAACCCTAATCATGTAGTTGCCCTAGACATAGATCCATTCTAGTGTCAGAACTTGCTGCATGGTGAAACGAGTATTCCTCAGGGAAACTTGGAGTGCATATTGTTCAGCATGTGGGGTGCTTGGAGAGTACATCCTTGTCATTGATGGAGCTTCCACTCACGTGGAATTGCATGCACCACTAAAAATCCTAAAGATGGTAAGTCTTTAAGTTTAGCCTTGCTTATACTAGATAGAGAACTCCACCCACGTATGCTAAGATATGTGGAAGTCTTATCGTAGTATAGTTAAGGGTCGAATCCTCGAGACAACGGTCTTGTTGTTGCCAACAAGATGGAAAACGTTGAAATTTCACTTAACCACTCAATAGTCGGTATTTAGATCAAAAGGTTGATTTGGTTGTTTTTAAGCTAAGTGCAAAATAAAGTAAAGAAAGCAGGTAAATCTAATGAGTTAAACTATGATAAAAGATCACTAGGGTGTGATCGGTTTTTCACCACCACTACACATCGATCAACACATGTAAAGCAAAACTTAACCTGCAAAAAGAGTCCAGTCAGTTAGTATCCTTGTAGACTTAGCTTCCTTTCGGAGAACTAACTACGAGAAGTGTGGGAATGTTGCAACGCCAGCCATTCCCAAGCAAATGGTCACATTACTTTGCATCATTTCCCTCGCAAAGCGTGTTCCTCGACTTATCAAGGTTGCACTTTCATACGTCAACTGATTCCATTTCATAGTATGAAATTGCAACGGATGATAGTGAGTTTACTCCACTTCTTGAGATACACTTCTAGATATCGAAACAGATGCATGGTGAATACATGCACCAAGAACCAACATACAAACGAGTTTCGAATCTGATAGTACAAACATAGACAATTCATACTAAGAGATAAAAGATAACACAAGTTGGAGATCAAGCGACATGCATTCATTAATCGTTTGATGTCAAACTGACAAAAATAAGAACTCTATATTACAACCTAAGGATTACATTTACATGTTATGAAAGCATGGGTAGCGGGGCTACTCCCCGCACCCTAGTGAGAGAGACTACTCGCTCATGACTAGGACAAAGAAGGAGGCAGGAAGAGAGAGAGAGCATCATCCCCATGAAGGAGATTGGAAGGTCAACCCCTTGGAGAGAGAGAGAAACGATCCACCAGTCTTCAAAGGTTGCACGATGATGAGATCTTCCCTTCCTACCTTCTTTGGCGAAGAAGGAGAAAGCAGCTTCAAGATGGGGTATGGGTCTCAGACCGGCAGCCCCAGGGCGGAGGGTGGAAGTAGGAAGAGCTCTGGAACGATTGAGGCAGCCTTTGGGCGTCTGAGCTTCTCCCCCTTTTGAGGACCCCTTTGGGTCTTATTTATAGGCTTAAGTGGAGCCCAAACGGTCTTGAACCCGTTTGGGCGCTGAACTCGTTTGGGCGCTGAACCTGTTTGGGTGCTGAACCCGTTTGGGTGCTGAACCCGTTTGGGCGCTGAACTCGTTTGGGCGCTGAACCCGTTTGGGCGCTGAACCCGTTTGGGCGCTGAACTCGTTTGGGCGCTGAACCCGTTTGGGCGCTGAACCTGTTTGGGCGCTGAACTCGTTTGGGCGCTGAACCCGTTTGGGCGCTGAACCCGTTTGGGCGCTGAACCCGTTTGGGTGTTGAACCAGTTTTGGGTTTGAACAGTCTTGTAATTTCTTTTATTTTTGTATTTTTTTGGGCGCTGAACCCGTTTGGGCGCTGAACTTGGGCGCTGAACCCATTTGGGCGCTGAACTCGTTTGGGTGTTGAACCCGTTTGGGCGCTGAACCCGTTTGGGTGCTGAACTCGTTTGGGCGTTGAACCCGTTTGGGTGCTGAACCAGTTTTGGGTTTGAACAGTCTTGTAATTTCTTTTTTTTTTGTATTTTTCTGCAAGGATAAAGAAGAGGAAAGTTAATCTATTGATGTGTCAGCAATAAGGTAAAGAGTTAATGATTCTATCTATTTTATCTAAGAAAGAGTATGAAAAACAAGGGAAAACCAATAAAATAACATCACAAAGTGAGAGGTTATCACCCCCCCCAACATAGAGTCTAGCTTGTCCTCAAGTTAGATAGAGCTAAGGCATGCAGTGGTGAGGCGATTTTATTTAGTTAGGGTTTCCATACTCTTGTTTCAATTCTCAACCTGAGTTCTCCTCAAATCATATCAGATATTATTGCTTGCCTTGACTCTTTCAGGTTTTTGAGGGATGCATGCGTCTCAAGTTCCTTCCGTATCTCGTAGCTTGCATTGGGACCACTTTTATTTTGTGCATGTTGTTGACTCTAATCAGCTTTATACCCCTCTGAAGAACCTATTGGTAACTAGAGTGGGTATGAGGGTTGGCTAAAGGCTTAAAGTGTAACTCTCCCTTTTTGTGGGAGAGGGCTTATCTATGCTTGTAGAGACTCACTACCGGGCACGACACATCTGCCTTCATGAGGGCAGCTGAATGTATCGGCCGGGTGAGCTCTTTATCAGCCTTTTCTTATATTTGGAGACCTTAGGATCCCACTACCGGGCACGACACATCTTCCTTCATGAGGGCAGCTGAATGTACCGGCCGGGTGAGACCTTTATTGGCTCTTCTTATAAGTCCTTATGCATGGCACAACTCTTATGTTTTTATTCGACACTCTGGCTTTTATTCAGAAA
Organism: Alisma plantago-aquatica; assembly: GCA_963693085.1. Taxonomy (NCBI): domain Eukaryota; kingdom Viridiplantae; phylum Streptophyta; class Magnoliopsida; order Alismatales; family Alismataceae; genus Alisma; species Alisma plantago-aquatica. Next base: position 634,034,959 of record OY856415.1, read on the forward strand.
ACTCACAGGCTTGGGATTTGGGGATTATTTTGGAATTTATTTTGGGCGGCCAAGCCTCTTTTATTTGAAGAGAGAAAAGTTGTTCTTATAGTTTTTCGACATGCACTTATTGTGTGGTCCTCTTGCAAGACTTCTTAATTCGGAAGTTGCCTGATACCCCTCTCGTCCTTGAGAGCTCGGCTTATTTCTGCCTTGATATTGACCTGTGGAGAGTCAGATATAGAAGTGAAACAAAAGCATAAAAACCAAAAGTGAAGGTGATTTATTAATTCGCCATTACATGCCTATATGCTAATCTTATTATTGCCTTTTGAAGACAAATTGGATTCTAAGTTAGCTGAGGATGTCCTTTCAAAAAGGAGTGTTATTTATTATGCACAAGATTTATTTTAACTGGGATAATACTAAAAAGAAAGGCTAAATGTAAAGATAAAAGGAAAAGAAAAGAGAGTTTTGTTCAGGGGAAAAAAGTATGAAAGAAAGAGAGAGTAGAGGGAAAAGTGTACCTCGCCCTTGTCAAATGTATTCCCCCCCTAACTTATCCTTCACTCTATCCTCAGAGTGTCAGAGTGATAGGTTGAGAAGTGTATTGACAAGGGCATTTAGGCTTCTGTGAGTCCTTTATTTTCCCCATGAGTTCTGAGTAGATTGGCTGCAAACTTTCCACGGAGAGCGTGGTAATCCACGGCTGTCATGTCCTCTACTGGTTTGTGAAGGGCCACGATGGTGTACATCAAGAAGAGGGCGTGGAAGCCGCAGTCATTGGATTCACGAATTTGCTGGGGGTACTTGTGGCTGAAGGCTGGGGGTTTGAAGTGTTCTTTACCAAAAGCCTGTGTATGCTGGCTTAAGAGATCGTGTAGTTTGTCAGCACACTCCTTTGCTACTTCCTCCATTGGTGTCCTTGGTGCCGTAGTATACTCGTTCTGGTCTGGATCATACTAACTGTCGGAACTGTTATAAATTGTTGTTGTTCCGTCGTGCAGGTTGGTTGCCAGCAGCATCCAGTGCTCTTGATGAAGGAAAGGAAGCATGATGAATTTCGGAGTTGTGTGTTGAAGGTAAGATATGAGTGCCGCCGGTGTTCCGAAATTATTCAGACCTAAGAGATCATCCTTCATGTAAGCAGACGCCATGTAGACCATGTGATGATTCTGGCCGAGTAAGTATTGATAAGCGGTCATCAAACTTACGGACATAGAACCTTTGATTTGTACGGTCGCTCGGAGGTTATCTGCCATAACCAAAATGTCTCCATCTAGAAAGACAAGATCCTCTTTTTCAGCATGTAGTCTTGACATGATAAGCCGAAGCTCATTGTCAGAGAGAGTCTTGCAAGCCTCAAGATCAAAATTTGGAAAAGTTGGTTCAATGGCAGATAGGGGCACCATTTGTGATGGGGATCTCTTGATGGGTGCCCCAGTTAATAACTCTATGACACCCTTGTCAGGAGCCAGGTCAAAGTTGTAAGGGTCCCATTGACTGGTCTCGGGGACCGTGGCTGGTTGTTTTTCTTTCTCCAACTCCGCTAAAGTTTGTCTGTAAGGTTTCTTCTGCGGACGTTGGATTGTCGAAAAAAGGTAGCGAGGGATGTCATCTGGTGCCATTGTAGGATCGTTAAAGAACCGTCTATCGCAGATGAGTTCCATGGCATAACGCCCTTATAGAGAGTGAAAATCTTCGTTGATGAGGTCTGTGAAGGGGACTTGTTGATTTAGCGCTAATATGTGTCGAATGACGTAAAAAGTGCTGTCCCCAGAGCCTTCAGCAGCTTGGACTTGTGGGTTGATTATCCGGAACCAGGGTTGGCTCCAACCCTGGCGGAGGGACGGGCATGCGGCCCAGATGAGTTTAAGAAGCCAGAAAGGGATGCATCTTGTCTCCCCGGCTTCAATTCCAACGAAGTTAATTATACCGGCCCTTAGATCACTGGCACAGAAATTGTACACCTTGGCGTCGTGGGCGACAGTGTCCACAATCATAAGCAACCAGTGACTAGAAACTTGGAAATGCACGGTTATATATCTAGCTTTTCTTGTGATCCCCCTGTGCAACCTCTTAATGGATTTGTGCTGTAGTTTTTTGTACCAGTAAGCATAAACTCAAAGCGGGTGAGGCGTTGAGAACTAGTTGCTGTCGCTTGGAGCTTCTGTTGATCTCGATAGAGTTGGCAAGGAGAGTACGGAAGATTGCCATCTTCATTGTTGACTGGAATCGAAGTATGGAACGGAAATCTTCACGTGTCAAGTTGCATTGAGTCTTCGTGTTCTGGTATATGACATCCTTCCCTTCTTTGGCATCATCTATTATAGTGTTGAGGATGAAGATATCATGTGCGTCTAGGGTAGAGATGGCCGCCATGTCTAAATCGTGCATTTTGTGAGATAGAGGTGGCGGGGGAGGTAACTCTTGCGGGTTGGGGGCAGAAAGCTGCACAAGATCGTTCGTGTAATGTTGCAGATCTTCATCGTTGTCAGAATCGGAAGGGGTATCTAGCTCTTCGTCAGTGTCTAGACATACTCGTTCTGGTTCTTCATGATCTGGGGGACAGGGTATCGAGGGTTTAGGGGTAGGGAGATGTTGAGATGCTGAGACAGGGAGTCTGGTGCTGGCTCCCAAAATGCATTGTTCGAACTCGGCAAAAGCTACTTCTTTCGCAGCCTCCCCCAAAGATCCCAAGGCGGAATAGTTTAGGAACTGGTCCCCATAAGATATTGTGACGTGCTCGTTGTGAGCAGAGGATTTGGGATCTTTATCACCGTCATGGTGATCCTGCTGTTGTTTGGGTTCTGTTCCTTGGCTGGGACCCTCCCCAGCATCATCTGGTTTATCAGAATCATCACTTGAGGAGGTACTGTTGTTGGAGTCAGCTAAAGAATCAGAATCTTCATCTTCCTTGTCTGCATCAGCCGCTGATTTATCAGTTGTTTTCTTTTGTGCTTTCTTCTTGCACTGACGATGGATGGATTGAAGCTCGTCGTATGCCATTTGCACATGCTCGTGTGTTTCGAACAGTGCATCGTGGGTTTCTTTTAAATCAGAATAACGTACTTCAGCCGAAAGGAGTCGTGCGGTGAGGTCAGTTACTTGAGCTCTTAGTTGATTAAGCTCATTGTTTGAGGACTCCTCTTGGCGATTGTGTAGCTGTGTGAGGGTGATGTTAATGTCGTCCAAGCGCGTGCTGAAAGCTTGTTGTTGCTGCTTGAGCTCGCGGAGGGTTTCCGGCAGAGGTAAAGTCTGCATTGAGATCCTCTCGACTTGGTTTGCCATCGCCTTGTGCTGGCTTTGGACTCCAAGGACTAGCTCGGCAAGGTTTTGTAGTGGCTGTCGACGTGATCAACTTGCGTAGCCATTAAATCTTGTCGTTGCTGGATTTCTTGGAGGATGCTTGACATGGCGCGGTTATGCTCGTCGATCCTGGCGACCTGCTTTGTTAAACCCTGCACACAAGAAAAAATGGAATTTAATATGTTAGAGGGGTCGGTGAGGAGGTTTCGGATGGTGTCAAATTGTCATCTGAATTCCTCACCGACATTAGTGAAAGGGACCCCAGTAAGAGAAGGGTGGGGTGGCTGGGGTCGGGGTGGAATGGTGGTGGTAGTTTCGTGCGGAAAGGACACTGTTGATGGTCCCGCGAACTGTGTGGTGACTATGGAAGGGGTCACTAGAGGTGTCGGGGTGGCGGTGGATGAGAAGGGTGATGATATACCCGGAGAGAAAAGTGAGTCCGATAATGTTGATGGAAAGTCAGTTGAGGTGAAAGAAGTGAATTCTGGCGTTGTAACGGAAAATGGGATGCCCGAAGGGAAGAAGGGTGATGTGGAAAAAGGTGGGAGAGTGGGTGGTTGAGGAAAAATGGAGGATGGTGGGGTGGTGGTTGTTGGGATGGAAGATGGTGGGGTGGTGGTTGTTGGGATGGTGGATGGTGGAGTGGTGGTATCGAGATCAACATTTAGACTCATGATGAAAGAGTCTAGTGATGATGTTGTTATTTGTTCCTCTGGGAGGGTGGTTTCTATTTCGGGGTGGGGTTTGGATGTTGGTGTCCCCGACAGCTCTTGTTCCTTCAAAAGCCTTCTAGAAGGTCGTTTTGCAGGAATTTTTGTTGGATTTGCTGCCGGGGCGGTTATACTAAGCTCTGTATGTCCCACGGTTGCTTTCTTAGCGGTGATTGTGACCGAAGACATGAGTTTTTCGATCTTGTCATCGGAGAATAAGAGCTTGTCTTTGTCATAATCAGCAAGATCTGGTAGTGGGAGCAGTGTTTTGAATGATTTTGCTGTAGGGCAGAAGACGTAGTGTCGCTTGCCATCCTTTTCTTTTATAATGAAGGAGTTCTTTAACGTTTGCTCGTTTGTAAGGATGTCACCCTTTATTTGTTTGCATCTGGGTAGAAGTCTATCCATCTTAAGGTATTTGATAATTGATGTGATAAGACCACCCATGCATATTTCTTTCCCCAGGGCGTAAGCTGATAGTTTTTGAATTATAAGACATCCAATGTTGACTGGTAACCCATTTAGGATGGACCAGATAACAAAGAGGTCTGATAGGATTACATTTCCTCCTTCTAACCTGGGGAAGAGTGCGCCAGCAAGGATTTTGTGAAGTGTGCGTACTAGACCCGATTGAATGTTTGATGCGTTACATGTTTGTGCATCATAAACTGGTAGCCCCATTAAAGATTTCCAGAAGTTGTGTTTGTTGAACTTGGGGTTGTCTGTGCCAACAGCCTTGGCTTTCTTCAGTTGATCTTGGTTATCTATAAAGATTTCATTCAGCATATTTTCAGTTATGACCACTTTGTTGTTGAAGATTCTGGTGGATATTATACGGTCACCACCGTCCTGTGCTTTATCCAAGGTATCCACTGCTTCTTTAGTGAAAAAGGTGAAGAACTCCGTTGTAGGCTCGACGTATGAAGATTCGGTGACAAAGCAAAGTCGAGAGAGATTGGAATTGTCAAGCAAAGTGAGGATTCTATTGTAGATCCCCATCTTCATAAGTATGCTTGGGCAAACATACTTCGTCGGTTTTAGAGTTTGTTTAATGGATGGGAGGGTATGGATGTAAAGATTTCCTGGTGGAGGTGCGGTGGTGGTGATGGGTGGGAAAATAGGAACGGTAATGGTGGCAGGGGTGGTGGTGATGGTGGTGGTTGGTTGGATGGAGGATGGAGGGATGAAACTTGCCAGGATCTATTCCCTTGCAGTGGCAGGGTGAACCTGCTTCCTTGCCCTCTTCTTTGGTTGTGGTGCTGAAGTGGATGCTTGGGCCTTCCTTTTCCCCATGGACTATTTGGTAGGGGAGTCTGCCTCCGGTGAAGGCTCGTATTCTGAGGATTCGTCGGATGAGATTTCTTCGACATCCTCTTTAGAAGGTTCTTCATCTAAGCAGCGGTTGATGTGTTTTATATCATGCATGACATCGATCAGGTCCACCTCTGCTGGGACCTGTCCAGTCTTTTTATAGTGGTCAACTATCTATTGAAGCTTTGCTCGTTCAGCTATTAATTCCTCTTTTGTCCAAAAGGAATCGTCGGTTGTTCCTGTTGGTTGCTCTGCAGGTGAGGCCATTCTGAAATTTCTGTCAAGAAAAATAAGAGTTAGAGTTCTGAAATTTGTAGTTAAACAAGTTTATTAGAATAGAGCAGTATTATTGAGGTTTTGTTGAATCCAAACGGGTTGAATACCCGTTTGGCACCAAACGGTTTGGAGACCGTTTGGGGCCAAACGGTCCTGCGTCCAAACGGGTTGAACACTCATTTGGCACCAAACGGTTTGGAGACCGTTTGGGGCCAAACGGTTCTGCATCCAAACGGGTTGAACACCCATTTGGCACCAAACGGTTTGGAGACCGTTTGGGGCCAAACGGTCCTGCGTCCAAACGGGTTGAACACCCATTTGGCACCAAACAGTTTGGAGACAGTTTGGGGCCAAACGGTCCTGCGTTCAAACGGGTTGAACACCCGTTTGGCACCAAACGGTTTGGAGACCGTTTGGGGCCAAACGATCATGCGTCCAAACGGGTTGAACACCCGTTTGAAGCAGACCGTCGGGAAGGCGAAGAGCCGGGCTGCAAGGCGGCGAGGGACGGCGGGAGGGAGGCCAAGTACGCTCGTCGGCGGTGGCGACGGCGACGGCGGTAGCGAGAATCGCGAAAGCCAAAGGTGGAGACGGTGGCGTTGCTCTACCTGTGGAGACGGTGGAAAAAGAAGATCTGGAAGAAAGCGGCGATGCGCGAGTAAAGGAACAGAGCCGCATGTAGACGGCGGAGAAGCTTCAGTCGGAGGTGAGAACGGCGGTGGGAGTCGGAGGCGTACGGGAAAGATGAGAACAGGAGTGAAACGGGAGTGGAACAGTGAAAGCGAGAAAATGGGATTCTAGAAGAGAGAAAGGAGGGTGCGGGGTGTTATTTATAGGATTTGGGGGGCATCCTTACAAATTCCCGAAGTCAAACGGGTTTGAGACCGTTTGAACTCAAAAACGGGTGCGAGACCTTTTGAACTCCAAACGGGTTTGAGACTGTTTGAACTCCAAATGGGTGTGAGACCGTTTGAACTCCAAATGGGTGCGAGACCGTTTGAACTCCAAACGGGTGCGAGACCGTTTGAACTCCAAATGGGTGCGAGACCGTTTGAACTCCAAATGGGTGTGAGACCGTTTGAACTCCAAACGGGTGTGAGACCGTGAGATCGTTTGAATTCCAAACGGGTGTGAGACCGTTTGAACTCCAAACGGGTGCGAGACCGTTTGAACTCCAAACGGGTGGTCAAGGTTTTTGATGTTTTTTATTTTTATGTTTATTTTGTTTATGTGGATTTTTTATATTTTTTAGGAAAAAAGAAGAAGATGAAAATAAGGACAAACGAAAGATGATGATACTCAGATCTTGGGTTGCCTCCCAAGTAGCGCCTGGATTTAATGTCGCTGGCTCGATAAAATTCTGCTCTGGCTATGCTGATATTATAGGATCTTGGATCTCTATAGTTTGTCTTGGCAATTTGTCTGCTGGAGTGTAGTATTTCTTTAATCTATGACCGTTGATGGTTCTTTCTCCCCCGTTATCATCAAGGATAAGGACTTCTCCTGTCGGGTAAATATGTTTGATTGTGAAAGGCCCCGACCATTTTGTGCGTAGTTTTCTAGGAAATAACTTGAGTCTGGAATTCTTGCCACATATTCAATGGCATTTCGTTTCCTTTGGTTATTCCTCCACAGAGTTGGCATTTGTCACATGATCGCACATAATCATGTGCATCCTTTGCGATGGTTGGCCAGTAAAAACCAGATTGAAGAATTTAAGAGCGGTTTTCTTAGAGCTCATGTGCCCCCCAGTAGGGCCTGAGTGACAGTGCTCTAAAACTGGGATGATTTCTGTTTCTGGGATGCATCGACGAAAAAGTCCATCAGCGCATAAGCGGAATAGGTAGGGCTCGTCCCAGAAATACTTCTTAGCTTCATGAAGGAATTTCTTTTTGTCATGGGATGATGCAGATGGATGGATGATTCATGTTGCCAAATAATTCACAATATCAGCATACCAAGGAAATCCAGTAGTAATCTTCATTAGTTGATCATCTGGTAAAGAGTCTTGAATGGGTATGTTATTGGTGTCTTTAGCTTCAATACGACTGAGGTGATCTGCGACGACATTTTCAACCCTACTTTTGTCTTTAATTTCTAAATCAAACTCCTGAAGCATTAATACCCATCTGATAAGTCGGGGTTTAGCATCTTGTTTTTGGATCAAGTATCGTATAGCAGAATGGTCAGTATATACTATGACTTTTGACCCTATTAGGTAAGATCAAAATTTTTCAAAAGCATAGATAACTGCCAGGAACTCTTTTTCGGTGGTAGTATAGTTCTTTTGTGCCTCATCAAGCATCTTGGAGGCGTAATATATGACATAAGGCTTTTTGTCAATCCTTTATCCAAGGACTGCCCCTATAGAATAATCGCTAGCGTCACACATAATTTCAAACGGCTGCGACCAGTCAGGAGTTCTTAGAATAGGGGCAGAGATAAGGGCATTCTTCAGAGTTGTGAAGCTATTAATGCATTCTTGGTCAAATATAAAATCTGCTTCTTTGGTCAGCAGGTGAGTCATTGGCTTTGCTATCTTTGAAAAATCTTTTATAAATCTTCTGTAGAATCCTGCATGACCAAGGAATGCCCTGACTCCTCTGATGTCTTTAGGTGGAGTTAGCTTTGAGATGACATCAACCTTTGCTTTATCCACTTCAATCCCTTTTTCACTTATTCGATGTCCTAGGACCACACCTTGAGTCACCATAAAGTGACATTTTTCCCAATTCAAGATCAGGTTGGTGTCCTCACATCTTTGTAAAACTCTTCCTAGATTGAGTAAACAATTATCGTAAGAATCTCCGTATACTGAGAAATCGTCCATGAACACCTCCATGACGGATTCTGTTAAACCAGAGAAGATAGCAGACATACATCATTGGAAAGTGGCGGGTGCATTACATAGCCCGAACGACATTCTTCTAAAGGCATATGTCCCAAAGGGACATGTGAAGGTGGTTTTTTCCTGGTCCTCCGGGTGTATGGGTATTTGGTAAAACCCAGAGTAACCGTCGAGGTAACAAAAATATTTGTGATGAGCTAGGCGTTCCAGGACTTCATCAAGGAAAGGTAAAGGGTAGTGGTCTTTCCTTGTGGCTTTGTTCAACTTTTTGTAATCTATACACATTCGCCATCCAATTACAGTCCTGGTAGGCACTAGTTCATTTTTGTCATTTAGCACTACAGTAGTGCCTCCTTTTTTTGGAACAACCTGAACGGGACTGACCCACTGGGAGTCAGAAATAGGATAGATCATGCCAGCTTTGAGTAATTTAAGGACCTCCAGACGCACTACCTCCTTTAGATTACGATTTAGTTTTCTTTGATGTTCTCTAGAGGGCTTGAATTCGTCAATCATAGGAAGTCTATGCATACACAGGGCTCGATTTGTACCTGTTAGGTCGGTTATCTTATATATGATGACCTTTTTATGCCTCTTCAGCTCTTCCAGAAGCCTTTCTTCTTGATCTTATGTAAGAGTAGAGCTGATGATGACAGGGCATAATTTCTCCTCATCTAAAAAGGCATGTTTAAGACCTGAGGGTAAGGTCTTCATTTCGGGGGCTTTGGGTTGCTCATCGGCTTCTAGAATAGTAATGGCTTTAAGTTCTTCAAAAGTGGCCTTTGGCACTTTTTCAGACTTTTCCAGATGTTGGAGGCACTGTTGAACTAATTCATTTGCTGAGAATTCAACCTCTGGATTGATTAGAACGTTTTCAAGTTCGTCAACTGGCTCAGAGATTTCCAACTGTGACATTTGTTGAATAGCATCAAGGAGGAAAACCTCCTCTTGGATGTTGGGCCCTTTCATACTATTAAGGACTCGAAATTGAATTGCTTCTTTTCCAAGCCTAAGAATGATGGTTCCAGCTTCAACGTCAATCAGCGCTCTAGCAGTAGCGAGGAATGGTCTGCCAAAAATGATTGGGTACCTCAGGTCTTCTTTAATATCCATGACAACGAAGTCGCATGGTACGTAGGCATCCTTGCCTATCCTTACCGGGATATCTTCAATGATCCCCAAAGGTGTGGTTATAGTGGAATCAGCTAATTGGATAGTCGTTGTAGGCAGCAATTCAGTGAAACCCAGACGTTTGCACATTGAGTAAGGCATAATAGATATGCTGGCTCCAAGGTCAGCTAATCCCTTTTTTGCAGATGTGTTGCCAATGCAACATTGGATTCCGAAGGAACCTGGGTCCTTCTTCTTTTTGGGCATCTTGTTTAAGATGATGTCCGAAGTGGTCTGAGCAAGCTTAACAGTTTCCTACTCCTCGGTGATGTATTTTCTTGATAGTAAGGTCTTGAGGTATTTCGCCCAGGCTGGCACCTCGGAAAGAGCATCAAGGAGCGGGATATCAATGTATAGTTTCTTCATTGCCTCTTTGAACTTTTGGAATCTGGTGTCCATCTTTGTTTCTCGTAGTCTTCCTGGGTACGGGATTCTTGGTTTATATTGCAGAACTTCAGGTTCTGTGGACACTTTATCTTTTCCCTTTGTGCTTCCTGAGGGCTTTTCCATTCCTGGTTGCGGACTTTCACTTGTCATAAGAACCGGTGTGTCATTATTGTCAAGATCAATCTTGGTAGTCTCATGAAAAATGCGTCCAGTTCTGGTGGTGATGGCATTCAACTGCTCATGTCTGTTTTGTCCATGCTTAGGATTCGATTCAGGCTGCCCAGCAAACGTACCTACTGGGGGCTTTAATTGTGCGGCGATCTGAGCAAGCTGAGCTTTGACTGCTTTCTGCTGAGTCTGCTGGTTAGCAAGCATAGTTTGATGTGATTGTAACATCTGCCTGATCAAGGATATTTCATCTTCCGGTTGGGCAGGAGCATTTTTCAAAGGAATCGGTTGTTGTCCTTGCTGTGATTGCTGCGAATGCAGCGTTAGCTGAGGTTGCTGGGTGTGTAGTTGTGGGTGGAGCAGAGGATGTGTATACTGATAATAAGCATTTTGATTCCTGGGGTAGTTAGCCCTGGGGAAGTTGCTCATGGGATTCCCTTGATTTTGGTTGAAATTGTTTGGGAACCCAGGTGGTATCCTACTAGCAGATCCTCCCTGTGTTTGATGCTGAGGATTGTCAGTTCCAGCAGGATTTCCATACCAAAACCCTGGATGATTCCTTGACTGATTAGGGTTGTAGTAGACTTGCCCAGGGATGGAGTGGATAGAGTTAACTTGTTCCGGTAGTTACTCTTCCGACTGATCAATGGTGGGTTCATATGGTTGTGGTGGTGGATGCAGATCCATCATCACATTATATAGCATACCGCAGGAAAGGGTCGGATGGTCAGAAGCATGACAAGCCTCACAGGATCCCGTGACGGCTTTGACTTGTTGGACTGGTGGAGTTTTCTTCTTATCAATCTCTCCGAGAGAAGTCTCGAGAGCTTGTTGTTTATGAACTATGGTCTTTAGGACTTCAGCTTTTTCTTTCATCTCTATTGATTCTTTAGCTTTGAAAACCTTGAGGACACCCTTATTGATTGACCGTCCCCAGTTGGACTGGTTTTCAGCTCCGAGAGTAACAATCTTCCATGCGTCCTCGTAATTTTTCCTCATGAAGTTTCCTCCAGAAGAAGAATCTAAGAACTGTTTAATATCATCGCTTACTCCCTGGTAGAAGGTTTCTATCAGTTGATTCTGGGAAATTCCATGATGGGGGCATTTACGCAAAAGTTCTTTAAACCTCTCCCATGCCTCAGCAAGAGTTTCTCCAGGCAGCTGAGAGAAATGATTGATCTGCCCTCTGATTTCATAGGTCAGTGAGGGTGGAAAGAACTTCTCTAAGAACTTTTCCTCAAGAGGAGCCCAGGTGGTTATTATTGGTTCTCTGTCAAGTGAGTTATACCAACTCAAGGCCCTCCCAGATAGGGTGAAATGGAATAGATGAAGCATTATCACATCATAAGCGACATGAGCTTGTGGAACTAGGCGGCACAGCGCCTTAAACCTTTTTAGATGATCCATGCAATCATCTCCAGAACCTCTGGAGAAAGATATGCCTTGCATGATTTGGATCCACTGGGTCCGAATCTCGAAGTTGGGGATATTAATGATCGGAGGTCGGACCGGGTGGTTATCCTCATAGTTCTTTGGGACAGCGTAGTCCCTCAGTTGTTTGTTTCTTAATTCCAACTGAGCAGCTTGGGTTGCTGCCTCAGTTTCAGCTCTGATGCGAGCTTGCTCTTCCGCACGAATCTCCACTTGGATTTGGGCACGAGTTTCAGGGATGAGTTGTGCCCTTTGAGCGGCGATGGCGGCATTGACCCTCTCCATTACCAAAGCAGCCTGGCGTTGATCTTCAGCCATTTTCCTGGCTCTTTGGCGATTGAGTCGGATGCGGCGGTGGAAGCTTCTCTCTACCTCAGAGTCAAACTCTGGATCAGGGGAGAATCCGAGGTTATGCGCAGGTTGCATACATGATTTCTACCTGAGTAGAGAGAAACACCTTTAGATAATGACAAAAATATAATAGTTTCAAGAAGATATAGAGTTATGATTAAAGAAAGTGTAAAATCCTAACCAACTAGAAAGGTACCAAGCAAAATTACAACGTTCTGTTATCCCCGGCAACGGCGCCAATTTTTGATGGAGCTTCCACTCACGTGGAATTGCATGCACCACTAAAAATCCTAAAGATGGGAAGTCTTTAAGTTTAGCCTTGCTTATACTAGATAGAGAACTCCACCCACGTATGCTAAGATACGTGGAAGTCTTATCGTAGTATAGTTAAGGGTCGAATCCTCAAGACAACGGTCTTGTTGTTGCCAACAAGATGGAAAACGTTGAAATTTCACTTAACCACTCAATAGTCGGTATTTAGATCAAAAGGTTGATTTGGTTGTTTTTAAGCTAAGTGCAAAATAAAGTAAAGAAAGCAGGTAAATCTAATGAGTTAAACTATGATAAAAGATCACTAGGGTGTGATCGGTTTTTCACCACCACTACACATCGATCAACACATGTAAAGCAAAACTTAACCTGCAAAAAGAGTCCAGTCAGTTAGTATCCTTATAGACTTAGCTTCCTTTCGGAGAACTAACTACGAGAAGTGCGGGAATGTTGCAATGCCAGCCATTCCTGAGCAAATGGTCAAATTACTTTGTATCATTTCCCTCGCAAAGTGTGTTCCTCGACTTATCAAGGTTGCACTTTCATACGTCAACTGATTCCATTTCATAGTATGAAAGTGCAACGGATGATAGTGATTTTACTCCACTTCTTGAGATACACTTCTAGATACCGAAATAGATGCATGGTGAATACATGCACCAAGAACCAACATACAAACGAGTTTCGAATCTGATAGTACAAACGTAGACAATTCATACTAAGAGATACAAGATAACACAAGTTGTAGATCAAGCAACATGCATTCATTAATCGTTTGATGTCAAACTGACAAAAATAAGAACTCTATATTACAACCTAAGGATTACATTTACATGTTATGAAATCATAGGTAGCGGGGCTACTCCCCGCACCCTAGTGAGAGAGACTACTCGCTCATGACTAGGACAAAGAAGGAGGCAGGAAGAGAGAGAGAGCATCATCCCCATGAAGAAGATTGGAAGGTCAACCCCTTAGAGAGAGAGAGAGCAACGATCCACCAGTCTTCAAAGGTTGCACGATGATGAGATCTTCCCTTCCTACCTTCTTTGGCGAAGAAGGAGAAAGCAGCTTCAAGATGGGGTATGGGTCTCAGACCGGTAGCCCCAGGGCGGAGGGTGGAAGTAGGAAGAGCTATGGAATGATTGAGGCAGCCTTTGGGCGTCTGAGCTTCCCCCCCTTTTAAGGACCCCTTTGGGTCTTATTTATAGGCTTAAGTGGAGCCCAAACGGTCTTGAACCATTTGGGTGCTGAACTCGTTTGGGTGCTGAACCCATTTGGGTGTTGAACTCGTTTGGGCGCTGAACCCGTTTGGGCGCTGAACCCATTTGGGCGTTGAACCCGTTTGGGTGCTGAACCCGTTTGGGCGCTGAACTCGTTTGGGCGCTGAACTCGTTTGGGCGCTGAACTCGTTTGGGCGCTGAACCCGTTTAGGCGCTGAACCCGTTTGGGCGCTGAACTCGTTTGGGCGTTGAACCCGTTTGGACGTTGAACCCGTTTCGGCACTGAACTCGTTTGGGCGCTGAAACCGTTTGGGCGCTGAACCCGTTTGGGTGCTGAACCCGTTTTGGGTTTGAACAGTCTTGTAATTTTTTTTTCTGCAAGGATAAAGAAGAGGAAAGTTAATCTATTGATGTGTCAGCAATAAGGTAAAGAGTTAATGATTCTATCTATTTTATCTAAGAAAGAGTATGAAAAACAAGGGAAAACCAATAAAATAACATCACAAAGTGAGAGGTTATCAGTCATCCAGATCCCAAGTGTTTAAGGAGGATGGCTACGGTCATACCTAGCCCTCATCTTGAGAATAGTCACAATTGTGTCTTGGTAATTATATATGTGATGTGATTGGAGGACAATTGCAGTTTTACCTCAGTTGTTGGGTTGTATACCCTGATTTCTAGCATCATGACATGTACCAAGGCAGTCTAGGTGTTTTCAGCTTGACAATATTTTGTTGGTGGCAGTTTGACTAATATGTCACTGTAATGTAGACTCGTACTGACCTAGTAGTGCGGAGAATATCTTGGAGTTTGACTCTTCCTAGATCTTATATGGCACTAATTTTGACTTAGCAGTGGTCAATTTGATTTAGGTGGTATGACTCAAATCCTAAGGGAGTTAATAAAAGATGTACTATATATGTATAGTATATCTGCTTACGAACACGATTCACCTTGGATGTTTACCCTTTCCTTGTTTTTATTACTACTTAGTTGTTATATGATATGGTAAGAGAAATTAATTGTTATACATGTTCCTCATATTCCTTAGATAAGTATATGGTGTTTTTCTTATCTGCTAGAGATGTTACATCTGCCTAACTTGTGTAATCAGTTTAAATTATTCCTTTAGTTGAATCCACTCATTGTGCTTAATAATTTTATATCTTGTCATAGTTATAATTGTTGGTTAAGAGTTATATCTCTTTCTGGGACATGGGTATCACCCTTGTGGTTTGCCATATCTTTTTTAGGTGGTCGTCAGTGATGTGGGCAAGATCATGATGTTGAGGAAGAGCAGCTTAGAGATCAGTAAACGTAGAAGGTTGGAAAGCTACTAGTCTTTTAGTAGATTCCTATGTGTCCTCCTTGTACTCTCAAGTCCAGGAGGGATGTGTTTTGTAGATGATATATACATCGATACATGTTTTTTTTTATAGTATGCCTTGATTGTACATAAGGCTTGTATAAGTTTGTATATGTGAACATGTCTTTTGTAACATGTGTGGGCCAGATGACCATTATACATATGTATATACCTGGTACGATATGTGATATGTTACATGTTGTGGACCTTGTCGTAGTATGTTTCTTCTTTCGATGGTAATATAAAATCAATTTTAGTTTACCCATTCTTTTGGTAATGTGGCAGCTTAGTAGTTGATCACGCACTTTGTTTTGAGTTATCTCACCCGTGTGGCATCGGGTTGTCACATTGAGTGCCTATGATGAGTCTGGGAATGTAGACTTGCTTTTGAGCTCTATACATTTGGTTTCTAACTAATATGCTCCTACTTTTTTATACTCACACTAATTGATGTGTGGCAGGGTCGTATTAGAGTGGTAATTATAGGTCTTTATATAGAGACATGGGACTTCATAGTCACTAGCTAGTATTTTGAGTGGTACACCTTAAATTATCTAAGGATTAACAAAGATATAAGTAATTAAGTTGTGTAGTCTATCTATTTTGGGTTTCTTAGTAAAAATGCATTTTGATGCTTTTATTTCTCTTTTACACCTACAAAGTATAACTTATTTCTCGCATAATGCATCTTACTATTATTTCATATCTTGCAGAGAATACTATCTTTATTTAATTCATCCTTAGTACTGTAGTAATAGTAAGCTTGTAAGCATTGAATGTTATCTACTTTTATATCATATCATTGGAACATGGGTTTCAAACTTGTTCCATCAAACTTTTAAGTGACCAATAGTGTAAGTAGTGAAGTACTAAAGAGGAGCCTCCTCTGATGATCACCATTAGCTTCAAGGTTGATGGTTCTCTTTTGTTGTTTTACTTATAGTCATATGTGTATTCTCAAGACTGGGTATGGTGGGTTTGATCAGATGTATCTATGACTCACATTTTTAGCCTACATGCCTATATATATACACATGTTATAACTCTATAGTTATACCTTTTTTTATACAAGTTGTGACATTGTCTAGAAAACTAGATAAAAAGAGTGTTGACTTTTATTGACTTTATGATCATTTATATAATTTGTATTTTCATTTTCAAAAATTAATAAATGGGTCTTCCATTTTTCTTTATTAAGATAAATATTTTGATAATATTAAGGTTACAAGTGCATCACCTATAGAGATGGATCTACATTTCCTAACTTTATATATGGTTGAAGCCGCTTACATGTTATTCATATACTCACTCATAGTTGTGCAATGTAAACTTCTTGAGAATGTGGTATAATATATGACTTTAATTTTTAAATATTTTTATCATATAATTTTATTTTATCAAGGAAACAACATCATCAATAAGGAGAGATTGTTTTCCCAAGGGCATTGTGTAAACCTACATTCATTAGAGACATATTTCCTTTTATTTTTTCTTATAACCATGTTATTAAGTGTCGTAAGACCATATTAATTAGAGTAATCCAAAATGGACTTATAATATACAAGAATTAGTGTTTGTAATAAATTTATTTTCCAATGTGTTCTAAACCTTGTATTTATATATATAATTTTATCTTATAAATTATTATTTGTGTGATCCCACAACCATTTAGGTCTTATTTAGGACCCTAGGGAGCCATGTAATCGTTATCTATTAATACCTAACTATCTAGATTCCAAATTTATTGTTATATGACTTTTGGGTCAATAACATTTTTGGCCAAATTGTTAATTTGATTGAAAAGGTGTTGGGGGAACTTTTAGTTCATTTTGAATTCCTATTAAGTGTTCAGATATATATCAATAAAATTATCATTTCAATCGAGTACTATCTTGTCTGAAATCTAGTTTGATAGAAGGGTTGAAAATTTAACTTATATATCAATTTTCTTAGTTTTTGTGTAATTATTCCAATCAATGTTCTTTGATTGAAGTCATACTTAAATTGAATAATGTTTAGTCTAAGTACAAGATTAGTTGGGACATATATCAATCACACGATTGGCCAGTAAATTTTGTCCTTAAAAACTCCCAATGAATATATGCATTAATCAATCCTAGATTCTCCCAGACGCACCACATGGATAATCCTAACCAATTTTTATATGTGGAGGCCATATTTTATCACTTTAACATAAACTTGTTACATTGACAAAATACCAAATTAATTTTTTGTCTTGGTGGTTCTGTTGGTTCTCAAGTTAGAGCTTCACTTATTCAGGAAAATCCTTTAGGCTACATTGTAATCTCCTTTCTTCCAATAATGTTCTATTTAAGAAGAAGTCTTCTACAGGTAATGAAAGGTGTGAAATGAAACTGGTCTAGAAGTAGTTGGTTGTTTTGTTGGTTGTATGCCCTGGGAGACAACATATGATAATCACTACTACATAATGGGGATACAGTGTTGGTTATTTTTGGCATCCGGCACCGGTTTAAGACCAATGATCAAGTGGGCGACGCTAAAAGTTAGATCTTTCTTTGTCGGTTGCATTAACTGCAGACAAAAAGTTTCCACGTCGGTGCTTTTTTAGAGAGAAGTCGGTGATGTAACTCTCACTGAGTGTTTCTCTGACATTTAATCATTGGTTGTTTACTACCAAGCAACCGACGCTAAATAACTTGATGTTGATTTTATGAGTGATGGAACACGCAGTTACTTGAAAGCACCAGTGTGGAAATTAAATGTAGTTATTTTTATTAGTGATAGAATAGTACAAATTTAGGTATATTCTAGAGGTTACCTAAAAACACCGACATTGGGAAAAAAATGTAGTCAGGTTTTATACATAACCGGTGTGAATAAGTATATGTTTTTTTATAGTAGGTCTGTAGACCTACTGTCCGGCCTGCTAGCCTGTCTGGACCCTGTTGTTCTTCAGAATTGGATTTTGAAGAACAACATGATCTCTGCAACCATCACAGCCTAACAACAGTACAACACACCTACAAGAAAAAGATAAAATATACAAAGTAGGCACAAAAATTCCACATTCTATCATTTTTTCACTTCAAGTTTGCACATAAATCCATGAACTCACATCTCAAATTTAACCCTCAGCCACACTTCAATTCCATACATTTAAATCATCATTCTCTTCCTCATGCCTTCGCATTCAAATTCAGACACACATATGCACTTAACATTCAATTCACGCTCACAAAATTACATATCAACATCAGCTGCCATCTCAAATTAATTAAGTTTAGAATGTATTTTACATATCAACAATTCA
Organism: Alisma plantago-aquatica; assembly: GCA_963693085.1. Taxonomy (NCBI): domain Eukaryota; kingdom Viridiplantae; phylum Streptophyta; class Magnoliopsida; order Alismatales; family Alismataceae; genus Alisma; species Alisma plantago-aquatica. Next base: position 634,053,047 of record OY856415.1, read on the forward strand.
CACTCAGAAACACATATAAAAAGTCTAACATCAAAGATTGAACTTCCAAAAAATACCAAACAACTGTCATATTTTTCATTCAAGTCCACACTTTTGATTAAGCAGGTTGCTGATTGTTCATGTAGGTCATTCAACTTCTACAATGTATAGGGTTCAGTATTCAGAAAAGACTGTAGAGAGAATGAGACTTTTCATTAGATTTATCAAAAATGAGAATACTTTCTTAATATAATATGATCCAAGACTAAAAACTTACATTCGGTATTGTGACAACCACTGTCAAACTGACAACATTATCACACAAAACTATGCAAAAACAATTATTAACATTGGATTATCAAAATTCACTAAAAATTAAAACCTTTTTGCTAAGAGATCCACTACCATGAAACTCTTTTTAGAAAGAACCAAACCATATATACATCATGGTTCACTTTATATATACATTGTTCCATCACATTGCAAGGATATGAGATAACAGTTGCGTTACTACGTACTAGCCAAAATCTCATATCGATCATAAAACTATTTATGCACTATCTCCCAAAGACCTGAGAGTAAAGGGACGACACATAGCACTCTCTATCCACAAGACACACATAATAGCACACTCCACCTAAGTTGTTCCTATTGTCCTTGCTACTGTTGTCCGCTGCACAATCTCTACCTCCTCGTACACGTCTACCTAAAAAGTGTGAAAACTCATGGGGTGAGATCCATATCTCAGTGGGCAATATAACCATCATCTAACAATATTACCATCATAGATAAATCTTATGAAAGAGAGCAGAAGAAACCTTTATTGAATGAAACACGTATAACTACTTGTGATATGCAGAGTAGAGAAATATTTACCATTAAGTAGTTTCAATAACTGTGACTCAGAAATGGATCATCTAATCATTTTTAAAGCAATCTTAGAATGGAGCGGGGCGCAAGAAGGTTGGCGATGAGAGGGGAGACTGATGCACCGAGATCTGCTACTGTGCCTGTCGCTCCGATTGGCAATCCTCACTGGAAAGGAACCAGTGGTCCTCCTCATCCAATTACGGTTGCCAGAGAAAAGAAGGCATGTACGGAGGTGGTAGTTCCAAGCGGAGGAGGGATCCCATCAAACCTGGAGAAGAAGACATGTGACCTAAGAGAGGGAAAGCTAGTCTATTTGAAATACATTGTGGAAAGGAACAAGGACATGTGGAGCAGAGCCGCAGCGGGGTACATGATCGATCTCAAGCCTCACTGGCAAACCCTGGTTATTCATCCCGCGCAGATCTGGAAGGTCAAGGGGTCAATTGAGGTGAGATCGAGAGGTAAGGGGTTCTTTCTTATCCTATTCTCCAACGATAATGATATGCAGGAAGCTCTAGAAGAAGGTCCTTGGTTCGTTGTAGGTAAGCCCCTAATCATCAAAAAATGAGAGAGGAGAGATTAAATGGAGATGCTAAAATTGACGGAGATTTCGATATGGCTTAAGATCCATAATTTGCCGCTTGAGTTGTAGGATGAAGAGATGTTTTCTTATATCAGATTGTTCTTAAGGAAGCCAGTTAGAACTGAAAAGCTTACTTCATCCTTCAAGAGACTTGAGTTTGTTGATATGCAGGTCCTAGTTCCCATAAATTTTGCCTTTCTGAGAGAACTGGAGATAATCAGTGAGGACAGAATCATTGACTCAATTCAATTTGAATATGAGTGGGAACCAAAAACTTGTATGTCGTGCAAAAACTTTGGTCATGATGCTTCTATCTGTTATGAGAATGTGAATGGGATCACAGGGAAGCTCGGTGAGTTTCAAAAGTAAAGAAGATATGGAAACTAAAGAATTCTAACACTGATTCTTATTCTGTATCTGTTGTTGTTGTCGACGATTCTGTCATTCCTTCTGAAGGTAGTATCATGGGAACTCATCCTGGGATCTCATCATCAGAACAACTACAACCTGGAGCCTCTCCTGTGTTTTCTTTAAGGGTGGTCTCATCTATGAATGGTAATGTGGCTCTAATCAATGAACCCCAGAACATTGGTATTGCCAATATATGTTCTTCTCTACAACAATTATGAACAAAGCTTCTCCAGTTTTAACCTTAGTTGATGAGTTGGTTTCGAATCCAATTCAAGGTTTTGTGGCTAGGTCTGGCCGGGAGGGATGGCAGGTACCGAGAAAGACTATAAGCCCACCGAAATGTCACACCAAGAGTGCTCCTCAGAGGTAGGTTGATCATTCACCAAACAAATGTTTTCTTCTAGATAATGATCTTAAGGGCTTGGAGGCTTATGGAGGAGAAGGCAGTTGTAACCTTCCATATGGATAATCCCTTCTCTATCTTGGCTTGGAATGTGAGTGGGTTTAAGTAACAAAATACCTCGCATTCAAGTAGAACTGGAAAGGTTAAATCCTAATATCTTCATTATGTTAGAATCTCAGATTAATAAAGACAATCTTCCTTCTACTGTTAATAATGCCTGGAATGGCTATTCTTATATTGATAACTCAAATCACTACAGCTACACTAGAATCATTATTCTTTGGAAAGATGAGAATGTTGTGATTAACAAGATCGATGATAATGAAAAGCTCTTACACTGTGAGATTCAGAATGGTTGTGCTCTTTTTGAATTAACAGCAGTATACGGTGCTAATTAAGATGATGATAGAAAGAACCTATGGAAGACAATTTTATTCGTAGTTGCCAATATTAATAAAAGTTGGTGTGTGGCTGGTGACTTCAATGTTGTGAGACTTGCTAGTGAAAAGTTGGGGAAGAATCCTCCCACAGAGAAGAGCGTGATTGATTTCAATGATGCCCTGGGTAAAGTTGACTTAATGGAAATGTCTACCAAAGGCCCTTTCTTCACTTGGGACAGTAAAGCAAAAAGGGTTGTAGTACTTATTCTAAGATTGATAGGGTCTTCTGTAACATTAGCTTCTTAAATTCCTTTCCCAATGTGTGGGCTGAAGTTGTCTAAAATATTTTCAGTCATCATAAAAGTATCAAGATTCATTTGATGGCTGGAAAAAAGAGGGTGACACCCTTTAGATTCATAAACTTCTGGTCTAAGCAAGATGGGTTTGATGAGGTCATTAACAATGCCTAGCACTATGAGGTGAAAGGCCCTCCTATGTATAGGCTATACATAAAGCTTCATAATGTGAGATTTTCAATGATCCAATGGAACAAAAATCATGTTAATAACTTTTCTTCTCGTGATATGTCTTTGGAAGCCCAAGCTAATGAACTCTAGATCAAATCTGTCATGGATCCTGGTAATGTCACTTTGCTTTCTCTTGTAAATAAGATCAGAAGGGAGATTGTTGTCTACTGCGGAAGATGAGGAAAGCTTTTGGAGGCATAAGTCTAGAGTGTAGTGGTGGAAACAGGGTGATAGAATTACAAAGTTTTTCTATACCTCCCTGAAATCAAGGAGATTAAGAAACAATATCATGAATTTAAAGATTGATGGTGACTTCTGTTCAGATCCCATCATTATCAATGATCATATTACTAAACATTTTGAAATAGCCGGCAACTCTATGAGTGCCAATGTCTTCCAATGGAGTGATAAGTGGAAAATTCCTGCTATAACTTCTGATCAATTTCATTTCCTTAGAAGCATGATGACCAAGAAGGAAATTGAAGATGTTCTTAATAACATGTAAGAGGATAAGGCCCCTAGGCATGTTGGCTTCAATGTTGCTTTCTTCAAAAGATGTTGTAATGTTATTGGTGAGGATGTGGTTAAGGTTGTTCAAACTTTCTTTGTTAGCTTGAAATTGCTTAAAGAATGCAACATAACTTTCATTGTGCTAATTCCTAAGACTAATGTGATTGAATATATCAAAGACTACAAGCCAATTTCTCTCTGCAATATTGTTTACAAAAGTATTACTAAAATCCTTGCGAATAGGCACAGAGTTGTTCTCCCTGATGTCATCAGCCTTAACCAAATAGCCTTTGTCAAAGGGAGGAGAATTGAAGATGCAATCTTTCTTGCAAACAAACTTCTTAGCAATTTTGGCAACAATGGTATGAGTACCTTGTGTTTAAAGGTTGACCTTTCTAAGGATTCTGTTAGAAGGGATTTCATTTTGTTCCTTTTATGCAAAATGGGCTTCCCCTCTTGTTGGTTGGATTGGATTGAAGTTTGTTTCTCCTCTGTCTCCTTTCAAGTTTTGATCAATGGTTCTCCTTCTAAAAGCTTTACTACCTTGAATGGTGTTAGGTAGGGAGACCCCTTATCCCCATATCTTTTTGTGATTGCTATGCAAGGGCTTTCTGCAATTCTAGACTCATATGTTGATGATGGAAAAAATATCCCTTTGTCCCCTGAACACTTGTTGCTCAAGGTCTCACACATCATTTTTGCGGATGACCTTTTACTCTTCTCCAAAGTTGATTCTTCTAACCTCAAAAGTATTGAAGAAGCTCTAGATACTTTTAGGTTGGCATCAGGCCTGGTCTTGAATAACCAAAAGAGTAGCATCCTTCTTAGCAAGGTGCAGATGTTAAAATTCTTGACAGTACGAGCATTCAAAGGGAATCCATTCCGGTCAAGTATTTGGGATTATCCCTCTTTTCTGGAAGGCTCACGAAGGTCATGTGCTACCCCATTGTGGATAAAATCAAGAGGAAAATAGATATGTGGAAAAGTAGAATTCTCTCCATGGCTGGGAGAATAGAGCTTGCTATTTCAACTCTATCGTCTTATCATATCTTCTGGACTACTACTTTCCCAATACCTAAAGCTATGATTCTTGGCATTGAAAGACATATAAGAAGCTTTATATGGGGTGATAAAGAGAAGGAAAAAAGTTGCATTCTATCTCATGGGAGGTCATCTATCCCTAGGCATTAGGCGTATTGAGGAATGGATGGATGCCAGTTTTGCTTAAAAACTTATGGGATGTGGCAAGTAGCAAAACCTCTCTATGGGTCAAATGGATTCACGAGAGGTATATTCAAAAAACTTTTGTCTGGTCTATTCTAATCAGAAGTAGTTCTTCCTGGATGTTGAGAAAACTTTTATCCAAAAAGAATCAGCTGCTCAACTTAACTAATTTTAAAGTTGGAAATGGCAAAACACATTTGGGATGGCTCTCGGGAGGAGCGGAAGGGGGCGAGGGCATGGGCAAAAACCTAGCGAGCTAAGTGGAAGAGGACAGAGTGTCACGGAGTCATCACTGGCTCCTCTGATTTTCCAATCTGAGGTAAATCGAGATGGAGGCCAGTTAGCCCTTCCCCTGGAGTCGCCCAGGGCTCAATCGCGCAAGGAGGCGGCGCCTTCCACCTCCGACCCCCCGAAGATTCCTCCTAGAAGCCCTGAAGGTTCCACAGCCTCTACCCATTTCGCAAATTGGCTCAAGGTCATTAGGCAGGATCAGGAAGAGATTGATATCGAATTGATCGATTATGTGGAACCTACCAACAGAAATGGTGTGCGTTGTGCATCTGTTTCAAGTCAGGAATGCCCAATCCCTAACTGGGAGGAGTTCCTTTCCATCCAGTTCGTGGGTAAAAAGTCTTACAGCAGCCAACTCGAGGGTTGGATTCATAGGCAGTGGCATCCCAGCGGCCCCGTTGCTGTGATAGATTTTGAGCGTGAGGGATTCATCGTCAAGATGCCGACTCACAAAGAAAGGGAGCACGTTCTGAATGAGGCACCCTGGTTTATGGATGGCTCTATGTTAGTGGTTCATTCTTGGATTCCAAGTGCCTCTCTTCAACCTCTTTCTTTCGAGCAGGTTCCAGTTTGGCTTAAAATTGAGAATCTGGGGTTACCATGGACCCGCAAGCGCATCGCCTGCGTTGCCAGCACTATTGGCAAACCCGTCGACATTGAGGATCATTCAGTCATTGCAGGGTGCCTCGGTGAGGCACTGGTATGTGTTGAGGTCTGCAACGACATGAAGCTTCCCAAGACAGTGATGGTGGAGATCGATTTTGTGCCCAAACTCCTGAAATTCGAGGCAGTAGCTCACCCAGTTACGTGTTCCAACTGCAAGAAGTTCAGCCACAGGAGCATGTCCTGCCCCACGAAATCTAGGAAGCCGCCGCCTGCTAAAGACTTGCAGATTAAGATGGGGAAATCAACTGTTCGAGGAAATGTCAAGCCCACTAAGGAGCAATCTAAGGTGTCGCCTGAGATCCTTGATGATGTTGGAGTCAACCATGCTGATGAGGATGATAAACTGCGAGAGCTAGTCTCACAGTAGATCATTGATACTGTCCTCAATGCTCATCTTGTCTACCAATCCACAGCCACCTACAACCAACCGAAAGAACCTGATATGTTTGGGTGCACTCCAGTTTGCAATGCAGGTAGTCTCAACCTTGATTGGGAGCTAGAGATTGTGAGAAGAAGCAAGGAGGATATAGGTTCTGACTCTTAGAAGATCAATAAGATCTGGGAGAGTTGTGGATTTTCTGTTGATTACCAGGAAAGGAAGGAAAAACTATTTGAGGAGGAGGTAAATTCCAATGATTCAGATACTGAGTCTAGGTGTTGTGACCTTGATTCTACGGATTTCAACCTGTCATGGTCAAAGAAAAAGAAGAAATCTGCCAGGAAAAAGTTGGGTTGAGTTTCATGCTTGCCTAACCCTTGGTGCTCTTTTTCTTTTTTTGGCTTTGATTCCTGGTGTAGTTGTGTTCATTAGGGGTCACTAAGTCTGCTGGCTGCCGTTTGATGAAGAGGGACTGATCCTTCATCTGGAATCCACACTTTCAGGGACTGGTTCTAATTCTAGTGGAGGAAAGGTGGATGGTTAGTTCAAGGACATTACGCGTGGGTCAGCTCATGGAAGGTCCCTTGATGATCTTTCCTTCTGCATCATGAATTCTTGTGTTTGGATTGGTGGTGGAAGATGACTCTTGTCTATTCTTGAAGATGTTGACTTTTCCAGTAACTATCGTCAGCTTTCAGTTTTCCAGGATGGCACACATTGAAGGTGTTTTGATTGCTAGTGTTATGTTGGTTAATTTAGAGGTTGATCCATAGTTCTGGTAGAGGTCTGTGTTTTCCTGTAACTGATGTAGTTTCTTCTTGCGCTTTCTTCCTTTCTGGAGATTTGTTTTTAGATCTCTTTTGATTTCTTTTTGGATGGTTCATCCCTGTTTGTAATAGGGGCACATGTCTTTGTACCCAAAGTTTTGGAAATTTTATAGTAACAGGATTTTTGACCGACCAAAAAAAAGTTGGAAATGGCAATGATTTCTTATTGTGGTCTAACCCGTGGTGCCCTGGCAGAACCTCGCTTCTTGAGCACGTTAACAACCAAATGGTGTTCAGGCTAGGCAAAGGCAAGCATTGTAAGGTGGATAGTTGCATTAGTAATAACACTTGGGTTTTTACGAATAGAAGGGGTGATATCTTTGTCGATAATTATCTAAATTCGATTCCTAAGCCAGACAGTAGCAAACCTGATTCCATTCTTATCAATGGGTAGAGCAATGTTTCCTGCAGGGATTTCTGGGATCTCATTAGAATCAAAAACCCAATAGTCAATTGGGGGAGATGGTGTTGGGATTATAGGATTCCAAGGAAGCATTCAGTCTTTCTTTAGAAGGCTTTTCACAACAGGCTTTTCATGGATTTTGTTCGTCAAAATTTTGGGTTTTACTTGTCCTCAAGGTGCCCAAACTCTTGTACTAATTCAGAGACCGGGGAACATCTATATTTTGGTTGTTGCCTGGCTAGAAATCTCTAGAGTATGATCTCTAGTTTTCATCAAGGGAGGTCTGATGCTTTGGAAACTTTGGATGCTATTCTGGTTTTTAGTGGAGAGAGAAAGAAGTGTGCATGCAGCATTTTGTACAATTTGTGGATAGAAAGGAACAACATAGTCTTTCTCAATCATAGGTGAAAGATCGATTCGATCTGGAATCAAGTCTTGCTTGATTCACACCTGTATAGACAGCCCTCATTCTTTGTTTTGTCTTTGTTTTTTCTTTCTTTTCTCTCCCTCTTATAGAACTGTACAGTTATATAAAAATCAATAAAAAAGTGGCAACACATTGGGTTCACCAAAAAAATATGAAGAACATGTATAAAATTTATCAACTAAAACATATAAAAGCAATTGCAGCTTCATTCAATGTTTCTGTATTTGATCCTTAAGCAAATATGCCACATGGATGATTATATCTTTAACAATCAATCTTATGCCCTAAAGAGATGAGGTATACCACTCATTCTCCAACTGACCACTACTAAGTAGCATCAGTGCCATACAAGGTCCATGGAAGAGCCAGACTCCATGACCTCTCCTTTCTTAGTCAGTATGAGATTATTGGTAGTGACATTATGAGTCAAACTGCAATTAGCTATCTTGGGTATATAGCCTCATCACTAGATAAATATAGCTCATATTTGTTCCCATATCAGGGTATGACCCGTAGTCAATCCTGATCATATTAGGATGTGGTTCGTAACCAATATTGATTGTTTATTTGAGTCATGGTACAACTGCACTCTTGTTAAGGTATGACCCAAAGTCAATCCTAATCTTCAGGGTATGGCCCATAGCCAATCATGTTAGTTAAGGATACAAGAAGATACCTCAACTTGCACCCTGCATATTCAACAATATGCACTCAGAGTAAAACTTGTTTCACCATTCAATAAATCTTGACACTGAATGGATCTATGGCCACAACAACTACATTTTTAGTTCACTTGATAGATTAAGTGCATTATAGTATCTTTTAGCATCAATCGAGTTACAAGCATGAATTATAGATAAATGCTACATAGAAACGTGCAACATATTTTTCAAGAAATCTTGTATCAATTATAACATGTCTTGTTACACTCATCATGGGATCTCAGTCCCCTAAACACTTACTGGGAATCACATCCCTTCAACATTGTCATAATCATGATCACATGTTAGGGTATCAAACCCTCAGTTCATTATTGAACAGTGTCATCATTTACTAGGAAACAATCATTTCTAGGTCATCATACTTGTATGTATATATATATATATATATATATATATATATATATATATATATATATATATATATATATACACATATATATGTATATATATGTCTATATATATATATATATATATATATGTATATATGTGTATATATATGTATATATATATCATACTTGTTGTACAAGTATATCACTTGGCTCACATGGCCTTATATGACATGTATTATGCTAAATCATCATAGCTCATACCTGGCTATGCTCATCATTTCACAACCCCTGCATGGTTAGGATTTCATAATGAATGCAATACCAAGTAAATATCATGACCATGCCATAAAGAGAATCATTCAAATTGCAACCCTCTCATAATTAGGGTTAGGGTTTTCACTTGTAACTGATTTAGGGTTTTCAAGTTCATATTTAATAGTTAAACCCTAATTCATATCATAAGAGCTATATTATTTCTATAAGTATTCAAGCATACTTCATCAAATATCATCAATTAATTATCAACGTGAAGTACTACCTTTCTCATGTGAGTAGTACAAGTTTCCCTCTCAACCTTACTAGGATATTGACTCCAACATATGTATTACATTGATTTAAATCTCTTTAGGGTTTATCATCCTACAATTATTAAAGTGTATCCATCTCATTAGTTCATAGTGTATTCATTGATTACATTCAAGGTGTATCATCCTACACTCATCAAGGTGTATCGGCCTTCCATGACACTCTTCCTTTGTGTCGTCCATGGCATCTCAAAGGGATATTGGTTTAGTGGTGCTTAGGGTGATATTGATTGTAAGGTGCTTGAGGTATATCAGCCATAGAGTATTCTTATGTGTCGGCCACACTATCATATTATGTATTAGCCACTCAATCAACTAGTGTGTCGGCCACACCATCAATTAGGGTATCAACCACTCTATCAACTAGAGTATCAACCTAGATATCCCTTCATGTATTGGCCATATGGCTCACTATGGGATATCGACCTCTAGGGTTTGAATTGTATCGGATGAACCCTTATTCAACTCCTTAGTTCTTTCACCTAATTTCCTCACCACTACTTGGTGTATATGCCAAGGCTTCTAAGAGTGTGTTTCTCACACCTTTACATGGTGCGTCGGGTTAGAGGGGTGACGGATTGAGAGTGTATCGAATTAGAGTTAGGGTTGACCATATCGGCCTCTATACCCCAATAAGACATTACAATTTGACACTCCATCTTCACTAGGCATCTCTTGGTCATGACAAGCTAGTGCCTTTGAGGCATATCATTTTTAAGAGTATATAACATATCGGCCTAACAACAACATATTGCTTTAGAGTATCACAAGTCATGTCGACCATCCATGTTATGGTGCAAGTATGTGTATCAACTTTGTTATCATTAAGATATCAAACTACCCTATTCTTAGCCTTAAGTGATAGGTTAAACAATTGAAAGGATAGTAGTCAAACTCATGTGACAAACCAATAGGGGTAGGAGTTCATGTGTATCGATTTCCATAGATATACCCTTATATCGGGTTATGGTTTTCACAAACCGATATCAGTTTGTGCGTAGTGGTTCTCATCATTTTCAAGCTCCAAACTTTCTTCCATTATTACTCTAGTTCATGGACAACATTCCCATATATTCATTAGGGCTCGTACAACCATTATTCAAACAAGAAAAGTCAAAGTAGAGAAGGAATCACCAAGTATTACACGATAGAAGGTGAATAATAATAAAGTTGAGTTCATGTTATATAACCCACCTCAAAATCAAAACAAGAGCCTCAAGCTCCAAAGATCCATGTTCCCAAGGTCCAAGACTCGATCACAACACTTCTATATGAAAGAAGATATCATAGTTAAGAACTTGGTGAAGAAGAAAAGAAAGAAAGGAATCATGACCCGAGAAGCATAGTCCACCCAAGGTTAAAGATAACCATGGCTTCACCTTAGGCAAGATGCTCGAGCTCCTTCCTATTCCTCAAGCTATATGGTCTTCCACCAAGAAAAGGATGATATTAGAGTTAAAAGTTTCACTTTTAGGTGAAAAGAGAGGCTTATATAGTTGAGGTTCAAGAGAGAGAATATGTGCAAGGTGTCATCACCATATGTACATGGGTGACGTGTGTCCATGCATGGTGGCTTCATGCATCCATAATTACCTTTCCATGTAAAACTCATGAGGATAATCCATAGATAAGATATCGGCCATTAGATATCTTGTTTAACAAGATATCATAACCCAATATTACTTTATGTGAAAACTGATTCAACTTTTACAAGGAACATGGAAATTGATAGGCTTCACCTACTTGAGGTTATTATCCCAAGATGAGTACTTTCAAAGGTTACCAAACCGATATGGGACCTCCTCTATGGATTCCAATCTGATAGACACTCCCATATACACTTCATAGCTTGACACAACCTCATCTAGGGTTCAAAACACTCAACACTTCTTTGGTTCTTTCACCATAATGAGTGCTATCATTCAACCAAGACTCAAACAAGGAGCCCCCTTCTTTATCTCTCCTCTAAATGATGCTAAGAGATAGAAGGAACACTCTAGAGGTGATAATTTGCACATAAACCCCTTATTTGGGTATATTGCAATCTTTATCAAAACTATCATATAAGGCACAAACAATTTGCAAATAAGTTCAAAATTGAGAAATAAACTCTCCTAGAGTATTAATTACTTTTCAAAAGATTAAGACAAGGTTCTAAACAACTTACTTAGGCAAAGCTTCTAGGGTTATCCCAAAACCTAGGTCAGGGGTGTTACAAATATAGACTTGTAATCTACATGATTGACAATCACCTGCATATACATCATCACATAATATGTGCATGCCCAGCCATTCTCTTGTATAGGGGCATGTACATTTAAAATTTTACATTAATATGTAATTAAGAAAAAATGATCATAATATATTATGCAATTGTAACATGAGAAGACTATACATCAACACTCCTCCAAGTTACTGATTTCTTTTTTTTATCTACCTTCTCTCTTCCGGTACAAAATGCTTTCACACTCCTAGAAGTTAAATTAACATACATGTTGTGTAATTAAACTGTCATGTGCATACATTAACAAAATATGTTGGGCACCCAAAAACTATACTTACTCTTGAATCGCCATTTGCATTGGGTTCCCCTCATTTGTTGGCAGTTTTTCACCTGAAGGATCAATTAAATACACACTCCAAGACTCGAGAATAATCACTAACAACTGTCAGTGCCTATTTCTGAAATAGAAGGCATATAAAATTTAAAAAATGAATCCAATAGGTTAATACATATAAACAACAAGCCAAAAACTTACCTAACGTTAAAGGGAGCTAAGATCATGATCTTGGAAGCACCAAATTCTTACATCGCAGTAGTCACATATTCTTTTATGCCACTCGGATCTCTATGTACATTGCTAATCAACAGTGGAACTAGAAATCCCAAATTTTCTATTGTGCAATCACGAGTCGTGAAATAACAATGACTAAAAATATTATATATAAACCAATACTCGAACTATATGTAAGAAACAAATTAAACAATTTTCACATATACGGGGTATTCACACTCACTGTATCCAAAGTTCTATCACTAATGTGTTCATTCAGTCATATCTAAATACCTCAGTGACATTTGTCAACACTATAACATTTTAATGTTGTATACCTACACCGTGCTCCCTAAGGCGGATCACAATGCTATCATTTTGGTTTATAGTGTCTAACCATCTTGTCAACATCTAGCATTTAGAGCCTAAGCATTGGAACAACTCTTGTGGAATAAAATGAGGGGGCGGAGGCTTCAGAACCTTAGGGGGCTTCTTAGTTGTTGTAGGTTGCATACATATATTCTAATATTAGCTTGTCATGGAATATTTTCTAACACCATTGTGGTTATTTTATATAAGTTCCAATATACATTGGTCATACCTAAAGAAATATAACGAGTCATTTGGGCCACCCAGTAAAGTTACCTTCTACCTCCCCGACTGTTGTGTCATGTGGGCGCTCGTATGGGAGAGGTATGTCCCTCATTCTAGGAAATACACACATGATTCTCAGACGATAGTGATCAACGACAAGGGGAATAGTATGAACAAAAATGGCATTATCAACCTCGGCATCTGTCACAATGTGGCCTGCTAGTTCATCGATGACAAGATGACATTTTCTGGGCTGCAATTTTTTGAAACATAAAATTTTAATTTTAAAAAAAATACGTATTGATTTGAGGAATTACTTTTATCACAAAAAATGACTTGAATTGAAATCTTACCTCAGTTGTTCCATGTGGGTCTGAAGGGATGCTCCCAATTCACTCTGTAGTAGAGTGATGAACAGGTGATGTGACTGCTACAGAAGCAACTTTCTACATCGCCTGAGAAGCAAAGTGTTTCTCCAAGGAAGCATCTACCAATATTTACACGTACTTTGAGACCACTTGCACTTTTGGTGGGATGAGCTAAAAAAATATTTTATACCAAAACCAGTTCCAACGTACCTAACACATCCCATACGCTCTTCTGTCCCTAGAGCAACTGTCAACTTATCATGCATGTCTTGAGGTGTCCACTTGCCTCCTTATCTTGGGCAGCCAGCTCCAACTTACTAATCATTAAAAACTGACTATTCAGTAAAACTTAACACCGGTGGAAAAACAACAAGGACATTATCACTAGACCAAGAAATTTACCATTTTTGCAGCCACCTCTCATGTTTCTTGGATGGGATTTTTCCAGCTTTGTTTTTCCTCACATCTATCCACTCAACATAGTGAGGCAACCGTCCAAAAGAAGTAGATAGGTATAGATGTTGAAGCCCTTTTCTCTTCTTGCTCTTGCTCTTGCTCTTGTTGTTGTTGTCTCAACTAGTGGTGGTACCAATAACCACATGAATCCAATATGTGGTTGTACACATTCTTGTCACATCTATCTTTTTGAGCTTCATGAAGGGCTTGATTAATTCACACAAGTGATTTTGTTAAGTCACCATAAGAAATCATAAAAATGTAATTAACTCAATACCTGGAACTCTTTTGTTTATCTCCATCGAATAAACTCCTTCCAATCATTTTGATAAATATAGTTCCATTTTTTCCAAGGTTCCTTCTTGTCTCCAAAGACATAGTCTTTGGTGACGATTGTTCGCCAATCTCTATGTCTTCTCCCGATGAGATGCATAACAGATTTTTGATGCAACTTTTCATCAAGTTCATGTCAGCTCTAAAAATCTTCAATATTCAATATTGTTTAGAAATGTTAAAAAAAAGAATGGAAAAAAGACTATAAAATGTAACTCTATTTATCTCACCTCTAACTCCTTCCAGATGAGGTCTTTACAGACCGGACTCACTTGTCTCCAATCCTCAAAAAGGAAAGGCACCTTGCTTCGACCAAGGACCCCATGATAACTGACAAACTCATTAATAAGTTGTGTACCTACTTCATTGAATTCAGCAACTGTCTTCTTCCCTTGTCTATTTGCAGCATCTTTCATCGTATTTATCCCTCTAACTCCCTTACACTTTTAGTTCTGAGCACCATCAGCACCCTGATCAGGATGCTCAACATTTTCACGCTCATGATCACTTTGCTTCTGGTCACATGTCATCTATAAAATCAAAAGTAAACAAAAAAGTCAGATCACATATAAAAAGTCAACACTGTAATGAAATCAGATCACATATGAACAGATAAACATGTTATATAATGCAAAAAAAAGTTAGATTACATATGAGAAGTATACCTTAAACTAATATTTCTTCTGTGTGATCTTCATGTGTATACTCATCAGTGTTAGATTCAACATTTACACTTTGTAAGCCAACAGAAAATGGACTAAAGTCATCATACTTGTCATAGTACTCTTGTTCATCAATAGGATCTCAAATGAACTGTCTTTTCCTTTGAAGAATGACAGACCAATTTTCTTTTGCAGGATCGTTGATATAGAATACTAGTTTTTCCTATGATACCATGTTGAACAGTTCATCCTTCACGCCTGTCCACTCAAAATTCACTTGTGTGAAATCAAGTTCAGCAACTACAACTCCTTTATTGTTATCAACCCATTTACATTTAAATAATGGAACTCTAATCTCTGTGTAGTCGAATTCCCATATGTCTTCAATGACAATGTAATAAGACATCATTTCTTCACGTGGACTCTTATCTTTAGCACTAGAAAAATACAATGAAGACGTATGAAGGGTGACCCAACTATTTTGGATGACACTTTTATCATCTTGACGGTTTGATTAGTATGAAAATCCAGTTATGTCAAACCCTTCGTAAGATGTAACGTGGATCTTTGGCTTATACATGAGTCATTTGATAGTTTTTGTAACACTATTTGGTGTTTGAGATAGTTTATTGATACTTCCCTTTTAAACCGCCTAATAAATGTTTGATTATGCTCTCTAGCAAGCCACATTGAACTAGCTCAGGAATGACTTCTCTTGAGCTCGTTGGTGTGTTCGGCGATATAAATACCCACATCATCAATGTTGTGTAAAATATACAAGTGTGCTTGTTCCCACCATTCATGATTGATATTTATTTGTCGTTCTCCCAAAATACCTTTGTCGGAATAAACATAAGAGTTCACGACATAAGTAATAGTTTTGTTGGAACTCAAAAAGTCATTGAAAAATTCCATAACCTCCCTTGAAATATAGCCCTCAATGATACTCCCTTCAGGATGATAACAGTTTCGAACATCATCTTTAAGAACACTCATGTACCGCTCAGAAGGATACATCCAATGCAAGAAGATTGGACCCAACATTTTCACTTCCCTTGTTGAATGGACAACTAGATGTACCATGATATCAAAGAATGAAGGGGAGAAATATTGCTCAAGTTGACACAGGGTAACGACCACTTCTCGTTGCAACTTATCAAGAATCTCAGAATCAATTACTTTTTTGCATAAAGTGTTGAAGAAGAAGCAAAGTCTAGTGATGGCAAACCATACATGCTTAGGAAGGATAGATCGAATAGCCGTAAGCAATATATGTTGCATTAGAGTGTGACAATCATGAGATTTAAGACCTATCAGCTTCAGATCCTTCATTGATACCAATCTACAGATATTGGTTGAGTATCCATGCGGTACCTTAACATCACTTCTCTTATCCTTGGTAGACAAGGTGTAACAAGTAGGAGGTAGGTATGTATGGAAACCCTTGACAACTACATTTGTTAATTTTTTCCTTATACCCATTTCACATAGGTCCATTCTGGATTTGATGGCATCTTTAGTCTTACCGGGTATATTCAATGGAGTGCCAATAATTCTATCACAGATATTTTTCTCAACATGCATGACATCAATACAATGTCGAACTGTCAAAGAACTTCAATAAGGAAGACCCCACAATATCAACCTCTTTTTAATAAAGATGCTTCATCTTTAGGAGTAGTACATAGTTTCTTACCAAAATGATTTACAATGTTGCTTACTCTTGCATAAACATCCTCCCCTGACATAGGTTTAGGGGCACTCTGTTCCTCAGTTGAGCCATTGAATATTTTGTGCAACTTTCAGTAAGGATGCACTGTTGATAGAAACCTTCGATGACCAAGATATATGCCCTTACCACCATGTTTTAGTCTTGTATTTTCCTTACATATAGGACATGTCTTGGATCCTCTAACGTTGTAGCCAGAAAAATTCCCATAAGCAGGAATGTCATTAATAGTGGAAAATAGCATAGCACATTAATTATACATCTCTTGGCGCAAAGCATCATAAGTCATCACACCTTTTCCACATAGTTTCTTTAGGTCATCAATCAGAGGTTCAAGGTAAATATCAACATTATTGCCAGGTTGTTTGGGGCCCAATATCAGTAATGACAACATGGCATACTTATTCTTTCTACACAACCATGAAGGAAGATTGTATACAACAAGCATGATAGGCCAAGTACTATGTTGGCTTCTTAATGTTCCATATGGATTCATCCTGTCAGTACAAAGTCCAAGTCTTAAATTCATGGCTTCTTCGACAAATTTAGCATACAATAAATCAATATTCTTCCATTGCGGGGAATTAGACGCATGTCATAGCATACCATCATCGTTTTTGTTTACCTTTGCTTGCCAAGTTTAATTTTGGGCATATAAGGCATTCGAAAACAAGCATTGAAATCGGGGTATTATAGGCAGATACCACATTACGTTGGCAGGAGACTCAGTTTTGGTCTTAACCTACCTAGATGCCCCACATTCTGGACATTCTTTCATATCGATATAGTCCTTTTGAAACAGCACATGGTCCTTTGGGCATGCATGTATCTTCTTAGCCTCCATTCCCATTTGGCACAACATATTTTTAGTTGTGTATGTTGATATTGGAAGCTCATTGCCTTCAGGGAGAATATCTTTCAACAAATACAATAGAGAAGTGAAACTTTTGTTGCTCCATCTATTGTTAGCCTTCAGAGTTTACAATCTCAACACAACACTCAACTTTGTGAACTTAGTACAACCTAAGTATAATGGTTTCTCAACATCGTGCACAACGTTTCGAAATATGGGAGGTGGGTCTATAACATTTACCTCGCAAGTGCCTAGCATCACATCAACCATGTTTGCTGGAATTTATTCATTCTCGTCAACATCGTCGACCATTTCTTCTTGGATACAAATACCACTACCCACATCTATTGATCTCATACTAGGAATCTCTCCATGCCAGTATAATTCTATATTGACCTATACAATCTCATTACACATGACATGATCTTTGATCATGTCAATAGTGTCAACTTTTGGGTTGTTGCTACAATTCCTACACGGGCAATGGAGCCTATCTCTAGGTTGTTTTCTATGTTCTTCTACAAATCTTACAAACTCATCGAGACCATTAATAAACTCCGGAGTGTAGTGGTTCGATATTGACATCCATGATCGATCCATTTCTATATGATTATATGGGAGATTAGTTAATTTTAGGGAAAAAATATGTTTGAATAATTGAGCCCTAATCATCTAGTAGCATTCTGATTCATGAATGTGTACCACCTATCCCATTCTTGAGCACTTCACCTCACTAGTAAGTGTATATTGCGTGTTTGATTTCAATATATTTTGGCAACATTTCCTTGCAGTTCTCAAAGTACACCGATGTAGATGGGCAAATACCCACCTACATATGTACAGAGAGAACAAAGAGGAAATGTTGTCTAAATTTATTGAAATTGAACATACATTATACACTTACATCCTAAGTGAGATGAAGTGCTCAAGAACAGCCCCAAACTGGGGACTATCCAAGGTTTACTCCTAATGATTAAATCTCAGACAGGTTTCTAGGCCAACGACATAGTCTAGGGTTTATAGACTAAACTTTATAGATTAAGAATTCACAAATTAGGGTTTACTCACATATTACCATGTTACATCATACAACATGAATAATAAACTAGGTCGTGCATGTTTATTACCATGTAAGATTGCTAGAGAAATGCCAACTCAAACTAGGTCAACTTGATCATTTTAAATGCACAAACTATGTACATGAGCTCTTGTAAGGAAAATATAGCATATTAGTATAAGATCTTGGTTCAAATGGGTACATGACACAAGTTAAGTTACTGATTTTAAAGTTCAATCATTTCATGATGATAAATTAGCTCCAAAAATCACATATGATTGAGATGCAACACTTATAGTCATGATAGTACATACAAGGCATATAAGTGGTCCAAGGCATCAATTATAGTGTAGTTTACTAATTTAGGGATAAAAATGATCATTTTCCGATATGAAATAAGAATGAATGGAAAAGGAGGAAGAGGACAAAGAACAAACCTAAGGAGGAGAGAAAATAGAATAGGAGGAGGAAGAGGAGGAAGGTCGAAAATCGATGGCGGCGATGATCGATAGTAGAGTAGAGGAGGAAGGCGGCGACGATCACTAGTAGAGCTTCATCGATGAGCTTTAGCGGCGAGCTTGGGTAGTGGCGACTAGCAGCAGCACGACAAGTAGCAGTAATGGTGCGGAGGAGAGGAGATAGTACAATTGTCGATGGCGAGTCAATAGTAGAGCAGAGGAGGAAGGCGGCGGTGATCACTAGTAGAGCGACGCGGGTGAGCTTTGGCGGCAAGGTTAGGTTGTGGTGACCAGCAGTAGTAATGGTGCGGCAGAGAGGAGATAGCTCAATCGTCAGAGCAGCAATATCACAGGAAATGTGGGTAGACATAGGGGAGAAAGGGTTTGTCGAGGGGTTAAGTATGACATATACCCTTGGTTATAGGTGAATGACCATCGATGAATCTTGCAACCCACAAGCGATTCTTAACATGTCTTTATCTGTAGTTATGTTTATTGTAACTGAAGATAAATCTCAATTGAGGGAAGAAAAAAATTCGTAGGATGATTGGTGTGAAAACCTTTATCGTCGGTCCCTTAGTAAAGAATCGTCAATAAACACTGCTACATTTTTGGCCAATAACGTTGTTGCCTGTAGGGTCAGTTTTTTCAAATAACTAACCTTATATGTCTACAAAAAATGTGGGCACAACTTAAGACCTCTTAGGTCGGTTTTCTTAAAATAACCGACCTTGTAGTGTAACTCTATAGGGTTGATTTTCCAAATAACCGACCTTATATGTCTATAAAAAATACAGACACCACTTAAGACCACTTGGGTTGGTTTTCTTAGAATAACCGACCTTGTAGTGTATCTCTATAGGGTCAATTTTCATAAAATAAGTGACATTATAGACAATGGGATTGGAAAGCCCATTAAAGTTTCCCGCGGCAAAATTTTTCTCGATTTTGGCTTCGCACCTCGATCTATAGGGTCAGTTTTTTCAAATAACCGACCTTATATGTCTACAAAAATGCGGGCACCATTTAAGACCTCTTGGGTCAGTTTTCTTAAAAAAATGACCTTGTAGGGCATCTCGGTCGAAAAAATTCTCGATCGAGTTGAATTTTGAATCCATTTCCCTTCGTGCATGTATAAGTACCTCTAGGGTTGGTTTTTTATTTTTAACCGACCTTGTAGGTCTCCTCGGTCAAAAAAATTGTCGACCGGGTTGAATTTTGGATCCAGTTTTCCTTCTTGCGTGCATAAGTACCTCTAGGGTCGGTTTTTTTCTTTCAACCGACCTTGTAGGTCACCTTGGTTGACTAAATTGTCGACCAAGTTGAATTTTGGATCTAGTTTGCCTTCACGCATGTATAAGTACCTCTAGGGTCGGTTTTTCCCTTTTAACGGACCTTATAGGTCCTCTCGATTGACGAAATTCTCAAGTGAGGTCACCCCGATCAAAACAATCGTCAACCGAGTTAAATTTTGGATCCAGTTTTCCTTATGTGTGTATAAGTACCTCTAGTGTTGGTTTTTTCCTTTTAACTGACCTTGTAGGTCCCCTCGATCGACCAAATTGTCGACCGAGTTGAATTTTGGATCCAGTTTGCCTTTGCGTGTGTATAAGTACATCTAGGGTCGGTTTTTCCATTTTATCTGACCTTGTAGGTCCTCTCGGTCAACAAAATTCTTGATCGAGGTCACCTCGGTTGAAAAAATCATTGACCAAGTTGAATTTTGGATCCAGTTTGCCTTTGCGCATGTATAAGTACCTCTAGGGTCATTTTGTCCCTTTTAACTGACCTTATAGGTCCTCTCGATCGACGAAATTCTCGATCGAGTTCACCTCAATCAAAAAAATTGTTGACTGAGTTAAATTTTGGATCCAGTTTTCATTCGCACATGAATAAATACCTCTAGTGTTGGTTTTTTCATTTTAACTGACCTTGTAGGTCCCCTCGGTTGAAGAAATTCTCAACTGAGGTTCGCTCAATCGATGAAATTGTCGACCGAGTTGAAGTTTGGGTGTTTTTATTTACCCGACACGGGCACCGCTTATCTCTTGGGTCATTTTTTTGTTTTAATTGACCCTACAGGTCGAGCCTGGGGCTTGAATTAAGTGGTCGAGGCCTACTTCTTTCTCTCTCGTGAGACCTAGTTTTCTTTCTCTCCCGCAACACCAACACCTACTTCTTCTTTCTCTCCTGCGTCGAGACCTACTTCTTTCACTCCCGCGAGACCTACTTCTTCTTTCTTTCCCGCACCGTTGAGACCTCTTTCTTCTTTCTCTCCTACACCGTCGAGACCTCTTTCTTCTTTCTCTGCCGCACCGCCAAAGCTTTCTCTCCCGTTGTGATTGTCGTCGTCAAAGAGAAGAGGAGCTCGGAGTTGAGCTTGAAGTGGCAGACACCGAAGTGGAGCTCAAAGTTGTCGCCGCCACAATCGCAAAGGTAAGACTTTCCATTTATATAGGTCTATTTATGCCCGCCGTGGTACCGCCGCCATGACCACGGTAGCGTCCAGGTCCACTCTCGGTCGACAATTCGTCGACCGAGAGTCCACCTACGTGTGGCATCCAGGCTCACTCTCAATTGAGAATTCATCGACTGAGAGTGGACCTGGACGCCGCGCACAGGTGGACTCTCAGTTGAAGAATTCTCGGTCGAGAGTGGACCTAGACGCCGCGCATAGGTGGACTCTCGATCGATGAATTGTCAACCGTGAGTGACCCTGCGTGCCTTTAACTAGATAGTTATATTGTTTTTCCATTTTATATGATTGATAACCCAACCAATAATAAAAACATGTATTTTTCATATGTAATCATTATATAAATTCTAGAAATTAATATGAGATTAGTCATGTATACTCCCAGATTGACACTTTAGGGTTTATAGATGAGAATCATCGATGCATGATGTTTAACTTAATATATAAATATGAAAATAATACATTTATATATGACCTTAGAAACCTGTTCAAAATTTACTCATTAGGAGTAAACTTTGGATAGTCCCCGATTTGGGACTGTTTTTGGATATTTAATCTCATTTAGGATGTAACTTTATAATGTATGTTTAGTTTTAAAGAAAATTTCAGTAGGATTTCCTAATTTGTTCTCTGGTACATATGTGATTGGTTATTTGCCATTTACATCGATGTACTTGGAGAACTTAGGGGAAATGCTACTGAAATTTTCTTCAAAATTAAATAAACATTATTCAGTTATTAGTGAGATTAAATATTAAAAAATGGGATAGGTGGTACACTTTAGTATAAAAGTAATTAATTTTCTATTAATAAAAACTTACAACTTATAGTATCAATATAAAATGCTCAGTTTTATAATTAATTTTAATGTGATCTCGAAAATGGATCGAAGTTGGATGTCTATCAAGAACCGTTGCAGTCCAGAGTTTGCCAAAGGCCTTGATGAATTTATCAGATTTGTTGAGGAACATAGAAAACTACCTAAAGATAGGTTCTATTGTCCATGTAGAAATTGTGGTAACAATTTGAAAATTGATACTGTTGAGGAAATTAAGAATCATGTCATATGTAATGGTATCATACAAGGTTATAATGAATGGTATTGGCATGGAGAGAAATTTAATTATGGATCAGAAAATGTCGATACTAATAGTTTTGGCATAGAAGATATAGATAATGATGATAATGATAATGTCAATGATGAACCCATTCAGGATGATATGGTTGATGAGATGCTACGTAGTTGTCAGGACAATGTCATTGATCCACCTTCTTTATTTGCAAACATTGTCCATGATGTTGAAAGATCGTTATATAAGGGTTGTACTAAGTTCACGAGGTTGGGTGTTGTGATGTGATTATATACTCTTAAAGCTCAAAATCGGTGGAGCAATAAGAGTTTCACGTCACTATTGTCTTTGTTAAAGGAAATTCTTCTTGAAGGCAACGAGCTTCCAATTTCAACATATCAAGTAAAGAAAATAATGTGCCCAATGGGAATGGAGGCTAAGAAGATTCATGCATGTCCAAATGATTGTGTTATTTCAAAAGGACTATAGTAATTTGATAAATTGTCCAAAATGTGGTGCGTTAAGGTATAAGACCAAAAATTCAGATAAAGATAAAAATGACTCTCCTACCAAGGTGATGTGGTATCTACCAATAATACCACGATTTCAACACTTATTTGCTAGTACAGAAGATGCAAAAAAATTGTCTTAGCATGGGGAGTTAAAGGCCAATGATGATGGCATCCTACGAAATGCATCTGATTCACCACAATGGAAGAAAATTGATTTATTATACCCTCAATTTGATAAAGAACCAAGAAACTTAAGACTTGGACTCTGTACAGATGGAATGAATCCCAATGGTACATTAAACAGCCAACATAGCATGTGGCCTGTTATGATTGTTATATACAATCTTCCTCCTTGGTTGTGTATGAAAAATAAGTATGGAATGTTGTCAATATTGATATCAGGGCCCAAGCAACTTGGAAATGATATTTATGTTTACCTTCAACCTCTAATTGATGACCTAATGAAACTATGGGAAGAACGTGTTATGACATATGATGCTTCACATAAAGAGATCTTTAGTTTGCATGCCATGTTTTGCACGATTAATGACTTTCCAGCTTATGGAAATTTGTCTGGATATAGCATAAAAGGATACAAAGCATGTCCTATTTGTGAGGAAAATATTGATTCAATCCGACTGAAACATGGTGGTAAAATCATATATCTTGGTCATCGGAGATTTCTCCCACAAGGGCATCCTTATCGAAGGCAACGCAAAACCTTTAATGGATCAACTGAGGAATGAAGTGCTCCTAAACCTTTACCAGGAAATGATGTATATGACAGGGTGAAAGATATTGTTAATGAATTTGGAAAGGGTTCAAGTAGTTGTACTCTCATATGTGACAAATATCTATACAAGAAGAGGTCAATATTCTGGGATCTTCCTTATTGGAGATTCTTGTCAATTAGACACTGCATTGACGTTATGCATGTTGAAAAAAATGTTTATGATAGCATCATTGGTACACTATTGAATATACTGGGAAAGACTAAAGACGGCATCAAATCTAGAAAATATTTAGAATTAATGGGTATAAGAAAAGAATTATCAGTGGAGATCAAGGGTCACCGCACATATTTACCACCAGCTTGTTACACTTTGTCAAAGCAGGAGAAAAAGACTTTTTTTGAGTGCTTGTATAATATTAAGGTTCTACAAAGATACTCTTCTAATATTCATAGATTGGTATCAATGAAGGATTTGAAGTTGATAGGTCTCAAATCTCACAATTGACACACCTTAATGCAACAAATTTTACCTGTGGCTATTCGATCTATATTGCTGAAGCATGTAAGGTTTGCAATCACAAGACTCTATTTCTTCTTCAATGAAATATGCAACAAAGTGATACATCCTCATACTTTCAATAAATTACAGAAAGATGTAATTGTTACCATGTGTCAGCTTGAAATGTACTTTCCTCCTTCATTTTTTGATATCATGGTTCATCTTGTAGTACATATTATAAGGGAGGCGAAGATGTTGGGTTTACACTGGATGTATCCATTTGAACGCTACATGAGTGTTTTTTAAGGTGATGTTCGGAATCTTTATCGTCCTGAAGGGAGTATTATTGAGGGTTATGTGGCTAGGGAGGTGATGGACTTTTGCAATGATTTTTTGAATTGCAATGAAACCTCTAGCGATAAAAAAAAATCCCATTACATTGAATCTTATTGTGGCAAAGGAACTCTAGGAGGGCGAGTGAAAGGAATCAGTAGTGAGTTGTGGGAACAAGCACATTTGTATATTTTACACAACATCGATGAAGTTAGTAGCTACATCACATAACACAATGATATTATCAAGAGAAATCATTTGCGATCATGTTCAATGTGTCTTACAAGAGAGCATAATCAAACATTTATTAGGTGGTTTGAAGAGAAAGTCTTTAATCAACTATCTGAATCACCGAATAATGTTGCTGAGAACATAAAATGGCTCGCCTTTAAGCCAAAAATGGATGTCATGTCATACGAAGGTTATGACATAAATGAATTTTCATACAACACAATGCGTCAAGATGAAAGTAGTGTAGTTCAAAATAGTGGGGTCACTGTTCAAGCTTGTTTGTTGTATTTTTCTAGTGCCAAAGATAAAAGACCATGCAAAGCTGAGATGTCATATTACGGAATCATTGAGGACATATGGGAATTGGACTATACAAATTTCAGAGTTCCTATCTTTAGGTGTAATTGGGTTGACAACAGCAAAGGTGTTTTAGTGGATGAGTTGGGTTTCAAATTGGTGAATTTTGAAAAGATTGGTGAGAAAGATGAGCCATTCATCATGGCAGACCAAGCAAAACAAGTATTCTATATTGATGACCCGGCAAATAAAAATTGGTCTGTCGTTCTTCATGGAAAAAAGACAGTTTACTATAGATCCTATAAATGAAGAAGAATACTACAAAAAGTATGATGATTCTAGCCCATTCTCAGTTGGTTTGCCAAGTGCAAATGTTGAAGATAACACTGATGAATACTATAAATGTCAAGGCCATGCTGAAGGAATTTTACTTGACTAACAACTCAACCAATACTAGAGGCATGTATTCTTTGAATTATTTATTTTATTATCATTAAAGCATGTAATCTTTTAAATATACATCATATATCATTCAACCACTTGTGCTTTTATTATCACCTATGTTTATTTTATCATGTATACTTGCAAGTTCTAAAATGGCAAGTGAAGATGAACATTATGAGCATGAGCACCATGAGGATGGTAGTGGTGATGCTAAGAAAAGTAGAGGTCCCACACTAATGCGTAGGTTGTAGGAGCTCAGAGCCAAAGGGGAGAAATTGGCAGTCCAGTTTGATGTCATAGGAGCACCTATTGGGGAACATGCTAGTGCTTTCAAGAATTGTGTAGGGGCGACCGCACGCAGTAAGGTGCCAAATAGATATAGAAAATTGGCATGACGTTTCAAATGCCTTAAAATACCTCCTATGGAAAGATATATCCATTATTGCTTCTTTTGCATGTATAGGGTGTTTTTCATCTAAATAAAAAAGATCACAAGAAACAAATGCTACCATGTTGTGGTGTATGATGGAGGGCTTTTAAGACATATCTCAAAAGGTAATTTATAGATAATCCTAAACAAAAGAAGAAAGCAACATATATGTATATTTTTATAGATCCTGAGGTGTGGGAAAGATTTGTTGTAGCTAGGAATACGGAAGAGTTTCAGGTAATAAAGATTGTGACGTATTGTATGAATCTTTAATTTTATACAATTAAGGAGGTGAATGTTTGCCAAGTCTAAATTGCAATACCTTATTTTAAATTATCAGGCTATTCATGAGGCCCAAAAGAAAAGACGGGCCAAAATGTGCATGACCATTGCTTGGGGCCCGATGGTTATGCCTTTCGCCGCCAACTACACGAGAAGCAACTCTCTTCTAGAGAAGAGTCTAGTACAACTCAAGCTGACTGTCCACCCCGACACTTGTAGTGGATTGATGCTAGAAAGAATCGAGAAGGTGAAATTGTCAACCCTGCAACTAAGGAGGTGGCACAAAAGATGGTAGTTTATCCCAACTAAGTAAAGAGTAACTCCCACAAACTTAAATTTATTCATATCTAATTGATATTATGATTTAATATTTTCATTAACTATGAATAGATTGATCTCCACGAGCAAAGGAAGGAAGGAAAGTTCATCCCAACTGGCCACATGGATGAACTATCAGTTGCTCTTGGTATAAAGGAGCATCTTGGCCGTGTTAGGGGATTAGGAGCTGACATAGGATTCAAGTCTTATTTTATCCCTTCGCAATCTAAAAGAGGTCGTACAGGAGGTCTTACACAAGAGGAGGTTGAAACATTAGTAGCACAGAAAGTAAAAGAAATAATGTCTTCATTTCAGCCTACTCTACCTTCTCAACCTATTCATACTGTGCGTCTCTCAAGTGATGAGGTACAAGCCCATGCTCCAGTTGTAGAAGGTCATGGGAGCACTCCCAATGACCCACCACAACAATATGCAGTAAGTTTTTATTCTATATGTTGTGTTATTAGTATGATATATATATATATGATATATATATATATAGTTGTAATAGGTATCTGGTTTACTGCTTTGTATACAACTTATATTATTTCAATTCTAGGTTGGTATGAATTGTAACTTGCAGTGGAGGTTTTAGATTATAATGTTGTGGCAGCGGGCAAGGTATACAACCTTGGTGGTACATTGCATTGCTAAAAAATTACTGATGACATTTTTTGTGTGTCCATCCATCTTGTGTATGATGGAATGGGGGACAAACCACTACCCATACCTAATCCTGAATCTAGTATAGTTGAAGAAGCTGAGGGTGCTATGGTGGGTTGGCCTAGACACTTGGTTATCAATGACAAGGTATACCTTAATTTTACCATATTTTTCATATTTGACTTCATATATGAACTCGTGTAATACAAGTATGTAATTTAATTAACAGGTTTGCAAACCAAAAAGTAAAAAATATACTAGTCGTCCTCCTATGCCCAAGCCATCTTTTATTCCAGAATCCACATTCGATGAGTTGGGAAGTAAATGTAAATGTTTTTGTAGATACTTAGTCAACCAAAGCTCTGGATTACAAATGTTGATCAATTTAACAGAAGATGCAACTGGGAGGGACTTTGATAGTTATATTTTTCTTGATGATATTATAGAGTTGTTTCGGTATGATTGGCTGAATACTTCGATAATAGAAGTATGGATAAGGTAAGGGTCTATCAATATAGAAAATTACAATACACATTTTTAGCTTATTTCTAAATATAGAAATAATTACAAATGTTTTACATCCATTTATATACCGAGACCACAAACTTTGATATAAGAAATGTTGGATTCTTAGTTCCTTCAATCACTAGTCAAGTGGAGACACATATTGAGGATGTGAATGAGTACTTCTCTATTGCATTCAAATATTTTGCTAGTGAGGGGAAGGAAATTATCTTAATTCCTTTTAACGTCCAGTAAGTATTATTATTCAATAAAATTTTAATAATGAATAAAGTTGTTTATTTTAATGTTTGTTTTATTCTTACTCAGAGCTAGACATTGGGAATTAGTGGTGATTGTCCCAAAATTGATGACTCTTTATTATCTTGACCCAATGGGTAAAACAACAAGGGGTCACAAACAGAAATTTCCAGCTATGGAGTAAGCATAAATTTAGTCAATGCTTCAACATGATATTTCTATTTAGAATTTCTATTTTACTAACTATCATTTAATTGATAGGGGTATAAAGGCTTTTCGTGAAGCTGGAGGACAAATACCCACAAAATTAAAGACATTGACTTTGAAAAATGTCAAGGTAGCTACTTTGACAACTGCTTAGTCTTGTATGTATTAATTTTCAACTCGTATATGTCAACTCTTATAGTCTTATCTCAACTCCTGTTTATAGTAGTTTACTAACATTAAGTATAATTCATTATTTGTAGTGTCCTATATAAAATAATGATTGGGCTTGTGGCTACTATTTAATGAAATATATGTAAGCTATTGTCAAACAAGCATCACATGACATTCAGACTATAGATCAGGTAATAAAAAATAACATCATAAATTTACAAGTGATTGTAGTCATTTTATAAAATATTAGCATGTGCATTTTTTGTTACAGATCTTTACAACTCAGCCTTACACATGTGAGGACTTAAATGAATTCCAAGAAGTGTGGTCAGATGCTTTTCTAAATGAAGTCAATATAGCATTGGATTAAATATGTCAGCTCCATTTGTGTATGTGGTTTTAGTACTCTTTCATATTTACTTTTGTATCTGGCATTTAATATCATCTCAGACTTGCAATCTATTATTTTGTAAATTATGATGTGATTATGTATAACTCAACTGAATATATGAACCATTTTTGTTATGAATGTGTAGTTTGGAATGGTGACGGTTGAGCATCAATGCTCCCCTCTCCCAGAATATATGAATCTTCTTGTTCTTTTGTTCTGTTTTTGCATCTGTAGAAATTTAAAAAAAAATGGTAACTTCTAGCGTCGGTTTTCTTAAATAACCGACCCTTAGCTTTCTAGTGTCGGTTTTACTAAATAACTGACATAATAGGCCCTCTATAAGGTCAGTTATTTATTAAAAAAAATCGACCCTAAAGATTGAAAAACCACTTTAGTGTACACTCCTCGGTCGACAATTTTGTCGACCGATATCTTTTCAGTCAACAATTTTCTTGACCAAAGGTCTATCGTTCGACAATTTTCTTGAACGAATAAATCTCTGATGCTTCAGACAGTACTTATTGGTTGACAATTTTCTTGATTGAAATAATCTCATTCGAAATATTTCTCGACTGAGACAGTTTACAGGGTCGGCTTTTTTGGAATAACCGGCCTTATAGACACTTCTTTCTCGCTTGAAATAATCTCAGTTGAAATATTTCTCGACCGAGACAGTTTACAGGGTCGACTTTTTTGGAATAACTGACCTTACATGCTCTTCTTTATCGCTTGAAATAATCTCGGTCGGAATATTTCTCGACCGAGACAGTTTATCAGGTCAGCTTTTTTGGAATAACCGACCTTATAGGCTCTTCTTTCTCACTTGAAATAATCTCAGTCGAAATATTTCTCAACCGAGACAGTTTACAGGGTCGGCTTTTTTGGAATAACCGACCTTATAGGCTCTTCTTTTTCACTTGGGTCAGATTTTTTACAACCTCTTGCATCGGTGTTTACTCCATAAGGCTGGTTTTCTTTGGTCGAGAAAACCAACGCTATAGAGCAAATTCTATAGCGACGACCACTTAGGAGTCGGTTATAAAGTGATGCTATAGGCTTAAAAAAACTGATGCTACAGACCATTCCTGTACTAGTGAAAGGTCAATTCATTCCCATGATCCAGATGGTGCGTGCACATCTTTATCTAGTTAGTGTTTTAAAAAAAAACTACTACTAAAGGTTTTTGGAGGCAAATTAAATGCTCCAAAAAAATTTGATCGAAATTACATTTTCATGGGTAATGTATAGTGTTGGTTTTCTAAAGAAGAGACTGACGGCAATAAGAAAGCACAACCCATGTTTTCTTAGTTGCACAAACTACGACAGTTGCTGACCTTGAACCTCCAGTATAAGTAGCACAATCGATTAGTCTTACAAATATAACTGACGTTGTATCCCCATTCTACAGTAGTGAATTGTGATAGGGATACCATATACATGATTTGATTATTCATTGAAAGGGAATTCCACTTATTATGTTTTCTTAAGGATTGAGATAATAAATAAATGTAAAAATGTCCTAGGACATTTTGACTTAGTGACATATGGTTTGAGTTGTGGACCTAAACATGAGATCACATCTTTACTTGAGAGTATTTGTTCTTGTTATGTCCTTGGTCAGTTATTGTTTTGTGTATTATAGGACAATGATAATATGTAAGACTATTGTATATGCTTAAATATGATGATGTTTCTTTAGTCACGATATTGGATATCAATTCACATACAAGGGTTTTCTAGAGAACAAGTTGTAGTGGATAGATCCACCTTGAGAATGACACATAGAAGCCATGCCATGGTAATCAGAGTCATGTCTAAATGTGACAACGGTGATTGTGATCCTTAGACCTAAAATTAGTACAAAAATCATGTGTCATTTTGTGCACTTTTATACTACCCAATGTGACCCTAAATAAGGGTTTCCATATAGGTAGTGATTGGGTGGATTGTGACACATGTAGATTATTGTGAGTGATGTAGATGGGACTCATCCTTCCTATTATATTATATCATTCCCACTAGATAAGAAAGACAAAAATACATGGCCATGCTCATGTGAGTCAGTATATGATATTGAACTCATTAAATGTCAATGTTCTGCTCTAGTTCAAGAAAAATATATTGAATGTTGAAAGGATGACTAATTCATGCCTCAACTTTGATCTAGATATCTTTGAAAAATGGATTATATGATCATGAACATTGGTAACATATATGTTAAGGTTGTTCTCAACTTATTCTAATTACTTGGATAACAATGGCATGTTGTGAGATACATCTCTTTTCTTAGGAAGTCTCTAACATCACTACCAATGTAGTGTGGGACCACGAGGTCACACACTTTAGGATGCAAAATGACAAGAAGTCCATGGTCATACATATAATTATAATGGTTCTAAATTACGTAAAGTTGGTCTATGTAATGCAACCAGGAATGGGATTGGGTTTTCTATGGAACATTGACACTAGCCTATCTTATATATAGGGATGGACATCCAAGAGGAGACACATACATTGAGATACAAGCTGTCTAAGAGTTTTTCCTCTTAGAAAGAGAAGACGCATCCTAAAAATGACACCCATGATGGGAGTAGATGAGCAAGAGACACTAGCATGTCGACAACTCCACTTTTGCTTCTTCTTGGAAACTAAGGTACTTCACCAAGAGTTTCGCATCTATGTAGACAAGTTGAGATTGAGGCCCTTGGCGGAGGCTTGAGGACAAGTAACTTGTGACAACAGTCACTGGATAATGATTAATGTGGAAGAAAACATTAGCAGCGGATTAACAAAAATCACTAAAAATTAAAATCATTTGCAAATAGATCCATTTCCAGGAAATTCTTATAACAAGAACCAAAATATTATATATACATGATGGTCCACAAAGTACATACCATGTACCTTCTCTTCTCGAGGATTACATACAATAGTTACTCTGTTAGATCTACACATAAGCAACATAAAACCTCGAGGCATTCAATGCCAAAATCTCATATCGAACATAAAAGCACTAACTACTGACTCCAAGGACCTGAGAGTACAGAGACGACACATAGGACTCATATCTACAAGACACGACAGTCAGTATCTCCACCTGAGATGTTACTGTTGTCCCTGATGTTGTTGTCCTTCCCCTACTATATGGTCCCTACCTCCTCGCCCGCATCCACCTAAAATGTTGGTGACCAACAGAGTGAGACCCATGTCCCAGCAAGAGATATAACTCTCCGCCAAAAATATTATAATTGCAGATAAATAGTAATATACTGAGCAGAGGATTCTTTATTGAAAGCAAGATTTAATCATTATTAAGCAGAATAGAGCAACATCATCTTTTAAAGCATTATGTCTATAAATGAATAAGTAGTAAATCGTCTATCCATTTTGATAAGGAATATAAAGAACATGTATAACATCTATCCATTTAGGATACAGTAAGCAATGTAACATCAACCAATGATTTATGTAATTCATTCTTAAGCAAATACGGTACACGGCTGATAACATTTTACAATCATACTTATGCCCTGATGAAGTGAGCCATATTGCTCAAATCCAACCTTTGGTTGTGAAACCCAAAGTTGGTGCCATACAAGATCAAAGGAAGAGCCGGACTCCACGATCTCATCTGTCTCGATCAGTGCAAGACCACACGCAGGATCAAAGTCTCTTGCTTAAGTGACCTCAGTCACAGGGTTAGCTCCCATAGGCTACCCCATTCTCTAGCCCGCCTTGGTATAGGTCATGATGCTAGTAAATCTAAGCCACGGGCCAGTTCACCATGCTCTCTGAGCCATGAATGCATTCATACTCTATCACACTAAGCCAGGGGCCTATTCACCATGATCTTATACATATCTTGAGTCTACAACCAAAGTTGCACTCTAATCCTCCTATTTTCAGCTAGGAGAAACCCAGCATATTCAACAATATACGCTCCAGATTAACCAGTAGGAGAATACATTTCACCATCACCAGCTACTGACAATGATGGATCTATGGCCAGGGTTCTACATGATAAAATTCCACTTGATTATTTAAGTACATTACCATATTCTTTTAGCATCATTCAAGTTTTCAAACAAGAATTATTATGACAATTTCTACAAAGAAACATGTAATACGTCTATCAAGTACTTTTCCAAACTTTATAAAACATTGGGATTTCAATCCCTTATCTCATTACTTGGAATTCACATCCCTCAACAATACCATCATCATGTTTTACTGGATCTGGTTATTCAAACCCTTAGTTCATCACTGAACATGGTTACCACTATCAGGTAACTATTACCTCCAGGTCATCTGACCAAGGTATTCATGATACTTGTTACACAAGCATCTCACATAGTTCACCAAGCATATTCAACTTCTTGTCACCTCTCACTAGGCAACAAATAAAGTAATGGCTCACAAGGCCCATTAACATCATATCTCATACCTGGTTGTGCTCATCATCTCATGTTACCTGCATGGTTAGTATACATGGTAACAACCATATCAATTAGATATTAACATTATGCAATACAAGGAAACATCACTATTCCCTCATTAGGGTTAGGGTTTCCCATCTTTATCAATTAGGGTTTCACATAACATCACCCTATATTAGGGTTTCACATTACATCACCTTATATTAGGGTTTCACATAACATCACCCTATATTAGGGTTTCACATAATATTACCCTATATTAGGGTTTCACATAACATTACCCTATATTAGGGTTTCACATAACATCACCCTATATTAGGGTTTCATATAACATCACCCTATATTAGGGTTTCACATAACATTACCCTATATTAGGGTTTCACATTATCCATTGATTAGGGTTCCATGATTATCTCATTAATCCAAGCCTTAAGTCAGTGCTTCCACATATCTTGGAGCACATAAAATTATTTAAGTATTAAATCATACTTGTCATTGTTCCATGTACTAGGAACACGCGTCACCATCATACCTTATTCAGTTGACTTAACCTTTCACTAAGTACATGCACCTATGCTTATCATAGTGTATTGAATTTATTACTTTCATAAGCATCAAGTGATAATCACTCTAATTATACTAATCACCTAAGTACTTTAGAGGTACTTCCATTGAAATCAACCTTGAGGTACTCTTCAACCACTTATGGGGTTATTAGTACTTACATGATTTGAATCAATTGAACCTTCAAACGGTTTAGACCAATTGAACCTTCAAAGGGTTTGGCCCTAAACCTTCAAACGGTTTGGCCTTAAACCTTCAAATGGTTTGAGACCGTTTAGACCTTCAAACGGTCTTGGTCCTTAAATCCTTAAACGGTATTGAACCTTTTTCTCATCAAACAGTTTTGAAGTTACTTGACCTTCAAACGGTCTTGAGGTCACTTGACCTTCAAACGGTCTTCAGGTCACTTAACCTTCAAACGGTCTTGAGGTCACTTGACCTTCAAATGGTCTTGAGGTTATTTGACCTTCAAACGGTCTTGAGTCTCTTTGTAGGATACTTGGCCAAAGTGTGGAACTACATTACATCAAGAAGGACAAAATCAGACTCGCCGATGTGAATGACTCACAGGGCAAAGCAAATAAATCCACCTTCGTTGGCCTTCAAGTACCGGAAACTCTGCTCCCTGACGGTCACACCTCTCACTTTGCTCGATTCGTTCCTCTCCCTGATGGTCAATTTGAACCTCTTCATTACCTAGCGGTGAATATCAAATGACTCTTGAACTGGGGACCTCTATCAGAAACAATTGTAGTTGGAACCCCATGTAATCGCACTATCTCATCTGTATAGATCTGTGTAAGTTTCTCAGTAGCAAAGGTTGTTTTGATAGGGAGAAAATGTGCTAACTTAGTAAACCTATCAACTATCACTCAAATGGAATCATGACTTTTGGCTGTTCTTGACAAACCAACCACAAAGTCCATGGTTACGTGATCCCATTTCCACTGTGGTATAGGTAAAGGTTGCATTGTTCCTGCGGGCTTCTGATGTTCAGCTTTAACCTACTGACACACTAGATACCGCATAACAAACTCATCTACATCTTTCTTCAATTCGAACCACCAATACATATCTTTCAAATTATGATACATTTTGGTGATCCCTGGATGCATTGCATACATCGAAGAATGAGCTTCCTCCATGACTAACTTCCTTAAGTCATTGGCATCAGATACTACCATCCTACCATGGTAACAGACTACCTCATCATCTAACTCATGAAACCCATCTCATTTCTCACTACCATACTCTGATCTAATCTGCTAAATCACAGTATCATCCTGTTGTGCCTCTTTGATCTGTTGTTTTAGAGTAGGTTTTATGTGCATCTCAGCTAATAGTCCAACTAACAAGGATACTTTAATTTGTACATTGTTTTTTCCTTAAAGAGACAAGCATGTCTCATTTAAAGCACACTAAAGAGTTCAACTGTGCTTTGTCCATGGTTGGCAATGATGATTTTCTACTTAGTGCATCAGCCACTACATTAGCCTTTCCTGGATGATAATCAATTGTACAATCGTAGTCCTTGATTAACTTCATCCAGTGGCATTGTCTCATGTTCAGCTCATGTTGTGAAAAGATGTATTTTAAATTCTTATGGTCTTTGAAAATCTAGAATGTCTCTCCATAGAGATAATGTCTCGAGATCTTCAACGCATGAACCACAGCAGCTAATTCTAGATCATGTATCAGATATTTTTCCTCGTGTTTCTTAAGTTGTCGAGAGGCAAAAGAAATCACTTGTTTATCCTGCATCAACACACATCCTAGATCGTTCTTAGAAGCATCACAAAAAACAATATACCCCTTCCCTTGCTCAGGTAACACTAACACAGGTGCACTTGTTAACCTTTCTTTCAACAACTGGAAAGAATGTTGACACTTGTCATTCCAGACAAAAGGAACCTCCTTCCTGGTCAACTTGGTTAGGGGTAATGCTACAGAACTGAAGTTCTTAATGAACCTCCTATAGTATCCTGCTAGTCCTAGAAAACTATGTGTCTCCATTGGTGTCTTTGGCTATTCCCACTCCACGACATATTCTACCTTTCTAGGATCAAAACAGATACCTAAGGCAGATATTATGTGTCCTAGGAAAGACACTTCTGATAACCAAAACTCACACTTGTTAAACTTAGCGTATAGCTTGTGCTCTCTCAGTAACATCAGTGCCTGACGAAGGTGTTGCTCATGTTTTTGAGCATCTTTACTGCAAATCAGGATGTCATCTATAAAGACTACTATGAATTGATCAAGGAATGGTCAGAAGATTATGTTCATGAGTTCCATGAATGCAGCTGGTGCATTAGTGAGTCCAAATGACATAACTAAAAACTCATAATGACCATACCTTGTCCTAAAGGCTGACTTAGGTATGTCACTTTCCTTGATGTGTAACTGATGGTATCCTGACCTCATATCTATTTTAGAGAATATAGTTGCACCACAAAATTGGTCAAACAGGTCATCTATCCTTGGCAGAGGATATTTTTTCTTTATGGTTACTTTTTTTAGCTGTCTATAGTCGATGCATAATTGCATAGACCCGACCTTCTTTTTCACAAAGAGAACCGGAGCACCCCATGGTGAAGTACTCGGTCGAATAAAACCCTTTTCAAGCAACTCACGTAACTGTTTCTTGAGTTCTACCATCTCAGCAGGTGCCATTCTATAAGGTGTTTGAGCTATTGGTTGTGTACCTAAGATTAGATTAATCTCGAAATCAATTTCTCGGGGTGGAGGAACACCTGGAAGTTCCTCAGGAAACACATCCTCAAACTCCCTAACAATCAGAACTTCAGAAAGACTAGGACTCTCTACTCTGGTATCTACCACATGTGCCAAGAATGTGAAGCATCCTTGTCTCATCAACTTCTCAGCTACCATAGCCGACACTAGATAGGTTGGAAGAATCTTTCTGTCTATCTGAAAGATCCATGTAACACCATTGTCTGTGAACATAGCTTACTTGGAATCGCAATCCAAGACAACCTTATACTTTTCTAGGGTGTCCATCCCAAGAATTATGTCGAACCCATGCATCTCAAGTGGTATAAGGTCCACCTAGATGCTATATTCTGAAAAAGAAAGAATACAGGGAGAACATACCTCCCGCAACACTGCAGCTCCAACTAATAGAGTTTCTAATAACAAATTATCTGCTCTATGAGTGACAGTCATATTGCAGTCAGAATCACTTCTCGAGTGATAAAGGAATGTGCAGCACCCGGATCAATCAAAATAGATACGAAGCAGGATGAAGACATATTAGAATGAAACAATTCCATCTGACCTGTCATGACTCGTGGATTGACCACTGCCTCGGGCTGATTCATAGCATAGAATCTTGTCGTTGTTGGTAGTCGACCACTTGCCTTGTTATTGGATGTAGATGAGCCAACTTGGGATGCCTGTCCATGTCCTCGAGTGCCACTACTAAACTATCACCTCTGAGAGCCTTGTTGACTCTACCTCGCTGGTTGGGTTACACTCACATCTCTAGCTAAACAATCTTTCATCAGATGTCCCATTGTCCCACATTTATAACAGACTCTTTTCTCCCATTGTGGTCTAGATGGTCTTGTTATTGACATTGATGCTGCGCTGTAAGCTCCCTCTGATGGTAAACTATGGGCCCTACCCTTGTTGTATGTCCACTGTGTCTGAGTATTAAACCTGTGTGGTATTATTGGTGCAGAAAACCTTGGTTTCTTAGAACTTTTTGACCCCTATCCTTGGAACTGTGTATACACTTTCTTACTGTAGGCTTGACGTTTCTCAGTCACGGACCTTTCTATTCGCCTAACGGACTCCACGAAGGTGGCAAAGCTCTCTCTATTCTCTAGAGAAGATATTGGTGTGGTTAAATCAGCGTTCAAACCCTTCTCAAAATGTTGAATCCTCTCCTCATTTGTAGCAGCCATGTGCGGACAGAACCATAGAAGCTCCATAAATCTAGCTTCATACTCACTAATGTTCATTGGTCCTTGCCTTATCTGCTCAAACTGAGAGATTTTCTCATCCAGGTAAGTCTTGGGAAAATATTTACTAAAAAACTCTCGCTGGAACTCTTCCCATCTGACTTCAACATCTGTCCTTTTGCCTTCTTCTATAGCCCACTAATGGCTAGCACTCCCCTTCAACAGGTACACCGCATGCCTAACCTTCTCTGCTTCAGGGATATTAAGAATTTTAAAGGCATTTTCCAGCTCAGTCAGCCACATTCCACGTATGTTGGGTTGGTTGTACCAACATAATCAGTGGCTCCTACCCGTCGAAGCGATTCAAAAGTCTTGCCAACTCCATGTCCCTTATTGTGAGTTGGTGCCCTAGGTGCATGTGGTGGCATCCTATCCGCCATATGTGTCATAGTCGCCATGTACTGCCCAAACAGAGCATGAAAAGTTGGGTTTTCTAGTGTAGCTTGGTTAAGCTGGGGATGTTCAGGTACTAGTTCTTCTCTAGCCTGATCCCTTGCACCTCCTCCTAGTGCAGCAACACTACTTTTAGCAGCATGTTCTTTGTGTGATCCAGCCATCTTCAAGCTTTACTTCTTCTCCTGAGAGCAGAAGTCACTATCAGATAAACTGAAAGACACTAGAACAGACTCAGCGACCTTAATCCTATGTCTCTGTAGACTCAACGAACCTTAAGCTCTGATACCACTAAACTTGTGACGACAGTCACCGGATAATGATTAATGCGGAAGAAAACATTAGCAGTGGATTAACAAAAATCACTTAAAATTAAAATCATTTGCAAAGATATCCATTTCCATGAAACTCTTATAGCAAAAACCAAAATATTATATATACATTTTGGTCCAAAAAGTACATACCATGTACCTTCTCTTCTCGAGGATTACATACAATAGTTGCTCTGTTAGATCTACACATAAGCAACATAAAACCTCGAGGCATTCAATGCCAAAATCTCATATCAAACATAAAAACACTAACTACTGACTCCAAGGACCTAAGAGTACAAAGACGACACATAGGACTCATATCTACAAGACACAACAGTCAGTATCTCCACCTAAGATGTTACTGATGTCCGTGATGTTGTTGTCCTTCCCCTGTTGTATGGTCCCTACCTCCTCGCCCGCATCCACCTGAAATTTTGGTGACCAACGGAGTGAGACCCATGTCCCAGCGAGAGATATAACTCTCCGTCAAAAATATTATTATTACAGATAAACAGTAATATACTAGTAGGATTCTTTATTGAAAAGTAGGATTTAATCATTATTAAGCATAATAGAGAAACATCATCTTTTAAAGCATTACGGCTATAAATGAATAAGCAGTAAATCATCTATCCATTTTAATAAGGAATATGAAGAACATGTATAACATATATCCATTTAGGATACAGTAAGCAATGTAACATCAACCAATGATTTCCGTATTTCATCCTTAAGTAAATATGCTACACGGATGATTACATTTTACAATCATACTTATGCCCTGAGAAAGTGAGTCGTACCGCTCAAATCCAACCTTGGGTTGCGAAATCCAAAGCCAGTGCCATACAAGATCAAAGGAAGATCCAGACTCCACGATCTCATCTGTCTCGGTCAGTGTGAGACCATAAGAAGGACCGCAGTCTCTTGCTTAAGTGACCTCAGTCACAAGGTTAGCTCCCATAGGCTACACATTCTCTAGCCTGCCTTGGTACAGGTCCCGACGCTAGTAAATTTGAGCCATGGGCCAGTTCACCGTGCTCTCTGAGCCATGAATGCATTCATGCTCTATCACACTGAGCCATGGGCCTGTTCACCATGCTCTTATATATATCTTGAATCTACAACCGAATTTGCACCCTAATCCTCCTATTTTCGGCTAGGAGAAACCTCACATATTCAACAATATACGCTCCGGATTAACCAGCAGGAGAATCTATTTCACCATCATCAGCTACTGACGATGATGGATCTATGGCCAGGGCTCTAAATGATAAAATTCTACTTGATTATTTAAGTACATTACCATATTCTTTTAGCATCATTCAAGTTTTCAAACAAGAATTATTATGACAATTGCTACAAAGAAACATGTAATACTTCTATCAAGTACTTTTCCAAACTTTATAAAACATTGGGATTTCAATCCCTTATCTCATTATTGGGAATTCACATCCCTCAACAATACCATCATCATGTTTTACTAGATCTGGTTATTTAAACCCTTAGTTCATCACTGAACATACTATCAGGTAACTATTACCTCCAGGTCATCTGACCAAGGTATTCATGATTCTTGTTACACCAGCATCTCACATAGTTCACCAGGCATATTCAACTTCTTGTCACCTCTCACTAGGCAACAAATAAAGTAATGGCTCACAAGGCCCGTTAACATCATAGCTCATACCTGGTTGTGCTCATCATCTCATGTTACCTGCATGGTTAGTATACCTGATAACAACCATATCAATTACATATCAACATTATTCAATACAAGGATAACATCACTATTCCCTCATTAGGGTTAGGGTTTCCCATCTTTATCAATTAGGGTTTCACATAACATCACCCTATATTAGGGTTTCACATAACATCACCTTATATTAGGGTTTCACATAACATCACCCTATATTAGGGTTTCACATAACATCACCCTATATTAGGGTTTCACATCACATTACCCTATATTAGGGTTTCACATAACATCACCCTATATTAGGGTTTCATATAACATTACCCTATATTAGGGTTTCACATAACATTATCCTATATTAGGGTTTCACATTCTCCATTGATTAGGATTCCATGATTACCTCATTAATCCAAGCCCTAAGTCAATGCTTCCACATATCTTGGAGCACATAACATTATTTAAGTATTAAATCATACTTGTCATTGTTCCATGTACTAGGAACACACATCACCATCATACTTTATTCAGTTAACTTAACCTTTCACTAAGTACATGCACCTATGCTTATCATAGTGTATTGAATTTATTGCTTTCATAAGCATCAAGTGATAATCACTCTAATTATACTAATCACCTAAGTACTTTAGAGGTACTTCCATTGAAATCAACCTTGAGGTACTCTTCAACAACTTATGGGGTTATTAGTACTTACATGATTTGAATCAATTGAACCTTCAAACGGTTTAGACCAATTGAACCTTCAAACGGTTTGGCCCTAAACCTTCAAACGGTTTGGCCTTAAACCTTCAAACGGTTTGAGACCGTTTAGACCTTCAAACGGTCTTGGTCCTTAAATCCTTAAACGGTCTTGAACCTTTTGCTCATCAAACGGTCTTGAAGTTACTTGACCTTCAAACGGTCTTGAGGTCACTTGACCTTCAAACGGTCTTGAGGTCACTTGACCTTCAAACGGTCTTGTGGTCACTTGACCTTCAAACGGTCTTGGTCTTAAACCTTCAAACGGTTTGAGACCGTTTATACCTTCAAACGGTCTGGTCCTCAAACGGTTTGAGACCGTTTAGACCTTCAAATGGTCTGGCCCTTAAACGGTTTGAGACCGTGTGCTCAATTCAGATTTGAAACTGTTTGAACCTAAATTAGGGTTTTGACATCAATTGATCTAGGGTTTTGAAACCAATTGAGCTAGGGTTCTAAAATCAATTGAGTTTGATTGTTTGAAGTTATTAGGTCATGAGACCAATTGATCCTTGACTCTATTGAAACTGTTTGGTCTCTAACGGTTTGAAACCATTTGACCTCTAACGGTTTTGAAACTGTTTAGTCACCAAACGGTTTGAAACCGTTTGGTCTCTAACGGTTTGAAACCGTTTGACCAACAACATTTGAAAACTGTTTGTTTTTTATATTCTTGAGGTGTGTGCTTAGATGATGTCATCATCATCAAGCTTCAGACCTCCGAATTCTATTGTCATATAAATGATGAATTCATCAATTATTCAAGAAGAAAATAAAAGATCAACATATGATGAGAAATTGAAATCAATAATAACATTGATGGGTTCAAGTTATATAACCCGCCTTCAAAGTAGCTTCAAAGCTTCAAGCTTCTCGTCTCTAATGGCGAAAGAAGCTCCTTCAACTATCCAAGGTTCATTTCCAACTCTTTGGATGCAAAAGATGTCCAAGGTTGAGCATTGGATGGAAGAGAGAAGAAAATGAGTGTTGAAATCTAATTTCAACCATCAATCCAAGGTTGAAGATGATCATGGAGCTTACCTTCAGCTTGGGGAACATTTTCCTCGTGCTCCTAAGCTCCTTGGTCATCGGCCAAAGTAAGGAAAGAAAGTGGTTTGCAAAAAATAGCCTTTCAAGTAAGGAGAAAATTGAGTACATATAATTGATTTTCTAGGAGAGAGAAAGTAGGAGAAAATTCATCCACTTTCTTGCCACATAATAGAGGTGGTATTTTACATATCCAACCCTAGGTTTTGGGTAAATTGCAAATTACACCAAAACTAGTTATTCAATGCACAAACATTATTCAAACAAGCTCCTTCTTGGAACTTAGGCTTCCACAAGCCATACCTCAACATCATTCTCATTCTTATGATGCTATAAAACTTAAGGAACATTTATCATGTAACATTTGCAAGGTAACCCCTTAAATTGGGTAAATTGCACTTTAGTCCAAAACAAATAAAATATTGTTTCAATATTATTCAAATAGGACCAAAATTGAATCATAAGCTCTCCTTTAGTCTTAATTACTTTCCAAAAGATAATTACAAGAATATAAAAGACTTAAGCAAAACTTCTAGGGTTAAGGCATAACCCAGGTCATGGATGTTACATAACTTCTCTAAGGAAAAGTGAGGTGTTGATGAGAGGATGATGCAACAACAACTATAATGACTTCATCTCCAAAACTGGAAGTGTGAGTTCTACACTAACATAAGATGGGTCTAGTTGTTGGACAACTAGTGTGAGACATGGTACATCTGATATCTTATCTATGGCTTTAATATTCTAACATTTTATGGTTACAACTGATCCGTTGGCGAAGGGTTCTTATCATGAACGTTTTTTTGCACCCCCTCCACAAAACCCTACAAGTCCTCCTGAATCTAGCAAAGTGGACATCAATGGTGATCTTTTGTATGCCACATCCTCAAAGAAGATTGTAGATGATTTCTCCTCAGCCTGGGGTAAAAGAACTAGGAGGTGTTCTCCCCTGGTCGAGATATAAAGGAGGAAGTACACATTTTACTATTTTGTTTGTTGTTGGAGATTATTTCTTTCTATTTTATTCCTTCTCAATTTAATAAAGATCTTTGTGCAATCTTGGTGGTTGAGATACCAAACATGTGTGGATTAGGGAGACTTAGTGGTTTCAAAACCATATTATATGTGTGCATGTTTCAAGTTTCTTCTTCTACCTCCTTACGTACAAGTTTGGTTGTATGATAGTTTCTATTGACTTGTTTGTTAGATAAGTTTCAAAATGGTATCTAAGGGAGTCTACTCACCCTCCAAGACTCCTTTTCATACATAGCATGTTACAAAAATTAGAACTTGTGGTCATCGTGTTCAGATATCATGGAAAAGGTGAAGAGAAAGGAAAAAGGTTTTGAGGTGGAGAGAGGGACAGAGGATGCTAAGAAAACTCAAAGATAGTAGAGTCTTTGGTAGGAAGGAACAAGGATGACAGAGATGAATTATTGTCGTTAGATGTGTCATATCATCCTGATCTAGCCCGATGAGGGGGCGAAAAGATTGGAGATAGTGTACATTAAAATGCCGCAAAGATATACCCACCCATAAATCTAGAAACTAGAGAAAAATCAAACAAAAATAGAGTCTACATGTATTAAGAATATAATTATGTTTTCATTGTTATTCTATTTAGGTTACATGTAATTGTCCAAATTCGTTGAAAATCGATATCATGACTAATTTAAGTATGAGGATTGCAAGATCACACTAGTTCAGGAATTTTGATGAGATACTTGGTGTTTTAATGTGTTAGGGTTGTTACATATTTAATTACCATTTTTTATTTCTATTTTGCAATTTCCTTCAATATTTGTAACTTGGATTTGGTTTAGAGTTGTCTTCGCCATGACCTCAGTTGTAGAGTAAACGTGGATGAGTTATCAATGTAGAGCAAGTGAGAACAAGTTGTTTAAACTTGCATTAGAAATTAAATTAATGGCTATGAAGGTGTTTAGTAAAGTCCCAACGAGTACCACTAATTTAGATATACTTAACATCATTTTTGCTATTGTTAAACCCACTACATGGAATGTGGATATCAACGAAGAGGTGTGACAATAATTATGTATAAATATATGTATTGGCCACTAAATTAAACTAGAGATACATATCACTTTAATTGTCATTACAATAATTCGTAATGAACATATAAATGCACATCTCTTCAGTAACGAATTAAAAAAAGTGACATTACGGACATGAGTTGGTGTTAACTTCACCTAGGGTGTAGTCATTTCTTAGCATTATTTATTCTTCTATCCACACATGAGCATTCCAACAAATTATGACACTTATTCTAGCTAAAATATTATTTATAGTTTCAATTTACATATGACATGTATTGTGTATTGAGTTCATGATATGGTTAGGATTGTTTATACATAGGATCAGGATTAGAACCCAATTTACATATCATGTGTAGTTTGACCAACTTTGGGTATCATTGTGTATATTTAGCATCATTCGTTTGTTGTTAGCTACTGAGGGCATTATTGACTGGATATATTTGTATCAAAGTTTCATTAACAATTATAGTGGATTTTCATGTGAAACTGGTGTGTGTTGGGGGGGGGGGGGGGGGGGGGGGGGGGGGGTATACTATAGCATCACATTTCAAAGAGTAACAAGAAACAATATCTCACATTATGAATAACAACAAGGTGTTGAATACCACAGATACAACAGTTTTAAAAACACACTGCACTCGAGAAAAACTGAGTTGAACCGTGTTGCTTTTACAAAACTAATCACACTCTTCCAAGCCCAGCC
The DNA here is from genome assembly GCA_963693085.1 of Alisma plantago-aquatica. NCBI lineage: Eukaryota > Viridiplantae > Streptophyta > Magnoliopsida > Alismatales > Alismataceae > Alisma > Alisma plantago-aquatica. The sequence continues at coordinate 634,097,614 of OY856415.1, forward strand.
TTGTCAACACACTGCATTCTGGACGAATTGGCGGCGACATTCGAGCAGATACTCCTGAGATCCGAGCTGAAATCAACCTTCCTGTCAGGTAGAATCTCACCCGAACATTGCCTTGGCACCGTGGAACCCGACGATACGTGCAACCCAGAGGAGGTCCTCCGTTTAGCCTTGATTGACTCCGTCAAGTTCATGTAGCTAGGCCTGCTGCTGCTGTTGTAGTTCTCTTCCACCCGATCGGACACCAGCAAGTGAGAAGTCGGCGTAGAGCTGAAGGAAGAAGACCCCGTATCTGATGTCTCCCCATACAAGAGCTCGGAAGCAGATGAAACTGACTGTACTCGACCGGCACTACGGTTGGGACAGCCGCCGGCAGAAGGAGGCCGTGCTGATATCCTGGTACTGACGTTGTTCTTCCTGACGCTCACGGAACCATAACAAGGTTTATTATTATTGCTATTCTTATGATGCCCTCCACTGACGTCTGCACGGCACTTGAGAGGAGGTTGAGATGGAATTGCAGGATTGGTTGTTGTTGCTGACTGTTCCAGCAGCCTGTTCTCCCACGGCTTCGCTGCCATCCATCTCTCCAACCAGCTCCAGCCCGAGTTGGTCCTGTCGGCTTCAAGGACCTTGAGAGAGATTGGCGTTATTGGTGATGAGGATCTTGGGGTCGCATTTGATCGCCGTTGCTGTAAACCCAAAGAAAGCAAAAGACCATCAATATTACTTATACACAACCAAGATTGCATGGTATGCTTTTGTCAATCATAATTAAAGCAATCAACAACTGACTAAGTATTTGCTCCAAAACTATTACCTGTTGAGAAAGGGCATAAGCAATTTCTCGCTCTCTCCTGATTACTCCTTGCTTTCTCCTGTGCAGCATTGTTCTGAGTTCATCAGCGGTTCCCTGCCTATCACACCACCCTTCCTGCAAACAAACACTAGAACGTATCAGATTTATTTGTCGTGTGGTAAGGAAAGCATCAAAGTTAGATTGTCATAAAAGAAGAACACTTGAAGACAAATTCAAGTACTTGATGCCGAGAAAGTTTTGAGCTTTTGTACCATCTTATTGTTTGTAAGTAGCCAGAGATACTTGTACAATTCCAGCGTAGGCAAATGATTCCTTATCATGTCATTAAAAATTCAACATTTCAACATACATAGTTATATCTATACTTTCTTACAACGTTTCTCTTCATATAGCCTATTATTTATATACCAGGGTGAGTCTTACTCAAGTGTTGACATGCCTTTAAGAGGCCCCAAAAAGAGAAATACGTACATATTTTAAGATGCAAGCAATTTACGATGGGTCGGGCCTTTAAATCATTACAAGGACAATAATTACATTTTTGAAAGAAGAAGAAAAAAAGACTGCTCGCAATGCAAGGCAATCCCATTTGAACTGCATTGCGCACCTTTCAGTAGGCCCTGTATGAAGTCTGCATCCATAGATAGTTAATTGCATTACAGTACTTGCCATTTGGGCCCCAATACAGAGATGTCCTACACACTTTTTTAATTTTGAAATTTCCAGTGTAGCTCCTACTTAGGCCTTCATATCTATCTTGGCCGTCAGAAGTTCAGGCAAACAAAAAAAGAGAGTTTTCACCTGTTCTTTTCCCACGTGTTGTTCTGGATAGAGGGGAGGAGGAGCCCTGGATGTAGGAGATGACAGAGGTGGATTATGTAATGGAAACGTTATAATAGAATATGGTTCTGTGACAAGTCGGGTTAGTTTATTTCTAAATCAGACCCAAATACGGATTTTTAGGCAAGCGTATAGGTAGAAGGTGGTGATAACTGTATAGATTTTGAAAATGATGGTGTCGCGTCTGTTTACGCTGAGTGCCAGAATGATTGGCGTTAAATTATGATTATAAACTAATTACAGATATAAAAAGACAGAATGAACAAAACAAGTTGCTTTTTTTTGTGTTCTCTTGACATGGTATATTTTTTGCCGTTGAGATTCCACTGTTCAACTGATACCAACTTAAAGATCCATTCATAGAGTTGAACGTTAACTGGATTCCAGAAGAAGAAGAAGAAAAAAATCCGCAAAACGGACAAAGAGAATAAGCTATGATTTGAATTTACCTCCGCCTCCCTTAGGAGATCCGACTTTGTCCTGTGCACCTCGAGCAGCTTCTGCACGGCCTGTCCTTCCGTGGACATGCGGACGCGGTGTGCTCGCACACGAGCCTGTACGCGGACTAGGGCTTGCATGCACCTGAGCGTTACCGCCGCCTGTTTCCTAACCTGCCGGCCTCGGACGATGGCTTGGATCCTCACGACTGCTCGAAGAGCTCTCAGGGCTCTTCTGGCCTGGAATTTCAGGCAGCAAGCAAGAGATTTTAAGTTGTTATCATCACTAGAGCAGTGAATCGGACGTTGTTCCTATTGCACTTGTATGGCGTTTTGTGGTGGAAAGCAACAAAAAAATAGCATTTTTGTAGAAGGAGCAAGTACAGTACCGAAACTTGTTTAAAACTCCACAAGCGTAGATAAACCCAAACGACGCCGCCGCGCGAAACTGAACTGGAGCACTAACTACCGGCGAAAAGTACACAGTTTTGAAGGGTTTAAGGTCGAACTATGCTATACTTACGAGGAGCGATCGGAACGCGGCCTGGATGCGTATGGCCGCCCACTCTTCCCTGACGGCTCTGAAGTCCCTGGACGGCGCGCGGGCGACGGCCGCGAGAGCTGCGCTGACGGCGTCGGCGTTTATAGACGCGGCGTCTTCGGAGGCAACCTCGGAAGCAGTGGACCTGTGACCACTACTACCCTTTGAGCCCCGCCATAGCGAGCCGAGGTCCGACGACGAGCTCCGCCACAGCTTCCACCTCCTGCTCCTCCCGCTGCCGGGAGCCTTTTCCTGTAAAATAGCAATGTGACGTCAGATGTCAGCGGGAAAGAGGGAGAAACAACAAACGGAGGTGAAAGGAGGGATTTTTTTTTAAGGGATAGGGAGATGAAGAAGAAGGGAGTATGGGGGTTTTTGCGGAAGACCTACATTGGCACCGTGCTCTTGTCGCCCGATCCCGACGAGCGACTTGATCCATTTCCCGGACCCGCCCATTACGGCTGACGTTGTGGCCTCCGCCGCAGCGGGCTTTGGATAGTGACCGGACCAGACGGGCTTGGCGGCGGTGTTTTTTTGGTTGGGACGGGGAGTTGAGACCGAGAGGCTAGAGAGAGAGAGAGAGGGGGGGGGGGTGGAGGCAGGCGGTTCGAAGTCGAGAGGAGGGAAAAACGGGTGTGTGGGAAAGGGGGAAGAGAGCGCAGGGAGGAAAGGAAAGAGGATCGAGAAAAAATCGTGGCTTTGATCGGTGAGCTTATGCGGTTTGCCCGAGGGGGGAGACGCAATACAAGGGCTGATGTGCAAAAGAAGGCAACAGGCGCAGCAGCAGAGAGAGGGAGGGAGGGGGCTGTTAGTGGCCGTTTGGGGGAAGTTTGAAATTTGAAAGGAGGGAAGGAAAGCGGACAAAAGGAAAGAAAGAAGAGCAGCATGCGGGACAGCGGAAAGAAGCGACGATTGCGCTTCCTGTCTGACATAAGTGAAGGGGGAAGAATAATTAGGAAAGAAGTAATGACTTTACCGGTACTCTTCGATCCTATTATTATTAACTGTTCATTGTTAATGACGATCTGATATACATCGTTGAGATCAGAATCAGTTTAGTTCCGTGTTTTATTTAAACTGTCAACAAGTTTTATACCCAACCTTTCTAATATATCTGCTGTCCGTCTGCGGTGTGTCAGTCGCAATGGTTGGGATACAAGGGAGAGAGATGTTTCAATTGAGATACGGACGTTTGGATAAGCGGGGTAAACTTGGAGAGAGAGGGGGCGGGCAGGTGGTGGGTTTGGCAATGTATTTTCCACTTTAGGGTCTGATTGGTTATGTGTAACTGACGTTTTCATGGAAGTCATTTTCCCAAAATTGAAATGGGATTCCTGGAAAACAGGTTCCTGGTGATTGGTTTGTAATCAATTTTCTTGAAAATAGACGGCGTAATCTGGGTGGTTAAAAAGGGACTAGGGCAAGAATTGAAGGAGACTTTATCCGGAAGGAGTGAGATGTCAGCGCCATCACGTTGGGATTTGGATGATTATTTTATTCTCTCCTTACTGAGAAGGATAAATCGGAAGGATTACACTTGGTGATTGAGTTTCCTGCATTCTATGAACGGTGAAGATATTTATCCTAGTTTCCGGTGGTTGTTGCCAGTGGTTCGCTGGCTTGGAACTGAGATCACAGATCCGTGAGAGATTCACGATTGGTGCGGCTGGGCATTGTTCGCCATATGAGGCAGCCAGGTTGTCGAAGGATGTGCAGCAGATTTACAACACTGCCTTCTTGCCGGACGGTCGCTGGCCTTGTCGAGTCGTGCTCGACGATAGAAAGAAGGGAGCGGGCGAGACATATCAAGGGCGGAACTTGTTTTCTGGATGATTCGTTACGGAACTCGTTTTTGAAAACGTATATATACAACCGGAAGTCCAAGGAAATCTAAGGAACTCAAGTTCCCGACTTTCATCTAACCAATCACATAAAACTAGAAAAGGAAATCCACTTCCACAGTTTTCCAGACAAATTATACGCATATCATTGGTCCTCAAACTCAAGATTGACGGTGAACTTTACACGATCTTCTACTCTTGTTTGGTTCGGCATTTGAATTCTGTAGACAAGTAGTTGGGGTTAATGTGCATATCTAGATTAGGTTTGTCCGGATCCAATCTGATTCTGTTTGGCAATTTAGTACGGTCTGATTTTGATTGACCACACAATCAGGATTAGGATGTAGTTTGGTTATGTTTGGCAACTAAGTCAGGATTAGCCTATTCATAATTAGGACGTATTCTGACTCTGTTTGCCGACCAAATCAACATCAGCTTTGGTTCTGAACTGAATTGATTGTAACATAGAACTATTTGGATGATATAGAACTATTACATGTCAATACATTAAAAAATATGCATTTTAAAAAAATCAATATTATTTTACCCGCTAGTGACAAAATGCATGATATAAATTTATTTGCAAGGATCTTTGTTAGTACCTCTATATTTAATCAACAATGGACTAAACAAATTAAGTTGACACAAGATAAAGTTGTTGATGTATGCACACCAGGATAACAACCAAGTTATATAAAATAAACACATATAACATTACAATTGAAATGAAACAGCTGATATGAGACGCAGAGTCTGAAAGTATGCATACGAGTATGCAGTATTACAGAAATAAAATCAAAAGACATTTGTCAATTACATATTAATATTCATTAAAAAAATTATACAGTCAATAATATGTATTCATTTCACTTATTGCATGCAGCAACAGAACTCCCAACAACATCATTTTTTATTTTTTTTCTCCCTAGTCGATGTCACTATTAGACATGGTCGAGAGCTTCCCTCTTGATCGAGTCATTGTAGTCCTGGTGGGTATGTGCAAAGGACTTGCCCAAAAGGTTATTAGAAAGACATCTACAATTTTCAACACTCTCCACACCGCGTTAAACATGTTCATGTTGACGTCGGTCCTCCTTATTAATGTGTGGAATCTACAAAGGGCATCATGTCAAGCTTGACGTAGAAATTGTTGATGCATTTGGCCTAAAAAGTACTGACATCCTAAGACCGTGTCAAGTGTTGGATCTGACTCATCATTCCATTGAAAACTATTCATTTTATCGAGAAGCAATCGGCTTAGTTTGAAAAGATATCAATGTCAGTAGTGTATGTGTTTATCAACAAAAAGAAGTGATTGAATTGAAATAGCCACTCAAGAGGATGTGTTTGAAATTACAAGATGGGAAATAAATAATACAAAGATTAATTTACTATATTTCCCATGTCAATGTTAATAAGATGTACAACAAACAATGAAATACCTTTTAATATTACCAATTTACACTTGTCATTCACATTGACATTTATATTGCCAAAAAGCTCTAGTTTCATAAAAATAGAGTGTAGGTGATTTGAAACGTTAAACATGAAAATACAAAATAATCATGGCTGACTAGATAATGGACATATATGGAAAAGTTGGAGTGACAACATCTTATGAGTTCTTATGGCAAGCCCGACATTCTCCATGAGTTGTTGCATCAGTCAAAAGAAGTCAAATGTTCCATCCGGTAGAGAGAACCTTGACTACTAGTTGATGAATCAAGTGAAGACAGTAACATGATACAGTTTGTTCTTCATCCCCGAACTTGAGACAAAGAATGTCAAAGAAGATCTTGAGGATAACAAGTGGATCCTAGCCATGCATGAAGAGCTTTAGATATTCAAAAAGAATAAGGTGGGGACTCTATTGCCAAGACCAAGTGGTAGAAAGATCATTGGCACAAAGTGGGTCTACAAGAACAAGCTTGATGAAAGTGGTAACATGGTAAGGAACAAGGAAAGGTTAGTAGCTCAAGGTTACAACCAACACAAATGTATTGATTTTTATGAAACGTATGCTTTTGTTTCTAGACTTGAATCCATTAGAAAGCCACTTGCCTTTTCTAGTCATAAAAACTTCTTACTCTACCAAATGGATGTTTAAGTATGTTTTGAACAGAGAAATAGAGAATGAAGTCTATGTGGCTCGACCTCCTGGATTTGAACATAAAAAACATTCTAACCATGTTTATCTATTACAAAATGCTCTTTAAGGACTCAAACAAGACCCTAGAGCTAGATATGAGAAAATAAGAAACTTTTAATTTATAATGGCTATATCACCCAAAAGTTTGACTCTAATCTATTTCAAAACACAGTTATAACAATTTCTTAATCATTCAAATTTATGTTGATGATATGATTTTTTGGGGGACTAATCTTGATCTAAGGAGATTAGTTCTCTCATGCAAGGTTAATTTGAAATGAGCATGATGGGGGAGTTCATATTCTTCCTTGGCTTCCAAATAAAGAAAACAAAAGATGGAAACTTCATCTGCCAAAGCAAGTACACTGATGAACTCTTAAAGCAAATAGTGATGGAGAATAAAAGGCTAATAGATACTCTGATGTCCAACACTGCCAAACTTGATAAGGATGAAGAGGTGAAAAGGTAGATGAGAAGCTATATAGAGGTATTATAGGTAGCTTACTATATCAAACTACCTCCAAACTGTATATCATGTTTAGTGTTGGCTTGTATGCTAGATTTTAATCAATCCCTAGAAAATTATATCTTATAGTTGCTAACAAGATTTTAAGGTACCTAGCCAAAACCCAAAATTTTAGACTATAGCATCCTAAGTCAAGGAAACTTACTCTTACATTATATAGTGATTCAGATTATGTCATGTGCTTCGTTGATCAAAAGTGCAAAGTGGCACTTGCTTCCTTCTAGGACCATGTTTAGTTTCTTGGTTTTCTAAGAAGCAAAAAGTCAGGCTCTATAAACTACCAAGGTTGTGTATATTACAACTGGTAGTTGTTGTGCCCAAGTCCTTTGGGTAAAGAAAATGCTCTAAGACTTTAATGTTTTCTTTGATTCTTTTCCTATTTTTTGTGATAATACTAGTACAATTAACTTGTCATACAATCCTATATTGCATAGTATAGCTAAACACATAGAGGTTCGACATCATTTCTTTTATTACCACACCGCTAATAAAGACATATACATCATTCATGTGGACATGAAAAATCAACTTGCAGATATATTCACAAAACCTCTAACTAGAGAGAAATTTAATTTTATTAGATCAAAACTTCTTATTACTGCCTTTGATGATAACTCTATGAATCCTAACTAAGATGTTTATACACTCCTCTATGTTTCTCCTTTTAGACATACTCTACTCTTTCTTTTTACTTAACAATTCTAAGTTGAATGCCTTGTTTTTGCTTAAATGGTGTTTAATTGCAAAACATTTATTTTAATGCAAATAGTGGCCCATGATGATTAGAAAATGTTTCTATATTCTTTATATACATGCTAGACTAGTTAAATGCATTTAAATAGGGTTTAAAATTATATTTCATAACTTAGTGAAAGACTATATTATTAGTCGAATTTGCCTTGGGGTAACTTAACAAATAGGTTAGACTGAAAACAAAACAGTAGTGGTGTCAACTAAGTTACCCAAAGAGAAAATTCGACCAACAACACTATGTCGCATTTGATAAAAGAGTTCTTCCAGTGGAGTTTCTCCCTCACAACTAGAGCAACGCAACCAACATCCCTTTATTCTTGTTCATTATCTAACCCCAAATCTTCCCTAACTCCTTTCCTAGCCTACCCTAGCCCAAATCAACCTCCCTAGTCCAACTCTAGCCGTTTTTGTGGCTTGCTATTGTGATTGGTTCACATTTACACTTCTACTCCTCTCTTATTCTCAATTCTCACCTCCCATGGATTCAAGTAGGAGAAAGTAGAGTTTTTCAACTAGTAAGACATTTGTCCCTGACACTAATCCTCCCACACACATTCCTTCCTATGATGAACCCTCTTTTATCCATACTTAACCTGTAAATTGATACAAAGAGTTTCTTCCTTGTGCTCCCTTTCCTTTTAGACCTTTGGTGGAAACTAGGGATGAGTGACTACAATCAAGAAGCTTTTCATTGTACAATGTATTGATGCTTTTTGTGTTGAACTATATTGCTTTTTCAATTCTTACACCAACACTAAAGCACTTCATGAGTTCTATGATAACCTTACATGGAACAACACTACCATACTACCACCACCTAACACCCATATTAGCCTTACCTCCATGATTGCAGTGACTAGGATCACAATCACTAAGGATAGCCTAAATGCCTTTTTGATTGGATCCTTGTCCACATCTAATTGGATGTCCATCAATCCCAATCACCTTAACCTACTCTACCCATAGAAATTCTACATGAGCTTTGATCCTGAATTATCTATGTCTGATATTCACCAAGTTGTGAAGAAGCCTGAGCTACCCTATAGGAAGTAAGACATCCTACCATCTTCTTTCCTAGATCTCAAGACACACATCATTTCTCTCAATGTAAAAAATTGCAATATCTATCCATAGAAGAATCAAACAGACATTGCAAGGAACTATGTAGTGATAGTGTATGGTATCCTTTAGGGTATCCAAGTCCAATGGGCCCACTACATCCTTTACCACACGACATGTTTTGTCTATGAGAAGTACACCCATGACTCCCATCCTACCTATACTAACCTCATATATGGTTTGTTTTCATTTCCTTACTAAGAAATCCCTTTACAAAGATTTGAACTACACTCTGAATTGAAAAGGTGTTTCCAAAAGTGAAACCACAGTGAAGAAGTCACCCAAATCCTCTAGATCCTATACCCCTAGTGCCTCCTCCTCCATCCAGCCTCCTCCTACACCACCTAGACCTGATAGGGCTTCTTTCTATGCATCAAATGAATCTCTCATAGGGCACATGATGCATCAGAATGCCTACCATATGTAGGTTCAAGAACATATCCACTTGGACCTAGTCCACATAATGTCCAACATGAATGTGACATGTCCTTCACCATATTCACCATACCAGTCATCTCTTTCTTCCAATGACTATGTTATGGATGCATATGATCAAGTCTATCCAACACATTAGCATGCTTCTTCCACTCCACACCCTTATCCTACTATTCGACCTACACCTGCTTCATCGCATCCACAACTGAGTATGATTCAGCTACTTGCTCTCTCACCTTGTCTTGCCTCGGTTGATCTTGTAGATTTTGATGGGGTTTCTACACCCACTTTTGAGAAAGATAAGGTGTTTCTTGCCACTGGTATGTCTTGTCATGAGCAACATCTCAGATGGATGACTACATGCTCCTTTGCATCTCCTGAGGATATGGACATAGTCGAGGAAGTTGATGAGGATGATGATGAAGATGATGGTGGTGAGGTAGATGGATTTGATGATGATACAGTTCATGATGGTGATGGGACCAATGATGCAGACACATCTTCTACGGCACCAGAGCCTACTAGTGATGAAGAATATGACTTGGCTTGGGATGACCTGGCTTGGGATGACCTGGACATATATGACCTTAATATTTAGTTTTTAGGTTTTAGAGTGCCCATCTATCTAAAATTTTGCAAGTCTAGCATGTATTTGCATAGGGCACCTATATCTGAGGCAACTATTTTACATCTTTATGTTGTTCTTCATTATTTTCATCATGGATTGATTTACCTTTTTTGTAATCATTATCTTATGTACCCTAAACTATTTTCTCTATTACTTTCATGCATTTTTCTATGTGCACTCTTATATATTTATTATGACTTAGTGTTATCAGTTCTCTATCTAGCTATTCTTGTTGGGAAACATGGCAACAAAGATGGCACTGGAAACAAAAATTTTCTACCCATATTCCCCATAACCAGCAGATTGCGTCAACAAATATAAATTGGGAAGGAGGGTTGCGAGGCTTAAACCAAGTCATGGATCAAGTCTAGTGACAATCCTCATAGATCTGTGTTTCTTCTTCAAGCAACACACAAATTGTCATCGTCGGTGGCCTCTTGGGGTAACACCATAGACAATGGTTGAGGATGTTCTCCTAGCATGGTGGCAACAACCTCCACACCTCTAAGTAGTCTAGACAGACCATTGTGAACTCTTGTCATTCTGCTAGAACTAACAAGAAAGTGTTGTCCCTCTTGTTGTCAACGTGCTAGTGTCGACTTTCTTAGATTTGGCTATCTCTCCCTTTTACAGATAAGATGCATATGGCTCTCAAATTACCACAACATTTAGAATAAGAGACTTCTGGTGAGAGCCTTGGCCACCCCCTATTTATATAGACATTGATAGGTTAGGTTTTCCACAAACCTAAGGACATGAGGAGACGAATTTCATGAATTTTTGGCTACTGCAAATCATGAGTCGATCAACTTGACACTCTAGTAAGTCGATTGGCTATATTTCCTATTAAAAAACATATTATCATTCAATGAGATGATTAATGCACGACATGACGTCATCATCAATACTTGATCTAGTTTTAGTGATTGTCCAATCATTTGAATGGACTTTTTATTCAGTCAATTGGACACTCCAGCCAACTGACTATCATTCTCAGTCGATTGACTGGAACCTCCAGTCAGCCAACTAATAGTCAATGTTGTTTCACTTGATTACACAAATATTTTAGTAATCAATTATTTTGCAAATCTCAAAATCTACATTATATGGTCAAGGGAGTCTGATGAGGCTCTAGTTGCAGCATTGAGGAAGCAGTATGGCATAGGTAGGTTTATAGAGGGGCATTTTACTAGGTAGGCTTGGAGGGAGACACTCATTGATTGGCAAAATAGGATGGAGAGGCCAGACTGTACATTGGAACGGGTCAAAACTCGATGGATGAACCTGAAGAAGGAAATTGAAAAATTGAAGCTTATGATCGACAATAGTGGTGTTGTATGGGATGAGACCAAGAACAAGCCCATATTGTTTAGAAATCGAAGTGATAGATAAGACAGTGGAAACAAAAATTTAAAGTCTAATTTCCAATCAGCAAGATTGCGTCAACAATAATGTATCTAGGGAGGAAGGTAATAGGAGTTATACTTGGTCCTGGAGCAAGTCCAGAAACAACTCTTGATGCAATATTGTGCTTCTCCTCCAAGCAACAACACACTTGTTCTTCAGCAACAACACTCAAACAGTCATCGCCAATGACCTCCTAGTCTGGCACCATGGTTGGGGGTTGATGGTGTCCTCCTAGTAGGAAAAACTCCACACTCTATAGTAGTCCACACGGACCACCAGGAACTCCACGTTGTGCTACCAAAGCCAACAGGAGGGAGTTGTCCCTTTGAATGTTAGTCTACTAGCACTGATTCACTCACCCGCGATTGTCTCTCCCTTGCTATCCCTCCATTTTACTGGTAGGACTTTCTGAGGCTCTATATTGATTACCACAAACAGATAGGATAACAATTGTCAGAGCTTATTATTGTATTTGGGACGCCCCCAGTACCCCTCTATTTATAGGAGAGGCTAGGGTCAGGGTTCCCAGTCTGTGCTAGAGTCGAGAGGACAAAATTCATGAATTTTCTAGAAACTCCGTACAGCAAACCGGCTAGTTTGCATGCCCAACCAATCAGATCGTGCCATGAACCACTTGGTATGTGCAATTTCCTATTCTGAATCACATGATATCCAATGCACAATTAATGAAAACCATGACATCAACATCAATTCTTGATCCAATCGAATTGACCATTGAATCAAACAGTTCATCACATGAACCGGTCCGGTGTGACCATGAACCAGTCAATTCACTAGGTGAACTGATTGGTTCATGCCCTGGTTCAGGCATTGTTTAAGCAATGTTGATTCCAATTGATCTGACAGTCCAACGAATCTGTTCAACACTTGAACCAGTTGGTTCAAAGTCCAGTCAGTCAATTTTGAACATCAGTTGTTTAATTGAATACATAAGCATTGTTAGTACTCAAGTTAAACATAATTCATAAATAACCTCTTATTCTAAGTGCATACCATCTGCGTGGCCCTATAGATCCCAAATTATGTTGGTAGTGAATGTCCATAGCCAACTTATGACATAAAAAACAATGAGCAGTGTCTAGCAACAGATCATTGCTACCCAAGTAGTTTGGAAAGTTGGAGAACAACTTTAACCTACAATTCATGATCATTGTTACTGTGATCGTATAGTTCCTTTGTCTCTGATATCTGGATTGAACTTGAGGCATGGAATCGTCATCCTCTTCAACATTCAATTCATGTTCCTTGAACTAGAGTAGATTGTTTGAGATGCATGTGAGTTTACATATCATATATTGAATCACCTGATTGTGGCCATACATTTCTCAATCTCACTTATCAAGTGGCCTAGATATCAATCTCCTATAGGAGGGACAAATTGCATCTACTGTTGGTATGTATGCCCTGAGAGCCAATCATGGGATGATTGGTGGTATACATTAAGATTGATTTGATAAACATCAAAGGCAAGCTTCCAATTCTTTCTGGTTCAGTCATATGAGATAATGATAGAACAGATTGAATGTCTAGAGAATGATAGTACTCAATGACGTATGCTTTCAGGTTAAGGACCTGAATGATGAGATCATATGGATGCTAAGAGTTTGTACATTCTTATTATGTCCCTAGTCGGATGTCATTGTGGAAGGTAGATAGACAACAATGACACACAAGACTAGATTGTGGTGTTGGTTGATGACATAATCTCATTAGTCGTGATATGGAGATATCAAACCAAACACATAGGTACTTGTTAGAGAACAAGTGTACCGGACAGACCCACCGTGAGTTTGACACATGGAACCATGACATGGTAGTCACAGTCAGTTCTCACAGTTATGGTAGTGAGTGTGATTCTTTGACCTGAAATCACTACACTCAACACATGTCATTGGGTACACTTCGACATCATCAAATGCAGTCCTGAAATATGGGTTGTTATAAAGGTGATGATTGGGTGGCTTTGACACATGGGGCTTTTGAGGGGTGAGTGATAGATATGGGATTTGTCCCTCCTAAGGGAGTTTGATATCCATGGCCACTTGATGAGTAGGATTGAGATAGGTGTGCACGCATGTGTGAATCAATATGTGATATTGATGTCATACATATCTCCTCCAATCTACCATGAGATCAAGAAAGTGAATGAATGTTGACAGGATGACTGTTCCATGCCTTGAGTTCATTTGGGATATCAGTGACAAAGGAATTATACATTCGTTGTAACGCCATTCACGGATTGTAGGATTGAAAGTTGTTCTCCAACTTTCTATTTCACTTGGGTAGTACTGATGTGTGACTAGGCACCACTCTTTGCTTGTGAAGTCATAAGTGTTATGGACTTTCACTGCCAACATGAAATGGACTTGCAGGGTCACACACATAGGATTTAACTTGGAAGAGGAGTGTATCCACAAACGATGTTTAGATTGATTACTAAAGGAGTTTAGTAGTTCAATTAAACACTCAATCAATTGATAGCTCAGTATCATAGTGTTCAAGGTGTTGGACCGATTGATTAGAGTATCAGATTGATTGAAACTGTGATTGACTGATTTTGCATAGTCTGCTGCCCCAACCGATCGGCTCATGAGATGAACCGATCGACTCAGGTTGGTGAACTGATTGACTCATATGGTGAGACGATCAACTCATGTGTCATGAGATGACCGGCTCAATCGTTGGACCGGTCGATTCGTGTGACCAACCGAGATTGTTTGGAAAGTCAGAAGATTGTTTTGCAAACACAATTTGTTTCACTTGTACAAATTCGATTTGGACAAGGATTAAGATTTGATTAATCGGAGACAAATTTGAAATTCAGTTTGAGTTGGATCAGGACCACAAACTGATTAGTTCAGAGCTTCAGCCGATCGGCTCAGAGCCCTAGACGATCGGCTCAGGTCCCAAATGATCGTTTCAGAGTATGAACCGATCGATTCAGCTGGCGCAAGTTGCTTGTTTTGTGGAAAATCTCGAACCCTTCTACTCCTATTTAATCCTACATTGCCCGGGGTAGAGAACCCTGTCCCATGACCCTCCTATATATATAGGGGTATTGGGGGCTTCTCAGGTACAACAAATCAGAACACCAGTTGCTCTACAAAGTTGTCATTCTCTCTGGTTTTGGTAACCGAGAGAGAGCCTGAGCAAGTGCTACCCGATAAGGGAGGCATAGCAAGGGAAAGACAACTACAGAAAAGCAACTGGTTGCAGGAGAGTGTGTTGGTGACTAGTACGCTGACAGGAGAGTGTGACTCCTTCCGATTCCTTATGGGACAAGGAGATCAGAATTCCAGGTGGTCTGTGTGGACTACTTCAGAGGCGGGAGACTTCTGTCGCTCGGAGTACAGCTGTAAAGAGTGGGACCCGATAGGGGATCCACTCTTCACTGAACTGAAGAATAAGGCCATCCAATTCCAACTAAGAAGGAAAGGAGGAAATTCAGTCATTTCTGAAATGGTATACATATCAGAGCATGAAGTTTACAAGCAGCGGAAACAAGACTTTTACACAGTTACACAATTTTCTTTGTATAATTATTCCTCACCATATAAGGAGGAATGAAAAAAAAAATAAAAATAAAGTAAAAGGTATACACCTAAGAACGCATAAGGCCGATTGCAGAGGGCAAACCAACTATCCCAAGTTATCCTCAATGTCCAAGTCCATATATTCAATCCTTTAGCATATTTTCTTCTAATGTACCTAGACCCGGGTGGAAGGGAACATCACCCAGAACATAGGAAACAACATAGAGGTCAGCAAAGGCTGAGTATGTACAAATATTAAACACTTTGGGCATTATATAGGTTTATAAGTACAAAAAGAGATGTTCCCACAAGAAGGGGGCTATTTGCAATTAGGTAAGTTTCAAAAGGAATATAACAAACAAAATGAGACATATTAAAATTCAGAATATAAGCATGATAATAAAGAGTGTCTTGCCATAACAATCATCCACAAATTCATATTAAAACAACAAATATTTTCATGCATAACAATGTAGACTAAATATATCTAAAATAGGTCCATAACACCATAGGATCATGGCCTAAAAGAAATAAGGGTGGAAACGCACACCCCGAGTGGAATACGCACGCCCAATATAAGTATGGTTGTACATAAGTACCACTATTCTAGATATTCTAGTCAGACACGTAGTATGCATAAATAGAGTGGCCACTACTACAGAACACGCCTTTGGTGTCGGTTGTTTAACCCCTTTTAGCGACGGTTTTCAAGCGACGCCTATGTGGGCGCCGCTAAAGGTCAAACTCTTCGGCGTCAGTTTTATAACCGACGCCTATATGATTAATAGGCGTCGGTTATATATAGTCGGTCGACGTCTATAGGGTTCGCGCCACAAAAAGGGCACCACCTAGGACACTTTTTGCATCGGTTAACAACTGAACAACCGACACCATACTCCCAGATGACACGGCCGTGCTTCGCTGCATGGTCATGTTTATTACTATAGGCATCGGTTTTATACGAATAAGTGACGCCATTTCCACCACGGTCGTGGTTTCCTGCACGGTCAGATTGTTTGTCACATTAGGCGGCAGTTTTATCCAATAACCGACGCTGTAGGCCTTTGATGACAGTGTTCTATAAATAATCGACGCCTATATATATATATATTTATCAGTTTGCAGGCCTTCTATGGCTGGTCAGCAGGATGAGAACCTGCAGTTTAGTTTTCTGAACTGCAGGTTTACGACATCCATTGATATCAGCCTACAAACAGGCCACAAACCTACAAAATCAACAAATATTTTTTCACACAAGTAGATACATTCAGACATCAATTCAATTCTCACATTCACACATGTAGAAACATTCAAATACATGTAGAAACATTTAGACATGTATAAACATTCAGAAATATTCATTTACAAAATATCATTCAGCATCGCTATCAGCATCCCAATTATATCTTACAATCGTCACTGCATGTATGGATTTTGCCCATTCTTCTCTTACTTCGTTTAATGCTTCCATCGTATATGGAGCATGTACATTTTTTAAGCGTTTACCTATAGTGTGGTCAGTTTTAAACACCTACAAAGAGAATGATGTATATATATAAGTAATAATATAAAAATAAGATTGATATATTTCATAATAACTAATGAGACTATATATAATACCTAATGTATGGTATTAATATCCAATGCGGCATGTCGGATAATCATCTGCATAAATCGCATCACATAGTATGTGCATGCCCAGCCGTTGTCTTGTGTAGCACACTATAAATTGAAACATACAAAATATTAAAAAATACAACTAAGTACAGTTCACATAAATAATATATACATTGGAGTCGGGAACTTACTTTTACGTTCTCCCAAATTATTGGCTGGTTCTTTCTCCTTGGGATATTTCCTCCAGCATTTTTGAATGCATCTAAACCCCTACATGTTAATGTAACACAGTAAATTGCATAATTAAATAGTAATGTAATAACATATGTTAACGGATATAACAATGAAATATTTCTCACCAGAATAATGGCATTTTCATTACGTGTCCAATTTTAGTGTTCAATGTACTTCCCGCAGGATCTAGATAATAAACAGTGAACGTCCTGGGGACAATAACTAGTAACTCCCAATGTCTACCGCTAGAGGTAAAAAAGTTAAAAATTAATAACTCAAAATGCACAATAAAATGGAATTTTCTTAAGTCCAAATTATAAATAAAGTAAACTTACTTGACATTGAATGGAGCTATTATTATCGTCTTCTTTTGCTGACCAAAAATTGTAAAAGCATCTATACAGTATTGTTGAACACTATCACGGTCTTTAGCTACCATACTAATCAATGATGGAATCAAAAATCCCACATGATCAAATGGAAATTGTTTGCATTGATCTTCGACTAAGTAGCTGCAAAACATGTATTACATATGCATTAATATATAAGAAACCAGATCACCGAATCTTACACAAGGTATATGGATGTATAAACAAGATCTCACCTTATCCATGTCTCTATCATTGATGTATTCAGCCAATCATACATAAACAACTCAATAATATCTTGTATAAATAAAGAGCTATCGTATGATTGACCTGCATAATCTGCTTCTAAAGAAACAATTATAGGGCAATGTATATTATGTGCCCGTAGCCAACATGCCATTCCCCTACAAGTAGGACCTAACGGGTATTTTAGGTCAGTTGGAACCCAACTTGGTAATGCAGGAAGTGGAGGTGGAGGCCTAGGTGCTTCGGGTGTCTTCTTTTTAACCTGTATATATAATTTCAAATCAGTTGACCTCATATATACACATTAACAATCTAAAGTAATGTAAATTTATCTTACAATTTCAGTAGTGTAGACGACATCTGCTTTGGGCCACAATATCACCCCGCCTTCTGCCTCAGTAAGTGTATCAATATCTGGGTGGGGATATGGCAATGTAGCTTCCCTCCAATCGGGTAACACACGTATCGGGCTCACACGAACATAGCCCTGTGGCATTGGAGTCCCGTGAAACATTTCCCCAGGAAGGGACGGGTAAGCCTGTGCCTCTGCAACAACATAGTCTTGCATTCTTAAGCAGCATGGCTTCAATGCCTACAAATTTACGTAAAGAATATTATACATATATACATATCATCTTGAAAACATATCATCTTGAAAAGACTAGATACAATGTCATAAACAATACTTACAGCAAACGTGTTAGGCGGTGGGTCTACATGATTACTTGTAGTCTGTACATCAGGAGAAGAGTGGGTCGCCATAGGCTGATTGGAAGCCTGAGATGCCTGCCACCGCAACAATTCTTCCTTGACCTTCTCAGCAACTATATCATTGACCTTCTTGGCAACTATATCCTCGACTCTCTTATTCTCCTATACATGGATAAAAGAAACATTAGCTTCTTATTATTGAATTCCCTTTTACAGTAACATTCTAAAAAAAGAATAGGCTACCTCTTCTTGTAAAAGTCCCGCTCTAGGTTTGCGCTGGGATGGTCCAAAGAATACTTTGATGCCCACACCAGCGCCTGCACCCCTAACACATCCAGGATGCTCTGGGTTACCCAGAGCAACTGTCAATTCATCCCTTGTGCCCTGAGGGATGAACATGCCTTATTTCCTCTACTTGTGAAGCTCCCGCTAATCACCATCAACAGAAATTGGTAAGTTAACACCACAAATAATCAATATTCAAACGATTGCTCTAAGAGTTGTATTTTACCATTTTTGCAGCCGCCTCAGCAGTTACGTGCTTCTTTATTTCACCCTTCTTGTTTTGCCTCCCAGCTATCCAGATATCATGGCGAGACATGGGTGTGGCAGACTCCTGAGTAGCAGCAGACTCCTGAGTAGCAACAGACTCCGCCTGTAGTCTTTGGCGAATGCTTGCATAGCCCTTTGGACCCATAGTGTGGTCATGCACATTCAGTGCACGCCTTGTTTTTTGCGCCTCACTGAGGGCCTAGTTAGTATGCACATTAATAATTTGGTTAGTAGCACTAAATGTTAATCTTGAATAGGTGAATACAATGTATTAATTAAATTGGGAGTGACGCCTAATACCTTGAATTCTTCAGATTTTCTTGAAGCAACAAAATTGTCCCAATCTTCTTTGTCCAAGAAGTTCCACTGTTCAAGGGCTGACTTCTTCTTCTTATCACCATCTTTTATGTATTCTCTGTTGAGATTTGTCCTATAGTTCCTAAGCATCTTTCCAGCATGTTGCATCACACTTTTATGATGCAGCTTCTCATGCAATGCAAACATATTCTGTAAAATAGAATTATTATTAACTAGTATCCAAAAATAGAATTGCAAATAATAGAATTTGTAATCTACAAAATAGAATTGCAAATAATAATAACTCACGCATAAATCCTTCCATATCAAGTCTTTCTTCGCCTGAGGAACTTTATGCCAATTATCATACTTAACACCACAATGGCTTCGAGTGACAACCCCAAGATAGTTTACAAAATTATTGCGGTTCACTCCAATTGCATTTCCTTGATTATCAAACTCCACAACCAATTTGGATCCACTGCCACTTAGCGCTATTAACTTGTTCAACAGAGTGATGCCCCTTTTCTTGTTAACTTTTTGGTGATGCGCATCAAGTTCCTACAGTGCTTCAGTGGGTACATGTGCATCATCAACCTAAAATTTGACAAAAATAAACACACTGAATTATCCCAATATAGAAATATGGGATATATGACATAACTAGAAGATAATGAATTTTATAGAAATACAGGATATGTTTTTAGAACTTACATTGGTATCCTTACCATGCTCATCATGGACAACATGCTCATCATGGACTTCATGCTCATCATGGACATCATGCTCATCATGGTCAACCATCTAAAAATGTCATTAAAAAGGCAAACATTTAGCATTTGTATTAACTAGAAAAAGGCAATCATTTAGCATTTGTATTAACTAGAAAAAGGCAAACATTTAGCATTTGTATTAACTAGAAAAAGGCAAACATTTAGCATTTGTATTAACTAGAAAAAGGCAAACATTTAGCATTTATATTAACTAGAAGATAATGAAAAATCAAATCTGAAAATGATATTGATATTAAAAAAGCAAACATTTAGCTTCAATAAAAAAATATAAACATACATGCCTCTAAAATTGTGATCTTTTATCAATTAACAATCCTTCATTGTGATCTCCGTGCACATATAAGTCATCATTAGCTTCAATATTTTGTGGAGTTGGCAACCCAACTGAGAATGGACTGGAGTCATCATACTTATCATAGTACTCTTCTTCATCTATATGATCTTCAATGAACTGTCTTTTACCATGAAGAACAACCGTCCATTTATCATTTGTAGGATCATCGATATAGAATATTTATTTCTCCTATGATGCCAATATGAATGGTTCACCCTTCTCACCAATATTTTCAAAGTTCACCAAAGTGAAACCCAATTCATCCACTATAACTCCTTTGGTGTTATCAACCCAATTACATTTAAAGAGCGGAATTCTGAAATCTATGTAGTCAAACTCCCATATGTCTTCAATGACACCGTAATATGACATTTTAGCTTCACGTGGACTCTTATCCTTTGCACTTGCAAAATACATAGTCAACGCTTGAAGAGTGACCCCATTGTTTTGGACGACACTCTTATCATCTTGGTGCTTTGTGTAATATGTGAACCCATTAATGTCAAACCCTTCATAAGACATAACATTCAGTTTTGGTTTAAAGGCGAGGCATTTGATAGTTTCTGTAATATCATTTGGTGTTTGAGATAGTTGATGTAAGACTTTATCTTCAAACCACTTAGTAAAAGTCTTATTATGCTCTCTAGCAAGCCACTTATAACTTGCTCGAGGATGTTGTCTCTTGATGAAATTGGTATGTTCCTCGATATAAACACTCACTTCATCCATGTTGTATAAAATATACAAGTGAGCTTGTTCCAACTGCTCACGACTGATTACTTTCACCCGTGATCCCAAAATTCATTTGCCCTCCTCAATATTCTTGTCATTAACAAGAGTGTTATTACCACTCAGAAAGTCATTGCAAAAATCCATAACCTCTCTCGCCACATAACCTTCAATAATACTCCCTTCAGGCCGATAACAGTTTCGAACATCACCTTTAAAAACACTCATGGATCGTTCTTAGGGATACATCCATTGTAAGAAAATTGGTCCCAACATTTTCACTTCCCTAGTCAAGTAGACAACAAGATGTACCATGATATCAAAGAACGAAGGAGGGAAATACATCTCAAGCTGACATAGGGTAACAACCACTTCTCTTTGCAAATTATCGAGAGTATCAGGGTCAATAACTTTGTTGCATAGACTGTTGAAAAAGAAACAAAGTCTGGTGATTGCAAACCGTACATGCTTTGACAATATAGATCGAATTGCCACGAGCAATATTTGTTGCATTAGAGTGTGACAATCATGAGATTTAAGACCTATCAACTTCAGATCTTTCATTGATACCAATCTACGGATGTTGAATGAGTAACCACGTGGCACCTTAACATTTACCAAGCATTCACAAAAAGCTTTCTTCTCCTTTCTAGACAACGTGTAACAAGCGAGAGGTAAGTATGTTCTTTTATTACCCATTTCACGTAATTCTGTTAATTCTGACCTTATTCCCATTTCACGTAGGTCCAGTCTAGATTTTATCCCATATTTAGTCTTACCTGGTATATTTAACAGAGTACCAATGATGCTATCACAGACATTTTTCTCAACGTGCATTACATCGATACAATGCCTGACTGTCAAAGAACTCCAATAAGGAAGATCCCAAAATATTGACTTCTTCTTGAATGAAGAATTGTCACTCCGCGTGGCCATACTACATTGTGATTTCTTACCAAATTCATTGATAATGTCTTTTACTCTTTCATAAACAACATCCCCTGGTATAGGTTTAGGTGCACTCCGTTCATCATTCCATCCATTGAATGCTTTGCGCTTCCTACGATACAGATGGAATTTTGAAAGAAACCTTCGATGACCAAGATATACAGTCTTGCCGCCATGTTTTAGTCTTATTGAATCAGTGTTTTCTTCACATATAGGACACGCTTTAGCTCCTTTGACACTATATCTAGACAAATTCCCATATCCTGGAAAGTCATTAATAGTGCAAAACAACATAGCGTGCAAACGAAATGTCTCTCTTCCTGAAGCATCATAGGTCATCACACCTTCAACCCAAAGTTTCTTTAAGTCATCAATCAGAGGTTCAAGATAAACATCGATATCATTTCCGGGTTGTTTAGGGCCTGATATCAACAACGACAACATAACGTACTTATTTTTCATACACAGCCAGGGAGGAAGATTGTATATAACAAGCATGACTGGCCAAGTGCTATGTTGGCTGCTCAATGTCCCGTACGGATTCATCCCATCTGTACAAAGCCCAAGTCTTAGATTCCTATCTTCTTCACCAAATTTGGGGTACAATAGATCAATCTTCTTCCACTGTGGGGAATCAGACGCATGTCGTAGGATCCCATCATTATTTTTCTTAATATCTGCATGCCACCTCAAATTCTTTGCATCTTTCGGATTTGCAAACAAGCGTTGAAACTGTGATATTATAGGTAGATACCACAACACCTTGGCAGGAGAACCAATTTTGGACTCCCCCGAAGTCGTCAATTTATACCGTGACGCACCACATTTTGGACAATCTTTCAAATCTACATAGTCTTTTTGAAATAATACACAATCATTCAGGCATGCGTGTATCTTCTTGGCCTCCATTCCCATTGGGCACAACATTTTCTTTACCTGGTATGTTGAGATTCGCAGCTCATTTCCTTCAGGAAGCATTTCTTTCAACAAAGTCAACAATGAAGTGAAGCTTTTATCGCTCCATCTATTGTTAGCTTTCAACTTATACAATCTCAACACAGCGTTAAGCTTCGTAAACTTAGCACAAACTGTGTATAACGGTATCTTAGCATCATGCACAATGTTTCTAAAGATATGAGGTGGATCGGTGTGCTCTACCCTACAACTATCCAGCATCGCATCAATGATGTCTACTGGAACTGGTTCGTTCACATCTACGTCATCAGAGGCAATTTCTTCTTCCACCCAAGCACTACTATCGACATCTACTGGTTTCGAGTTTGAAATCTCTCCATGCCAGTGCCATTCTGTATAGCCTTGTACAATCCCGTTGCACATGACATGACTTTTGATTTCCTCACCAGTGCTGACTTTCAAGTTGTTACCACAATGCCTACATGGATAGTAGAACCTATCTGTGGGTTTTTTCCTATGTTCCTCGGCAATTCTAATAAACTGATCAAGACCAGATATAAACTCTGGGGTGCAACGATTGCGAATGGACATCCATGATCTATCCATTCTATGATCAAAGAGAAAACAAGTATATATTAGGACAAGATTAGGGTATACACTTACATCCTATCCAAGATTTACTCCCATTATCTACAATGAAGCCGGACTCCATACAAACAGTATATAATTTAGTGATTGTTCATTCTAATTTATACCAATGTACAAGTAATATAAAGAACAATGATTGTTCACTTTCTAGGCCAACAAACACATGTGATGTCATTCTTATATATAATAAATGTGTACCACCTATCCCATCCTTGAACACCTAATCTCACTAGTAAGTGTATAATGTGTATTGGGTTTTCAAAAAAAATTCGACAGCATTTCCCCGCTGTTCTCTAAGTACATATGTACTTAGAGAACAAATGAGGAAATGCTACCGAAATTTTCTCGAAAACCCAATACACATTATACACTTACATCCTAAGTGAGATTAGGTGTTCAAGAACAGTCCCAAACCGGGGACTATCCAAGATTTACTCCTAATGAGTAAATCTTGGATGGGTTTCTAGGCCAACAAACACAATAATAGATATGTACATGTTAGGTAGGGCTGTCAATGGGGAGGGTATTATCCGTTTACCCTTACCCATGCCCTGGAGGGTAAGGGTAAGGGTAAGGGTAGAGATTTTTATTACCCTTTACCCGTTCCCCATTTCCCCGCTATACTATAAGGGGAGGGTAAGGTATAGACATTATCCATACCCTTTTACCCTTTTACCCGCACATGATATAAAGGTTATGCATACTTATGCAAAGGAAAAAAATGATTTATGCATAAAAAATTGTTATTGTGTGAATTGACTTAACTTTACACGGAGAAACATATGATTTTGAATTGGATATAATGTTTTATATGTTGTTATCAATAAATTAGTTATAAAATTATTAAAAATCAACACACAATGTGTATAAAATTCTTTTTTGTCAAAATTACCCGCTTACCCTTTACCCTCCCCGTTTACCCTGTGGAGAAGATGGTAAGGGTAAGGGGAGGGTAAGGGGATTTCTAAGAAGGATAATTACCCTTACCCTTACCCACTACCCAAAGAGGGTAAGGGTAAGGGTAAGGGTAAGACCTTACCCTCCCCATACCCTCCCCATTGACAACCCTAATGTTAGGGTTTCATCACAATTGATGTTAGGGTTTCATCAATGTTAGGGTTTAATCAAATCAAATTAGGATGCTAGAATGGACAAGTTTAAATCTTATTTCAACATGCATCAAAATTTACTGAATTAGGTCAAGCATTAGGATTAGAAGTACAAATATATGCAAGCAAAAGATTTGTTCGTATCCTAGAATTTACATAAAGCATTACATATAGATTTGTTCATATCCTTACCAACAGCAAACACGGCCGTGGCTGTGTTGGCCTACCACGACTGTGTTTTCTGTAGGTAAAGAGCTAGGGAGAAGGAAGAACAGAGGCTATGACTCTACCTAGAGGCTACGACGGGCAACAGGCAGGCAGGCGACACGGTAGGGAGGACGGCGGCGAGCACGGAGCAGGCAGCGGTGACGGCAAGGAGGACAACGACGACGACAAGGAAGGACGGCGGGCGGAGGCAAGGAAGAAGACGGCGGCCGGCAGCAAAGAGGACAGAGGAGGTGATGCAGAGCAGCAAGCAGCGGTGTTCGACGTTGACGGCGAGCAAACAACGACGTCCGGCGTCGGCGGCGAGCGGCAGCAGCAGGTGGCGAGCAGCACCGGGCGAGCGGGTGGCGACACAGCAAGAGCAGAGGGGCGGAACAGTTGCTTCGTGATAAAACAGAAGAAAGGGGAACCGTGGCCATTTGAGGGTTTATTAAGTGGGTATTCGGCGTCAGTTATAACATAAAACCGACACCTAAATTCTTCGGCGTCAGTTCTACTTAAACAACCGACGTCCAATTAGACAAATTTTGCCCTAAATAATTTGGCGGGAACCATTATCGGCGTCGGTTATCAAAGGATAACCGACACCTAAGCTGGAACTTTTCGCGCAAATTTTCATCTTCTATAGGCGTCGGTTTGATGCTAAAAAACCGACACTGTATGTGACACTTTGAGGCCAAATTTTTTTCGCTCGAAAATTGGATTTCGCGGGCGATTTTAGGCGTCGATTTTGTGTTACCCAACCGACGCTGAATACAAAGCGGTACCCGTGTCTTGACTATAGACGTCGTATGACCTACATCACCGACGTTGAATGTTATAGGCGTCAGATTTCCTAAATAACCGACGCCCAGAAAAGTGACATTGAATGTTGTTTCTGTACTAGTGGGCAAGACTAACATTTTAGTCAATTTTACATAAAATGGCAATCATAGAAGGAGGGGTCCAAAGACCCATTATAAATGAATATTCCATCAATCACATGAATTTATATGAATCAAAAGTAGAAAGTATGAATGTCCAAAAATTGGATTTTAAATAAAATTGATAGTTCAAGAGATGCCTCATTAAAGAAATGTAGGTTTACTCAAATAATGCCTAAATTAAAATAGAGGATGTACATACCTAATTTTTATGACTAGTGGTCAACTCAATGGATATACTTGATTTCCCAAAGTCGAGTATTCATCCTAGGAACATATCATTTGTGTTAGTCAAACCAAAGTTAACATGTGCATTCTTATTATAGATTTTCACGTTGTTTTTATCCTAATTCTAATCACCTGATTGCATATTAGAGTTTATAATCTTGTCCAGTGAATATATGATCCCTTAGATATAAATTTTAGCTCTAAAATTCACCTTTAGACACATGATTCTAGATATGTCTACATTACAAAAACATGTGTGTAATGATATGTATTTCACCAATAATCAACAACAATATGCATATGTATACATTTATGTGGATCTAAGGTATTCGAGTAAACATGGTGAATTATTACCATCACTAAATTTTACATCCTTTTAATCTGATTTGGAACATATTAGTCTATAAGATTGTTAGAATTCCATTAACAAATGGTTAATATATTAACACATACATTGAATAGTCAGCTAAATATTCTGAGTGGATACAACTGTGTATAATACATCTACTAGTTAAATTTTATTGATAGAATGGGTATTGTATCTCAAGCTTTTATAGAATAACACCATATTACTAACCAATTTCTCTAACTACAATAGAAATATATGTTGTTTTATAAATAGGTTAGGGTAAACGGTCAAGTCCATTATTTCGGTATAGTTCATGAGTTATATTAATTAAACCTTCTTGTAATTATCCAATAACATTTTTGATAAGTTATATGAATTCTTAGAATCGATATACTAGAAAGAGGAACATACCTATGATGATCCTTCAATTTGAGATGACCTTAAGGCAAAGCTTAAAGTTCCAATGTGTATCTAGACTCCTGTGAGCAGTCCTTATATGATCGCATCCTTAAAGCCTCGTGTTCAAGGCAAACACACCATTGGTTCATGGTTCAGTTTCTGTGGTTGGGTATAGCTTGGAGCAATGAGGCTGGAAATGGTGGTGGTGAGGAGTTAGGGCTACACCGCCATATGATCTTCTAACCATTGTTGAAATAGCATCAACCTCTTTACCGCCAAGTCTACTGGGTGCAAGAAGAGCAGGATGAGAGGGTTTCCAAGATCGGTGGTTATTGAAGAACTATGGATGGTGGCAGCTAGGCTCAGGAAGGGAAAGTCACAGGATGGAAGAAGGTTACAGTGAATTTCAATTGAAGAGGTTGGTGATCTTAATGCTAGCAGGCGATTTGAAGACACATAATAGTGGTGGAATCGTTGGTGTTCCTCATGGAGGAGGAGAGTCATCGAGTCTATTGGTGGCTACCAGCACTGGTGGTGATTCCCTATGTTGGCTGTGGTGATCGTGAGAAGAGGTTGTGATGCCATATCACTCTCTTGGCTAGGCAGAAACAATGGCAGTAAAATTGCAGGCTGTGAGGAAGGTTGAAGGAGAATATGAGGTGAGTGCAATGGAGAAGATACACTTGGTGATGGAGGTGCAGACCCAAGTGATGGAGGGGGAGGGGATGTCGGTCCCTGCCAGTTCTTTTGTCGAGGGCCACACTTCCAGTTGGCACAACGATGGCTGCTCGTTGTCTTGGCTTCACTGCACTGAGATAGGGAGGAAGGCTTGCTGTGCCATAATCGAGGTTGGAAGGAAAGGAGAGGAGGAAGAAGAGAGGTAGAGCGGATGTAGTGGCAGGTCTCTATGGCTGCAAGGTCAGATTGGTGATCCTCATCAGTCTATTGGGTAGGCGGCGACTAGAGAAGTCTTGCGGCCATGGGTGGCGGTGCAAGGATGGTAGGGCAGGAGAACATGGCGATTCAGATCCCGCTGAGTGATGCGGCAGACCCAACGTCAAAGATGGTGGGGTGGCATTGCGTCAGGTCAACCAGCAGCCTCCACCGTCCACTATCATGGTGGATGGCATGCATATGCATGTCTATAGTGGGAAGGAAGCATAATCACCGTTGGGATGTTAGGCACAACGAGGATGGGGAGAGGAGACCGGTTAGGTTGTGTGAAGTTGAGGCCAATGTCATTGGTAGTGAGGGAGGCGACATCCTCTGCCGCCAGATGGCTAGGCACAAGTGAGAAAGAGGGCTAGGGTTCATAGCGAGCAAGAGAAGAGAATGGAGGAAGAGGAAGATAAGAGGAAAGGAGAAGAGAGGGGGGTCGAGGAAGAGAAGAGAGAGGAAGGCTCCGCTAGCGGCGGCGTCTGTTGTGAAGAGGAACAAGTCACAGGGGAGCTAAGCCACCAGACCGGGTATTGGTGACTAGGTCTTGGCGAGAAAATTAATGGAAATTAAATGTAATAATTATTTTGGGTAATTAAACTTGGGGGGGTATTTAGAGACTTTCTCCTTCTAATTAATCTGGAGGGCAAACAAAGTCTAATTGGCATGAAATTTTATAAGTAGGCTAAATAAGACATCAGGAATTCGATTTTAGAGTCAGATTCTCCTTCTAAAAATATTTAATATTTTGTTTCTTATTTGTATGCTAATACGTCATTTAAAGTGTGTAATATCTTTCTTAATCGATTTATATATTATTTTATAAAATTTTATTTCTTTTCATCAATTAAAATTAGTTTGATTTTAGAGTGTCAAAGTAATGTTATAGATTGGTGAATTTTCACCTCAAATCCTAGTATTGAATTTATTTGGTTATATCATCCTAATATATTTTAATTTTAGGGGGAAATGTATAAGATACTACCACATTCAAAAAGAGCCTAGAACGAGGTGGATCTAGGTTATGAAACTAAATTTGAGTATGTTACAACAATTGTAACATCCCAGGATTTGGGGCCTTAGATATAATGATCTTAAAAGGAATTATTGAACTACCCATATCACCAAGGTGCACCTCCTTTTCCGAGAGCCCATCACTAAAGAACTCCATAGTTAAGCGTGCTCGGCTTGGAGTAGTACCGGGATGGGTGACCAGTCGGGAAGTTGACCCCACCTTGCGCGTGAGTGAGGACAAAGCACACAGTTAAGGCTAGTGGTGGTCTGTGGGGCCAGTCGTCATTCTTGAAACTCTACTAGAGCCTAGGGCAGTGGGCCCGAGCGTTACAAATGGTATCAGAGCCATAACCCCTCCAGTATGTGGGGCCCACATGGGCATGTGACATGCCAGTCTTGATCCGTGCGGTCCAGGCATTAGGAAAGGGCTGTCCATGGTTGACGTAGCCACCCTTGCGCTGGTATTCCGTGATTGGGAGCTGGGTGTCCATGGGGCATTGTGCGTCTGCACTGAAATGGGGTCAGATTATGAGGCCATATAGTTGAGCCTTGACGAGGACATCAAGAGTCTAAGTGGGGGAGATTGTAACATCTCAGGATTTGAGGCCTCGGATATAATGATCTTAAAAGGAATGATTGGACTACCCATATCACCAAGGTGCACCTCCTTTTCCGGGAGCCCATCACTAAAAAATTCCATAGTTAATCGTGCTCGGCTTGGAGTAGTACTGGGATGGGTGACCAGTCAGGAAGTTGACCCCGACTTGCACGTGAGTGAGGACAAAGTGCGCAGTTAAGGCTAGTGGTGGTCTATGGGGCCAGTCGTCATTCCTAAAACTCTACTAGAGCCTAGGGCAGTGAGCCCGAGCGTTACAACAACTGTCAATCCCGACAGTCCCGGTGAGACCAGGAGCTGCACAGACACCATCTAAGACCGGAGGTGAAGACTGCGCAAGCCGTGAGGTAACGTCACCGAGCAAGCCTCGGGACAAGGTATGCCTCTACAAACCATCCTTCCTATTATATAGACGTTGACATGTTTCCTTATTCTGGGTTTGGGAGGAGAAATTTTTTGTTTCCGCTGCCTTCTCTATCTCCCCTAAAACTCAACAATGGTATCAGAGCCACGTCAACTGCTCTATACTTTAGTATTATCGATGTGATCAATTTTGGTTTGTCGCCTTTATTTATTGCATACGATGCGGATAAAATTGGCTTTATGCATGTCCAATCCTAAATCCACAAATCCCAAAATACATATATGATATGTAATATGAATGTACTCAATACGCGTCACCCTTAAACAAGTTTTGTGGTGGATGTATAGCGTGGTTATGGCCAATAAACCCTATGTGTGTGCTTGGTTGTATGTGGTTGCTTGCATCTCAGTCTGCGCACCAATTCCCTACCTCCTTTTCCTGATGTAACTCGAGATAACTCGAGACTTCTTTCCTACCTTTGCTCCCCCGAATGTAACTCGGGGTTTCCCTTTTTAAATGTAAAATAGGATAGATCTTTTTTTTCCTGTTATGTCAAAGTACGGAGGACCATCTGACGATGACTGAGACGATCAGTTCAAGGCATGAATAGACCGGTTGGCGATCCAGACAATCAGCTCGAGGAGCAAGATGAGCGGGTGGCGACCTGAGGAGATGCAAAATGACCAGGCGAATCGATCAGTTGGAGGAGCCAACCGATCGGCTGGTGGCACCCAGACGACCGGCCTGGACGAGTAGGTCATTCATGTGATGAGTTGATCAATTCGGATGGCTATATCACTTCATCATGAACAGGTTGCATGTGATGTAGACCTAGATAACCGTGATTCCTCTTGGCTCGAGGAATCACATTAGGATGACCATAATCATCGCTTTTATCATTTTGCATGTTTTTTGTAAGATATAGCATGTATATGATACATACTATGTATTGTGGTGATTGGATATGTATATGTACCTATAAAACCAAATCCCTCATTAAATATTAAAGTTTTAGATGCCTTCCAAATGCGACACACGTGAAAAGCTTGATCGACCAAGTGCGGGCACGCCCTAGCGTGGTGCACCATCTATCTCATGGAAGCGTGAAGGATGGATATGTGGGTATGCCCTAGCAGGGTGCATATTCATTGTGTTGGCTTTGGGTCAGACTTAACAAGGTGACCTAGATAGGATCTAGCACCTTGAGGCATGCAGGTGATCATGGCAAGGAGTTGCATATGACATCTTTCAAGAGTTGAATATGATGCAATTGGCAAGAGTTGCCTACTTGGAAGATCTAAGTTTTGGGTGACAGCCCTAGCTGGTCCATGACTTAGAAGATTTCAGGATCTTGATGTAACATCCCAGGATTTGAGGCCTCAGATAAAACACTCTTAAAAAGAATGATTGGACTACCCATATCACCAAGATGCACCTCCTTTTCTGAGAGCCCATCACTAAAGAACTCTATAGTTAAGCGTGCTCAACTTGGAGTAGTACCGGGATGGGTGACCTATTGGGAAGTTGATCCTGGCATGCGCGTGAGTGAGATTAAAATGCACAGTTAAGGCTAGTGGTGGTCTGTGGGGCCAGTCGTCATTCCTGAAACTCTACTAGAGCCTAGGGCAGTGAGCCCGGTCATTACAAATGGTATCAGAGCCATAACCCCTCCACTAGATGGGGCCCACATGGGCATGTGACATGCCAGTCTTGAGCCGTGTGGTCCAGGCATGTAGGAAAGGGTTGTCCATGGTTGACGTAGCCACCCTTGCGCTGGTATTCCGTGATCGGGAGTTGGGTGTCCATGGGCCATTGTGGGTCTGCACTGAAATGGGGAAGAGATTATGTGGCCTTATAGTTGAGCCTTGACGAGGACGTCAAGAGTCTAAGTGGGGGAGATTGTAACATCCCAGGATTTGAGGCCTCAGATAAAACACTCTTAAAAGGAATGATTGGACTACCCATATCACCAAGGTGCACCTCCTTTTCTGAGAGCCCATCACTAAAGAACTCTATAGTTAAGCGTGCTCAGCTTGGAGTAGTACTGGGATGGGTGACATGTCAGAAAGTTGATCCTGGCATGCGCGTGAGTGAGACTAAAATGCACAGTTAAGGCTAGTGTGGTCTGTGGGGCCATTCGTCATTCCTGAAACTCTACTAGAGCCTAGGGCAGTGGGCCCATGCGTTACACTTGACCCACTAGAAGATTGTATGCTGCAATTTTCCAAATTGATGGTGAGGGCTATCAATTTGAACAAAAATAGTGGGAGCGATAATTAATTAAAGTCCTAACTATATCGTCAACCTTTCAAATCAATCAAATAAGTCAAAATTGAGTTTTAGACTAAATTGCATATATTTCCTTTTGTAGTACAAATGACAACAAACAACAATCACTTTTCATTGTGATCGGTTCTTGAAAAGGACAAGCTGAATGGGACAAACTTCCACAACTAGTTTAGGACATTGAGAATTGTTCTCACTCAAGAGTGAAAGCTCTATGTCCTGGATACTCCAGTTCTAGAGGAACCTGCTCCTACCACACCAAAGGCAGAAAGGGATGCTTATAAGAAGCATTCTGATGATGCCATTGATGCAAAGTGCTTGATGTTGTGCTCCATGAACCATGAGTTGTAGAGACAACATGAGAACATGAGTGTTATTGAGATGATTCAACATCTCAAGAACATGTATGAAGATCAAGCACGACAAGAGAGATATGATGTCTCCAGGGTGCTGTTCAAGTGTGTCACGACAGAAGGAGATTCAGCTGGTTCCTCACATGCTCATGATGATTGGGTATGTGGAGAACCTAATGAGACTGGGATTTCCCCTGAGCCAAGAGTTGGCTACTGACGTGATACTGCAATCGTTGCAAGAATCCTACAGTCAGTTTGTGATGAACTATAACATGAATAACTTTGACAAGCCGTTGACAGAGTTGTTGGGCATGTTGAGGACAGCCGAGACACAGATGAAGAAGGACAAGCCTAAGTCTGTGATGATGATCAGCAACAAGAAAGGCAAGTCCAAGTGCAAGGGCAAGGGCAAAGCTAAGAAGGGTTCTGATGCTAGCAGGAGCCCAAGTCATCTTCAGCTCTCAAGGCCAAGGGAGGCATGACCAAGAGAGGCAATTGCCACCATTGTCAAAAGCCAGGACATTGGAAAAGGAATTGTCCACTCTATCTGGAAGAACTAAAGAAAAAGGAGGCGACAGACGTCTCCACCTGAAGGTGTCATGAAATAAAAACTGTATATTTTTTTTAGGTATATGATACCAAGATATAAAATGTAAAGCACTCAATAAATGGGGCAAGTGTTACCGCCATAGATAGAAGTACTTTAGTTTATTTTTAGCCTTAAATGCATGTAATAGAGTTATGAACTGATATTTCATATTTTCCAATGGATAGAAATACTTTATTTTTGCATATTGTGTGATAATGATGGCAATTAATAAAGTTGACGCTTCAATCTTAAAAGATATGATCTTTATGGCAATGCCTTATTTATCTTGTGGTACTTAGTATTCATAAGATAAAATGATACCTAAAAGTTATTGATAACTCAAATAATCAAATTAGCATAAATCATGAGAAATTGATTTCTGGTTTCCATATGATGGATAAATCTAGCCTCTTTTGGTTAGAGAACAAGTAGGAGACATGAATCTCTTAGACATGATCAATCAATCTTCACTAATAGTAGTGGGAGAATGATTATCCTATTAAGTATAATACATGTGATGTATTTACGTACCTATTAGAGTCAATGCTAATACTTCAAACGGTGTTTAGAGAAATACCAATATGAATATCTTAAAGTGTTCAACAATATCGTAGATGAAGTACACATTTGGTAAAGTGTTAATTCTTGATGATATCAATGAATGAAATACTTAGACCAAATGTTTGAGAACCTTGTGAGTGATTATGATAGTATATCATAGTGAACTCATGATTAAGGCATGGTGATGTTTAAATCTAAAGGAGTCATAATCTAAGGAGTTAGAGGATGATTATCAAATAACTAACTTCTTCTTAAATAAAGAATACCCCACACTAATAAAGGACATTAAGAATCACAAAGGGTTGTGAGTTCTTATATCCTTGACTGATACACCTCGATTATCTATGTGATGAGTTGGTCATGTGATGAATCAACTATCTAGATGAATATGAGGAACCCGATTTTGAGTTATGGTTTATGACCATTACATCCTAGATGACTTCCATGTGAACCATAAGGTATGACCTTGATGGTAGCACCCATTGGGTCAAAATCCATAAGTGCAAATGAGTGTTAAGCGTTAAGACACACGGATAACATTTTGAGAAGGATGATGCTTGCTGATTGCAACTTAATGACTAAGACATTTGGCATACGGATACTAAAACCACATTCCTATGAGGAATAAAACAAGGATGTGTACGTGACACAACCTATAAGGTTTATGAATCCATTAATGCAAATGAAGTCTATAAGTTACAATGGACTAATCAATGTATTAATTAAGTACAAGCAACTCAGAGCTGGGATCTTTACTTTGATAATATAGTCAAAGGGTTTGACTGATATGTCAAAGATATGTCAAAGATAAAGAATGGATATGTGATTTAGTGGGAGCGTATTCACATTCCACATGTTGATGTGAAATGGAAATGTTCTAGAATGGAAATCCAAAGTGGAAATTATCTTTAGGGAAGATAGAGACATTTCCTATGTGATAGGAATAGAGATCTATAGAGATAGTTCTCAAAAATCTCTTGACCGAAAAAGAGAGAGCATACATTGACAATCTATACTGAAAGGTTTAGTATACACAGATTCAGTGGGAGAAAACTTATCCATGTTACATGGA
The DNA here is from genome assembly GCA_963693085.1 of Alisma plantago-aquatica. Lineage (NCBI taxonomy): Eukaryota > Viridiplantae > Streptophyta > Magnoliopsida > Alismatales > Alismataceae > Alisma > Alisma plantago-aquatica. The sequence goes on from OY856415.1 coordinate 634,132,078, forward strand.
GTTAGTATCCCAATGCCAAGTGTCCAATTCTTATGAAGAATGGAAACACTAAGAATAGATATGGATCTATCATGTATGTAATCATCCCATCATCTTGCATGTATGGACATGTCAAGAATAAAATGCATTCATCATTCTTGTATGTAGGACATAACAATATGATGTACTCATCCTGATAACTCGTATGTGGGACATGACGAGTGGATGTATGTCTAGTTCCAGTAAGGGTTACTGGAATAACATGAGAACTTGATAGATACTAGTTCTATGGTGATAAGGAAGGGTTCACTGTAAAGAGTTACACTGATGCAAACTTCCGAAAAGGACACAAAATTAATCGCAATATATATATATATAAGTGAATGTTTGTTGATAAATGGAAATGTTCCATTTAAGCTGTTTTAAAGGAAAGGTCGGGTATCCGTGTGTTAGAGAACAATAGTGGATACTATATGGATCTAGGAGTTCATAGAGATGAACTTATAGATATTCCGATCATTGATGACAAGTTAGGAGTTTTTGGTCATGCAATGTGGCTAAAGGTTAGCAAAGGAATACTAGATCGTATATTATGACAACTCCATCTCGTACGTGTGATGTACAGTGAAGAGATGAGAGACATGCAGTTAATACTGACTTAGGCAAGGTGTTGCCATCACTCACTATGTTAGCACTAGAGCACAGTAACATGTGGGACATGTTTGAAGATCACTATGAATATGATTTAAGGGTGATTTGCTCGCAGTGCAAGTGGGAGTCTGTTGGTATGTATGCCTTGAGAGCCAATCATGGGATGATTGGTGGGATACATTAAGATTGATTTGATAAACATCAAAGGCAAGCTTCCAATTCTTTCTGGTTCAGTCATATGAGATAATGATAGAACATATTGAATGTCTAGAGAATGAAAATACTCAATGACGTATGCTTTTAGGTTAAGGACCTGAACGATGAGATCATACATATGCTAAGCGTTTGTACATTCTTATTATGTCCCTAGTCGGATGTCATTGTGGAAGGTAGATAGACAACAATGACACACAAGACTAGATTGTGTTGTTGGTTGATGACACAATCTCATTAGTCATGATATGGAGATATCAAACCAAACACATAAGTACTTGTTAGAGAACAAGTGTACCAGACAGACCCACCGTGAGTTTGACACTTGGAACCATGACATGGTAGTCACAGTTAGTTCTCACAGTGATGGTGGTGAGTGTGATTCTTTGACCTGAAATCACTACACTCAACACATGTCGTTGGGTACACTTTGACATCATCAAATACAGTCCTGAAATATGGGTTGTTATAAAGGTGATGATTAGGTGGCTTTGACACATGGGGCTTTTGAGGGGTGAGTGATAGATATGGGATTTGTCCCTCCTAAGGGAATTTGATATCCATGGCCACTTGATGGGTAGGATTGAGATAGGCGTGAACGCATGTGTGAATCAGTATGTGATATTGATGTCATACATATCTCCTCCAATCTACTCTGTGATCAAGAAAGTGAATGAATGTTGACAAGATGACTGTTCCATGCCTTGAGTTCATTCGGGATATCAGTGACAAAGGAATCATACATTCGCTGTAACGCCATTCACAGATTGTAGGATTGAAAGTTTTTCTCTAACTTTCTATTTCACTTGGGTAGCACTGACGTGCGACTAGGCACCGATCTTTTCTTATGAAGTCATAAGTGTTATGGACTTTCACTGTCAACGTGAAATGGACCTGCAGGGTCACACACATAGGATTTAACCTGGAAGAGGAGTTTATCCACAAATGATGTTTAGATTAATTATTAAAGAAGTTTAGTAGTTCAATTAAACACTCAATAAATTGATAGCTCAGTATCATAGTGTTCAAGGTGTTGGACCGATTGATTAGAGTATCATATTGATTGAAACTGCGATTGACTAATTTTGCACAGTCTACTGCCCCAACCGATCAGCTTAGGTTGGTGAACCGTCCGGCTCATCTGGTGAGACGATCGACTCATGTGTCATGAGACGATCGACTCAATCGTTGGACCGGTCAATTCGTGTGACCAACTGAGATCGTTTGGAAAGTCAGAAGACTATTTTGCAAAAACAATTTGTTTCACTTGTACAAATTCGATTTGGACAAGGATTAATATTTGATTAATTAGAGACAAATTTGAAAGTCAATTTGAGTTGGATCAGGACCAGAGACTGATCAGTTCAGAGCTCCAGCCGATTGGCTCAGGTCCCAAATGATCGTTTTAGGGTATGAACCGATCAGTTCATCTTGCGCAAGTTGCTTGTTTTGTGGAAAATCTCAAACCCTTCTGCTCCTATTTAATCCTACATTGTCTGGGGTAGAGAACCTTGTCCCATGACCCTCCTATATATATAGGGGTATTGGGGGCTTCTCAGGTACAACAACTTAGAACACCAGTTGCTATGCAAAGTTGTCGTTCTCTCTGGTTTTGGTAACCGAGAGAGAGCCCGAGCAAGTGCTACCCGATAAGGGATGCATAGCAAGGGAAAGCCAAATGTAGAAAAGCAACTGATTGTAGGAGAGTGTGTTGGTGACTAGTACGCTGACAGGAGGGTGCAACTCCTTCCGATTCCTTGTGGGACAAGGAGATCGGAGTTCCAGGTGGTCCGTGTGGACTACTTCATAGGCGGGAGACTTCTGCCGCTCGGAGGACAGTTGTCAATCTCGAAAGTCCCGGTGAGACCAAGAGCTGCACAGACACCATCCAAGACTGGAGGTGAAGACCACACAAGCTGCGAGGGAACATCACCGAGCAAGCCTTGGGACAAGGTATGCCTCTACAAACCATCCTTCCTATTGTATAGATGTTGACGCGTTTCCTTATTCTGGGTTTGGGAGGAGAATTTTTTTATTTCTGCTGCCTTCTCTGTCTCCCCTAAAACCCAACATCTACATCACTTACACTCAATCCCCATGTGTAACAATGCACTCGAGCATCACCTTTATGGCAACCCTAATTCAAGATTATGGTGGATGACGTCAAAATACATAGAAAAACATGTGATGAGTGTAGTGACTTTAGGTCTAAGAACCACAATGACCACTATCACTATAAGAAATGATTATGACTACCATTCTATCATCTCCATGTATCACTCTCATAGTGAGTCTGTCTGATACACGATTCTCTAACATGTACATGTTAAGAAGCTTCATTTTCAATTCATTTGCAAAACGTCAAGAAAACATCAAGTGTCTCACTCTTTGCAATCAAGAAGAAAGTTCCAAGTAAAGTGATAGAAATGATCGACAATCACTAGGCAAAACTTGCTACCATGAATCATTTGAGTTCTCATTGGTCCAAATATATCAATGTGAAGAAGTTCAAGAGATCTATTGGTTATAAGGACTATTTTGGATTTAAAAGAGGACTTGGTTTTCTTTCCTTGTGTATAAGGTTGACATTCCTTATCCTTCTCAAAGTCCAATTAGGTAGCCCTTTGATGAATTCCTTTTTTTATCAACTTTTCAACTAATGCATATTTACATGAGAAAGCCTATGGTACCACAAAGATATATCATTCTTATCAACAACCAGGAATTTAACAAGATTAGTCTTAAGAGATCCAAGAACAATAGTATATAGATTTATAATTCTAGTTCCCTTATATATGACATTGTAAGTGAGGGAATCTAAGAGAAAGCATTAAAGAGAGGTAAAGAGAACATGATATACATTATCAAAAATTTGGCTAACACTAATTAAACTATGATGTAGGATATCCATAAGAATAACATTCTTTTTGCATAGTGATTAACCTACATCACCCTCACCTACCAATTTACCTTTCTTGTTGTCCCCAAAAGTCATTGAACATCCTTTTTCTTCTTGTAAAAGAGTTGAAGTGGCTCATCTCACCGGTCATGTGCATGGACCAATCACTATTAACAATCAAATTTTCTTTTCCCTTACTTCCTCAGTCGTGCTAGCCATGAGGTCCATGTGTAGTTCTCCTTTATGTGAGTTATAATCACTGAAGGAAGACTCATCCCAAGAGGCATGGTCTACAACTTTTCCTTTTCTTTCTTTGTATTCCTCCTTCTCAAATATACCCTCTTTATTGTATCCTCCTTCTTCCTATGGCTTCTCTTGTGGTGTAACTTCTTGGATTTTGAGCATTCATTCTTGAAGTGCCCCTTTTGACCACACTCATAGCATTTGGGAGTTGAGTAGGAGGAGGGTTTACCATTAAAGTTCTTTCCCTTTGAGTAATGAGCTTCCTAATCACTAGGGGAGTGATCTTAGCTTGAGGACGGAGAAACTTGGCTAATAACTTGTTGTTGCACAATAGCATCAATTTGAGCTAAGAATGCAGCCTCCTTCACCTTCTTAGAATCCTTCTCTTCTAGTTTTTCTTCTTCTTGCTTGCTTGTGAAGTCTCACTTCATAGGCTTGTAGATTTCTTATGAGCTCTTTAATAGGAATTTTTTTTAAGAGGTTTTGTTTCTTCAATGGTATCCACCTTTGTTTACCACCATTTGGGAAGACATGTAAGGATATTTGAGTTAATATTACCTTGATCCATAGGACGACCCTAAGTTGTAAGGCCATTCACAATAGTTTTGAGTCCTAAATACATTTGAGCGACTCTTTCCTTCTTTCCCTTCTTTTAAATTTTCAACAAGACCATTTAGTATATACAACTTATATTCTTTGACTATCTCAATACCTTCATAGGTGATGCAAAGCTTGTTCCATATCTCATAGGTTGTACTCAATAAGAAATCCAGTTGAACTCGATTGGAGTAAGGGACTAGTAGATGATGCTACTGGCTTTAGCATTGAGTTGAGATTTCTTCAAGGAATCCTCATTCCATTTTGCAACTTCTCCCTATTGCTCTTTGTAGGGAAATATTATAACCTTTCACATATAATATATCATGCCTTGTATGTATAATTGCATTCTTTTCTTCCAATAGGAAGTTGGTTCCATCAAAAATAGGTGAACACGTGGAGTATCCACCCTCAATATTAAGAGATCACAGTACATTTTCACTCAACTTCTCTACTTGTTGGAGTACTTAGTTGGAGAAGACCAATCTCTAAGACCAATTGTTGGATCTATGGGCTCTAGAGTGGGTCTGAATGGAGCTAAAATCACTAAAACAAAATGCATTAGACCTTCAAGATATTTTCTAAAAAATATTGCAATATTGAAAAGTAAGGGAGAGAGATATTGAGAAAACACCAAAAGAAGGCTAATATGTATAGTGGATCCAACCTCCAAACTAGGAGATGTGCATCCAATACCTATAGGGGTCAATCTATAGGATTTTTAGCCATGTCACACTTCTTATTTTCCATTATAAGAGTTACAACATATAGACCATGCTTTTCAAGAACAAGGGATAAAATAACATTACTTTTTAGGTGAAGGAGCCAATAACTATTACAAAGGTCCTACTTATCTAAATACCGAGATATTATTCCTTTGTCAAAGGCTTACCCATTCTTGTAGATGATCTTTAGACTTTGATCAACCTTTCATTCTTCAAGGAAGATTGGGAAAGAAAGTGGAGAGATTCACAAGATATACATCAGATTAGCTCCCTTACAAGGATCCTAACTCATTCAAATTGGATGTAGAATATGAAATAAGCTTTAGGGAGATTAGGGGATCTTAGTGGCAAAAAATACTCAACTATATAAAGGGAGTATAGAAGGCAAACTTGGAATGAATTCCAAGGACCCCTTTTTATAGTTAAGGTTGCCTACTAGCCAGTAGAGACACTTAGGAGAAAATTTTAGCTATTTCGGGTGTTGCAACAGATATATTTTTAAGTCTTGCAACACTCTAAAATTTAGAAACAATTTTCTACACTTTATCTTAAAGTGTTGTTGGCTGAGTTACCTTTTAGGAAACTCAATCGAAAACACTATATGACAAAATGAATTGAAGTTGTCAGTTGAGTTTATCTGGGATGAAACTCGACCAATGGGTATAATTGATTTTTCATGTGCAGGGTCTCAGTTGAGTTTCGACTAGGACAAACTCAACCAACCCTAGGTATTTCCAAAAGCTAGATCAGTTGTCAGCTAAGTTGCTACCAGGAAAAATTTGGCTAAGTCTATAGAAGCTTATAACAAATGCCCAAAAAGTGCTTAAATATCCAAATTAGGTGCTCTACATTTCCATCAAGCTTAGTTACAAGTCATACATTCAATATAAATGATTTACAACATGATACAAATATATATATTATTTAATCTTCAAAACTTTCATTTGCATTGAATTTGACTTGATTTCCAACAAACTAGGGTTTGCTAATTTCATCCTCTTAATGTAAATAATAGCTGAAATTGAACTCAAATAGACATATTAGATACACATGAATGGAATGGCTAAGTAATCATAAAAAAATGGAAAATGTATAACTATAAGGTCAACAAAAGTGTCTCTCTCACTCTCTCGAGATGGAAATCAAACAATAAAAAATACAACCACGTGATTGTTAACTTTGTCATTCCAACATTCACATGCATTCATACTACTCCATGAAAGTAGATAAAAACTAATACTACTCTGATATAATCATTAGAGATCAAACAACACAAGATATTAACTAATCATGAAAGTCAAGCATTAAGGACTAGTAGCATAGATATAATCATTGCTAAGAGTATCTACCTCAATGGATAAGTATTTACATGTCGAGAGAGACATAGTGGATATTCCCAACCCAAGAAAATGGATTAGCTACTCATTGTGATGAGTGACAATTCAAATTTACAAATGAATGAAGAAATGGTGGATGGATGGATGAAGGGAGATAAACAAATTAGGAGAGAGGAAGATACAACCAACGGGAACCACTATGTAGCTGATAGTCAGTGAAGAGCTCCTTCTTCACTAGATCTAGTGATGGTGTAGCGATTGACGTCTCAAAGCACTCCTTTTCTAAAAAAATACCCTGTATGCCTTGGGGAATCGTGAAAGATTGATTATGCCTTTACTTTTTCCTTGGAAACTGATGATCAACCGACGAGCATGGAATCCAACAACTCATTGTCATAGAATGAAGGTGCCTGTAATGGGGGTTCATGCATCTATTTATAGGTGATTTTCCTTTCGTAGAGGCATCTAGGTGCATGACACTTTACTTGCAATTCAAGCCTTGTAGCACGTGCCTCAGGGCACACACTTAACTAACAATAGAGGCAGTGTTGTCTACAATAACATCATTGGACGGTGATGTAGTTTGTGTTGGTATGTATGCCCTGAGAGCCAATCATGGGATGATTGGTGGGATACATTAAGATTGATTTAATAAACATCAAAGGCAAGCTTCCAATTCTTTCTGGTTCAGTCATATGAGATAGTGATAGAACATATTGAATGTCTAGAGAATGACAGTACTCAATGACGTATGCCTTCAGGTTCAGGACCTGAACGATGAGATCATACGGATGCTAAGAGTTTGTACATTCTCATTATGTCCCTAGTCGGATGTCATTGTGGAAGGTAGATAGATATCAATGACACACAAGACTAGATTGTGGTGTTGGTTGATGACAGAATCGCATTAGTCATGATATAGAGATATCAAACCAAACACATAGGTACTTGTTAGATAACAAGTGTACTGGACAGACCCACCGTGAGTTTGACACATGGAACCATGACATGGTAGTCACAGTCAGTACTCATAGTGATGGTGGTGAGTGTGATTCTTTGACCTGAAATCACTACACTCAACACATGTCATTGGGCACACTTTGACATCATCAAACGCAGTCCTGAAACATGGGTTGTTATAAAGGTGATGATTGGGTGGCTTTGACACATGGGGCTTTTGAGGGGTGAGTGATAGATATGGGATTTGTCCCTCCTGAGGGAGTTTGATATCCATGGCCACTTGATGAGTAGGATTGAGAAAGGCGTGCACGCATGTGTGAATCAATATGTGATATTGATGTCATACATATCTCTTCCAATCTACTCTGAGATCAAGAAAGTGAATGAACGTTGACAGGATGAATGTTCCATGCCTCGAGTTCATTTAGGATATCAATGACAAAGGAATTATACATTCACTGTAACACCATTCACGGATTGTAGGATTGAAAGTTGTTCTCCAACTTTCTATTTCACTTGGGTAGCACCGATGTGTGACTAGGCACTACTCTTTGCTTGTGAAGTCATAAGTGTTATGGACTTTCACTGCCAACGTGAAATGTACTTGTAGGGTCACACACATAGGATTTAACCTGGAAGAGGAGTTTTGTCCACAAACATTGTTTAGATTTATTACTAAAGGAGTTTAGTAGTTCAATTAAACACTCAATTAATTTATAGCTCAATGTCATAATGTTCAAGGTGTTGGACATATTGATTGGAGTATCAGATTGATTGAAACTACAATTGACTGATTCTACACAATCTGCATTCCCAACCGATTGGCTCATGTGATGAACCGATCAGCTGAGCTTGGTGAACCGATCGGCTCAGGTGGTGAGTCGATTGACTCATGGATAGGGTGAAATGATTGCTTCAAGTGTTGAAATGATCGGTTCAACTGGTGCAACCAAGCAAGTTGGGAAAGTCAGGTTGGTGAGAAATTTCTTTTCGTTTCACTTTCCCAATTTGATTGGAACAAGGATAGGTATTTGATACCAATTAGAAACAAAAGAAGGAAAGTCAATCGAGAACTGATCAGGACCATGAACTGACCGGTTCAGAAATGAACCGACCATTTTGTGGGTCCCAACCGATCAGTTGAGGTGTCAATCGACCGGCTCAGGTCCCCAACTGACCATTTCAGAAATGAAATGATCAGTTCAGGTTGCGAGTTGGTTGTTTTTGTGGAAAATCTTGAACCCTTCTACTCCTGCTTTAGTCCTGCATTGCCCGGGATAGAGAACCCTATCCCATGACCCTCCTATATATAGGGGTTTTGGGGGCTTCTCAAAGAACAACTCAGTGCAACCAGTTGCTCTGTAAAGTTGTCGTTCTATCTGGTTTTGGTAACCGAGAGAGCCCGAGCAAGTGCTACCCGATAAGGGAGGCACAACAAGGGAAAGACAACTGCAGAAAGCAACTGGTGGCAGGAGAGTGTGTCGGTGACTAGTACGCCGACAAGAGGGTGCGACTCCTTCCAATTCCTTGTGGGACAAGGAGATTGGAGTTCCAGGTGGTCCGTGTGGACTACTTCAGAGGTGGGAGATTTCTGCCGCTCGGAGGAAAACTGTCAATCCCGACAGTCCCGGTGAGACCAGGAGTCGTTAGTCCCGATGTGTCCAGGAGCTGCATAGACACCGTCCAAGACCGGAGGTGAAGACCGCGCAAGCCGCGAGGTATTGTCACCGAGTAAGCCTCAGGACAAGGTATGATTCCATAAATCATCCTTTCCTATTGTATAGATGTTGACGCGTTTCCTTATTCTGGGTTTGGGGAGGAGAAATTGTTTTTGTTTTCGCTGCCTTCTCTGCCTCCCATAAAAACCCAACAGTGGTATCAGAGCCATGCCAACTACTCTATACTTTAGGAATATCGATATGATCGATTTTGGTTTGTCGCCTTTATTTATTTCATACGATGTGAATAAAATTGGCTTTATGCATGTCCAATCCTAAATCCATAAATCCCAATTTACATATATGATATGTATTATGAATGCACTCGATACGCGTCACCCTTAAATGAGTTTTGTGGTGGATGTATAGCGTGGTTATGGCCAATAAACCCTATCTGTGTATGGTTGTATGTGGTTGCTTGCATCTCGGTCTGTACACCAATCTTCCTTCTCCTATTCCTGATGTAACTCAAAATAATTAGAGATTTCTTTCCTACCTTTGCTCCCTTCGAATATAACTCGAGGTTTCTCTTTTTATAATGTAAAATAGGATAGAATTTTATTTCCTGTTATGTCAAAGAACGGAGGACATCCTGACGACAGCTGAGATGATCGGTTCAAGGCGTGAACCGATCAGTTGACATTCCAGATGATCGGTTAAAGGAGTGAGCCGATCGGTTGATGACCGGTTCGAGGAGCGAGACGAGCAGGTGGCGGCCATGATGAGATGCACGACAACTAGGAGAACCGATCAGTTGGAGGAGCCAACCAATCGGCTGGTGGCACCCAGCTGACCGACCTGATGGCGAGCCGATCAGTCATGTGATGAGTTAATCAAACCCAGAAAGGAAAAGCACAGAGTTCATCTTGTACAGGTTGCATGTGATGTAGACCTAGATGACCGTGATTCCTCTTGGCTCGAGGAATCACATTAGGATGTCCATAATCATCGCTTTTATCATTTTGCATGTTTTTGTGGGATATAGCATGTATATGATACATACTATGTATTGTGGTGATTGGGTATGTATATGTATATAAAAACCAAATCCCTCATTAAATATTAAGTTTTAGATGCCTTCCAAATGCGACACACGTGAAAAGCTTGATCAACCAAGTGTGGGCACGCCCTAGCGTGGTGCACCGTCTATCTCGTGGAAGCGTGAAGGATGAATGTGTGGGTCTGCCCTAGCAGGGTGCATATTCATCGTTTTGGCTTTGGGTAAGACTTAACAAGGTGACCTAGATAGGATCTAGCACCTTGAGGCATGGAGATGCTCATGGCAAGGAGTTGCATATGACATCTTATCAAGATTTGCATATGATGCAATTGGCAAGAGTTGCCTACCTGAGAGATCTAAGTTGTGGGTGACAACCCTAGCTGGTCCATAACTTAGAGGATTTCAGGATCTTGCCCACTAGAAGGTTGTACTCTGCAATCTTCCGAATTGATGGTGAGGGCTATCAATTTGAAGTAAAATAGTGAGAGCGATAATTAATTAAAGGCCTAATTATATCATAAACTTTTCAACTCAATCAAATAAGTCAAAAATGAGTTTTTGGACTAAAATTGCATATTTTCCTTTTGTAGTACAAATGGCAACAAACAACAATCACTTTTATTTGCGATCGGTCCTTGAAAAGGACAAACTGAATGGGACAAACTTCCACGACTGGTATAGGACATTGAGAATTGTTCTCACTCAAGAGCGAAAGCTCTATGTCCTGGATACTCCAATTCTAGAGGAACCTGCTCCTAATGCACCAAAGGCAGAAAGGGATGCTTACAAGAAGCATTCTGATGATGCCATTGATACAAAGTGCTTGATGTTGTGCTCTATGAACCACGAGTTGCAGACACAACATGATAACATGGGTGTCATTGAGATGATTCAGCATCTCAGGAACATGTATGAAGATTAAGCATGGAAAGAGAGATACGATGTCTCAAGGGCACTGTTCAAGTGTGTCATGATAGAAGGAGATCCAATTGGTCCTCACACACTCAAGATGATTGGGTATGTGGAGAACCTGACAAGACTGGGATTTCCACTGAGCCAAGAGTTGTCTACTGACGTGATACTGCAATCGTTGCCAGAATCCTATAGTCAGTTTGTGATGAACTACAACATGAACAACTTTGATAGGCCACTGTCAGAGTTGTTGGGCATGTTGAGGACAACCGAGATACAGATGAAGAAGGACAAGCCTAAGTCTGTGATGGTGATCACGAGCAAGAAAGGCAAGTCCAAGCGCAAGGGCAAGGGCAAAGCTAAGAAAGGTTCTGATGCTAGCCAGGAGCCCAAGTCGTCTTCAGCTCTCAAGGCCAAGGGAGGCGTGACCAAGAAAGGCAATTTCCACCATTGTCAAAAGCTAGGACATTGGAAAAGGAATTGTCCTCTCTATCTGGAAGAACAAAAGAAGAAGGAGGTGACAGACGTCTCTACTTAAAGGTGTCATGAAAGTAAACTTGTAACACTTTTGAGGTATATGATACCAAGATGTAAAGTGTAAAGCACTCAATAAATGGGGCAAGTGTTGCCTCCATAGATAGGAGTACTTTAGTTTATTTTCAGCCTAAAAGGCATGTAATACAGTTATGAACTTCTATTTCATATTTGCCAATAGATAGAAACACTTTATTTTTGCATATTGTATGACAATGATGGCAATCAATAAAGAGATGTTTCAATTTATAAAGATATGATCTTTGTGGCAATGCCTTATTTATCTTGTGGTATTTGATATGCATAAGATAATATGATACCTAAAAGTTATAGATAACTCAAACAATCAAATTAGCATCAATCATGAGAAATTCATTTCTAGTTTCCATGTGATGGATAAATCTAGACTCTTTTGGTTAGAGAACCAGTAAGAGACATGAATATCTTAGACATGATTAATCAATATTCACTAATGGTAGTGGGAGAATGATTGTCCTATTAGGTATAATACATGTGATGTATTTACATACCTATTGGAACAAATGCTAATACTTCAAATGGTGTTTAGAGAAATACCAATATGAATATCTTGAAGGGTTCAAGAATATCATAGATGAAGTATGAATTTGGTAAAGTGTTAATTCTTGATGAGATCAATGAATGAAATACTTGGACCAAATGTTTGAGATCCTTATGAGTGATTATGATAGTGTATCATAGTGAACTCATGATTAAGGCATGGTGATGTCTAAATCAAGAAGGAATCATACTCTAAGGAGTTAGAGAATGATTATCAAATAACTGAATTCTTCTTAATAAAAGAATACCCCACACTAATAAAGGACATTAAGAATCACAAGGAGTTGTGAGTTATTATATCCTTGACGGATACACCTTGTTTATCTATGTGATGAGTTGTTCATGTGATGAGTCAACTATCTAGATGAATATGAGGAACCAAATTTTGAGTTATGGTTTATGACCATTACATCCTAAATGACATCCATGTAAACCATAAGGTATGACCTTGATGGTAGCACCCATTGGATGAAATCCATAAGTGCAAATGAGTCTTAAGTGTTAAGACACATGGATAACATTTTGAGAAGGATGATGCTTGTTAATTGCAACTGAATGACTAAGACATTTGGCATATGGATACTAAAACTGCATTCCTATGAGGAATAAAACAAGGATGTGTACGTGACACAACCTATAAGGTTTATGAATCCACTAATGCAAATGAAGTCTATAAATTACAATGAACTAATCAATGTGATTGATTGAGTACAAGCAACTCAGAATTGGATATTTACTTTGATGAAATAGTCAAAGGGTTTGACTGATATGTCAAAGATAAAGAAGGGATCTGTGATTTAGTGGGAGCGTATTCACATTCCACATGTTGATGTGAAATGGAAATGTTCTAGAATGGAAATCCAAAAGTGGAAATTATCTTTAAGGAAGATAGAGATGTTTCCTATGTGATAGGAATAGAGATCTATAGAGATAGTTCTCGAAAAACTCTTGACCTAAAAGAGGAGAAAACATACACTGGCAATCTGTACTGAAGGGTTCAGTATGCACAAATTAAGTGGGAGAAAACTTGTCCATATTACATGGAGTTGGTATCCCAAGGCCAAGTGTCAAATTCTTATGAAGAATGGGAACACTAAGAATAGATATGGATCTATCATGTATGTAATCATCCCATTATCTTGCATGTATCGACATGGCAAGAACAAAATGCATTCATCAGCTTGTATGTAGGACATGGCAATATGATGTGCTCATCCTGATAACTCGTATGTGAGACATGACGAGTGGATGTCTGTCTACTTCCAGTAAGGGTTACTGGAATACCATGAGAACTTGATAAAGTACTTGTGAAGTACTAGTTCTATGGAGATAAGGAAGAGTTCAATGTAAAGAGTTACATTGATGTGAACTTCCGAAAGGACAGAAAATTAATCGCAATATATATATATATATATATATATATATATATATATATATATATATATATATATATATAGGATATATAAAAGTGAAAGTTTGTTGATAATTGGAAGTGTTCCAATAAAACCATTTAAAAAGGAAATGTTGAGTATCTATGTGTTAGAGAATAGCAATAGATACTATATGGATCTGGAAGTTCATCAGATGAACTTATAGAAATTCCGCTCATTGATGACAAGTATGGAATCCTTGATCATGCAATGTGGCTAAAGGTTAGCAAAGGAATACTAGATCGCATATTACGACAAATCCATCTCATACGTGTGACGTACAATGAAGAGATGTGAGACATGCAATTGATACTGACTTTGGCAAGGTGTTGCCATAACTCACTATGTTTGTACTAGAGCACAATAACATGTGGGACATGTTTGAAGATCACTATGAATATGATTCAAGGGTGATTGGCTCACAGTGTAAGTGGGAGTCTGTTGGTATGTATGCCCTGAGAGCCAATCATGGGATGATTGGTGGGATACATTAAGATTGATTTGATAAACATCAAAGGCGAGCTTCCAATTCTTTCTAGTTCAGTCATTTGAGATAGTGCTAGAACAGATTGAATGTCTAGAGAATGACAGTACTCAATGACGTATGCCTTCAGGTTCAGGACCTGAACGATGAGATCATACGGATGCTAAGAGTTTGTACATTCTCATTATGTCCCTAGTTGGATGTCATTGTGGAAGGTAGATAGACAGTAATGACATACAAGACTAGATTGTGGTGTTGGTTGATGACAAAACCTCATTAGTCATGATATAGAGATATCAAACCAAACACATAGGTACTTGTTAGAGAACAAGTGTACTAGACAGACCCACCGTGAGTTTGACACATGGAACCATGACATGGTAGTAACAGTCAGTACTCACAGTGATGGTGGTGAGTGTGATTCATTGACTTGAGTTCACTACACTCAACACATGTTGTTGGGCACACTTTGACATCATCAAACGCAATCCTAAAACATGGGTTGTTATAAAGGTGATGATTGGGTGGCTTTGACACATGGGGCTTTTGAGGGGTGAGTGATAGATATGGGATTTGTCCCTCCTGAGGGAGTTTGATATCCATGGCCACTTGATGAGTAGGATTGATAAAGGCGTGCATGCATGTGTGAATCAGTATGTGATATTGATGTCATACATATCTCTTCCAATCTACTCTGAGATCAAGAAAGTGAATGAACGTTGACAGGATGACTGTTCCATGCCTCGAGTTTATTCGGGATATCAGTGACAAAGGAATTATACATTCACTGTAACACCATTCACGGATTGTAGGATTGAAAGTTGTTCTCCAACTTTCTATTTCACTTGGGTAGCAATGATGTGTGACTAGGCACCACTCTTTGCTTGTGAAGTCATAAGTGTTATGGACTTTCACTACCAACGTGAAATGTACCTGCAGGGTCACACACATAGGATTTAACCTGGAAGAGGAGTTTTGTCCACAAACAGTGTTTAGATTGATTACTAAAGGAGTTTAGTAGTTCAATTAAACACTCAATTAATTGATATCTCAATTTCATAATGTTCAAGGTGTTGGACATATTGATTGGAGTATCAGATTGATTGAAACTGCAATTGACTGATTCTGCACAATTTGCATTCCCAACCGATCGGCTCATGTGATGAACCGATCGGCTGAGCTTGGTGAACTGATAAGCTCAGGTGGTGATTCGACCGGCTCATGGACAGGGTGAAACGATTGCTTCAAGTGTTGAAATGATCGGTTCAACTGGTGCAACCGAGCAAGTTGGGAAAGTCAGGTTGGTGAGAAATTTCTTTTCATTTCACTTGCCCAATTTGATTGGAACCAGGATTGGTATTTCATACCAATTAGAAACAAAAGAAGGAAAGTCAATCAGGAACTGATCAGGACAACTGTCAATCCCGACAGTCCCGGTGAGACCAGGAGTCGTCAGTCCCGGTGCGACCAGGTGCTGCACAGACACCGTCCAAGACCGGAGGTGAAGACCGCGCAAGCCGCGAGGTATTGTCGCCGAGCAAGCCTCGGGACAAGGTATGATTCCACAAATCATCCTTTCCTATTGTATAGACGTTGACACGTTTCCTTGTTCTGGGTTTGGGGAGGAGAAATTTTGTTTTATTTCCGCTGCCTTCTCTACCTCCCATAAAAACCCAACAGTTTGCACTGTCATTGGTTGATAGTTCTAACCATCCATCTGTGCTTGTCATCCAAAAATAGAGCTCAGTTCCTAACTATATTCATAGTTCTATGGCATGTGGCATTTTCGGTCAGTGAATGGCATCAGGCATGATGTAGTTCGTCTCCTCCAATCATGCTAAGCATTGGGCCAAGGTCAAATGGCGGTGGTTGGGCATCAGTCTCTAGTGTTGACAGTAGATGTTTTTTAGGTGGTTGTGTCTGATGAAGTGCCCAACCATTGACCTAATCTTTTGTTGGATGTTGACTCCTCGTTGTGTCATAGCTTGGTGAATGTGAGAGACTGACGACTCGATTGATTTTTGTGTTGTGAATCATTTGAGATGAATACCCATCAACGGGTGGCTAGCGAGTCTCCAATGAGTCTTCTTTGATGATACTTTGTGTCTCATCCAAGGTTCCATCAGGCTATGTTTGACAAATGTGCTGGTTTAGTACTCTTCCCCTATAAAAGACATGAAATATAAGTAAAGAGTGGGTTAGAGATTTATAAGCATAAAGTCCTAAATGTTAACAAAAATGAGGATAAAACATGCATGTAATATCCATAAAATCAGATGTTATCTAAACATGGATTGATAAATTGCACCTAAATTAACAACATTGCTTTGCAGTTGTAAATGTCCCACTCTTAGGAAAAGGAAGTATACTTAATTCCTGATGATTATATTTTTATATGATTGTATCTATAAAATCTATCCATGAATATGAAGAGTTCATTTCTACTTTTATTGTCCATGATAACATCAATATGTGGTAGTAGATAATCATCTTTCAGTCTGGCTTTACTTATGTCTCTATAGTAATCACACATGCAAGAACACCTATCTTTCATTGAAATTGGCATGATGTTTCCCAACCATGTTTGATATGGATAAGGTGTATGAAGCATGTTTCTTATTGCTTATACATTTCTTTATGTATTTTGGTCCCCATTTTGGTCTGGTGTGTTGGGGCTTCTCCTTGATGGGAGGCATACACAGATTTGTGGGCATTCAATGTACGACAATTGATGCATCAAACCCCAACACGTCGACATAGATTTAGGACATGATGTTTACATATTCATCAATGAGTTTGATGAGAACTGATTTCAGTGATGGTTGTAGGGTTGTGTCTTTCTTAAAAAAACATGGAACCTAGCCTACGCCAATGAGCATGGTTCATGTTTTGTCCATGATGTGTAGTTACATATGCTAAAGGGTCATCTTTTTCTAGAATGTCGATGTCCTTTGTGTTGGATCCTAGATGGGTGATTAGATGCTCTAGAGGGAGGGTGAATAGAGCTGAATGTACTTCACTAAAATTCATTAGACCTTCAAGATATATCACAAGATAAGCTTGCTAAATAGGAAATTTGTGTGCAACTAAAACATGCATATCAAGGATGAGAGAGATTGAGAAAATACCAGTAGACAAACTATTTAGAGTGGTTCCACACTTCAAACTAGAAGTATGTTAGTCCACTTACCTAGAGAGGTCAACCTCTAGGATTTCCTAACAATTGCATTCTTATATTCATTCATAAGACTTATAATACATGACCAAACAAATGACTTACCTATCCAATACAAAGAGTCTTCAACCTTACCAAGGACTTACCCACTTTGCAAGGAGTCTTCTGCCTTCTTCCAAGGACTTACCTACTCTTGCACAAGTCTTCAGCCTTGTAGGGATTACCCACTCTTCTTGGATCTTCCGCCTTCAACTTCACCTTCACTCGGAGAAGCTTCCACCAATGACTTACCCACTTAAGCAAGGAGTCTTCTGCCTTCACCAAGGGCTTACCCACTCTTTCTCCAAGTCTTCAGCCTTGATCTTCACCAAGGGACGCCTTCCCTTGTTCTTCTTCACCTCTCTTAGCCAAGAGAGAGAACCTTCATCTTCATGATTGAAATGAGAGATGGGGAGGTGGTGGAAGTGAGAGACTCATAAGATATACATGTAGGACTAGCTGTTTTACATATTTCCTACTCACTCTAATGGATGTAGCAAGTGATTAAGCTTAGAGAAAGAGAGAGAGGAGGCTGTAGGAAGCACTCAACTATAGAATAGGAAACTCACATAGAGTTTGCATTGAATTCTCAACCTTGGAATGAAGCCCAAGGGGTCCTATTTATAGCTGGGGATGCCTCTTAGCCTTTGGGAACACTTGAGAATGAAAACTAGCTATTTTTTGGCTTGCAACAGATATATTTTCACTTGTTGCAACTCCACAATGACTAGAAGCACTTTTCTGCACTTTTCCGTACAGTACAATCGGTCGAGTTTCTATAAGGGTAACTCGACCGATAGAGTAAAAGACAAAGCTGATATTCAGACCATCGGTCGAGTTTGTCCTGGGGAAACTTGATCGACCAATGAAAATCGAGTTGGTCATCTACTCCATCGGTCGAGTTCTGTGTAGTGTAAACTCGACCGATTAAAAGTCATTTTCAAGATCCAATCAGGATCGGTCGAGTTTCCAACTCACAGAACTCGACCGATGAACAACCTGATGTGAATTTTGGAAAATGGCTTTTGAGTGCTTAAACATTCAATCTAAGTGCTCCTGATTTTTTCTAAGCTTAATTACAAGTCATACAATCATTACAAGTGGTTTACAACATGATTCTAATGGATTTACATCATATTACAAAAACTTGCACTTGTATTGACTTTGACTTGTCCTTTCTCCAATTTGAGATGTGCAAGTTAGGGCATTTGGAGTGTGTCTATACCTAATCTGAAATCACTCAAGTAGAGACATTAGACACCAATATGTGGAATGGTTAGTCATCATCAAAACACGGGTTTAGTCAATTTAGACGTGAGTCAACATTGACCTAATTGACCTTGAGTTAACACTTTGGAGGTTCACCGATGAGGAAACTCACTATATCTTGAAACATTTCATGTTGTACTTGGTGCATGTGATGTAAGATTTCCAACTTTGTATTGTTGGGCTCTGAATGTAGGATTTTGCAATGAGGGTGGTGGACATGTCATGTGATAAGGGGTGTCTAGAGAAACATCTAGGATGGGACCTCCTCTTTGGTCATTGCACATTTTTTGAGAGTCACACTGTCAATGAGATCTTGATGGCTCGCATGTTTGTGTAGTAGTTGTTGGGGATTTTGCCATGCTTCATCTCACATATGGTAGTTATGGGGGCTCAAGGATCATTGACAATGATTGTGACACCTTTGGGATGTTCTTGGTTTTCTGTGAGTATGTAGGGTGGATGTTGGTTGTCTCCTTTGTGAAATTCAAGAATCTGCATGCTCTTGATCATTATTGCATTCAATAGACCTTTTTTAAGAAGGTCTAGTGACCATTTTTCATTGAAGATTAATGTACGCCTAAGTTTTCAATATAATGGATAGGTGTCGGTACAAAGATAAGTATGTGAGGCTGCTCCCCTCCTTTCCAGTATGTCCTTTATAACCAAGTACACTGGGAACGAATTACATTCTATAATGCACTAACATATCTTGCCTAAACCTCAGCCTTAATCTAGGCACATGCTCTTCAATACTCATAGATAGAAGTTGTGATCGTACTGGATGAGGGATAACAATCATAAATGTGTGGGGATGTAGTTTTGTTTCTATGCAACCCATAAATGGAAGTTTTAGTCTAGGTCCATGGACCCAATGTGAGCTAATATTTCTGACCAGAGATCTCTGGTAACTATGGAACTATATCACTGTCTTAAAATGTGAATATTGATATAGGTAAGAAGGAAATAATTTATTTTTATGTCTCTGTAGAAATCCTAACAGGATATTGAAGGAGGCATTGATTTCCATCTCTTTGAACACCTCTAGGCATAGTTTTGGGCCCACCTATATTTGTAGTTGGGACTCTCCCATGACTTCCTTTATAACCCATCAAAAGCATCAACCATATTCCTAGTAGCCTCTATCTCATTTGATTCAATGGCAAGTGTGGAAAAGATCATTGAAGGACAAACATTGATACCAAAACCAGTTTCAACAAACACCATGGTTAACTTCTATCCCCATGTTTGATCATGATGTACAATGGTGAATAAGAATTGAGACTAGTTGGGGTCTCATATTAAGAAAATGTCAATCTTCAGCTTGATAATAAGAGAAAATGTATTATTCAACTTCTCATTTTGGATAATATATGATACAAATGTGGCTTCTATGACCTTAAATGACCAGCCAATGTGTGGGGGAGCTCTACATTAGGTCCCACATGGAGATGTATATGCAGGTCTTGTTCATAGGTCCTACTATGATGAAGGATGGATTTGTAGAAATAACTATTGTTGATGTCGTTAGGATGATGATATGCTTATTCTTGCTCAAATGGGAGTATGAGAATTCAGATACAATGGTAGGTGATTGAAATAGGACAAATATGATATCTTGATAGATACATTGTGCATACTACCACAACTTTCTTGTTGGTTGAGTTGGATGTCAACTTCAAAGTCATCCTAAATAGTTTTTGAAATTTATCCCTAAGAGAGGTGGAATCCTCTAGATCTACATATTCTTCACTCTCTCTCTCTAAAGAATTGAGTAAGGGTCATTTTGACAAATAATTCAATCTAAATATTTTTTGTGTTTGCGTTTGTGATAGTGAATCAGACTATCAATCAGGAAGTAGAAGGCTTCAAAATAGATGCTTATCCACATGTCATCATCAACTCCTTCCAGTTTTAAATCAATATATCTAGTTTATATTTTACTACTTTTTATAGTGTAGATCTATTCATAATATTAACTCCAAATTGACTTTACTTCAGATCAAATTAGTTCATACAAAGTTGGTAACAATTAATAATACTTTTAGAGATATGGTGAATGACCCTACACTAGTATAATTAATCTGGTACTCTTGTGAGTGTCAACATTGTGTGATTAGTTTGTATATACTAAATTTCGTGTATAGAATCTAGAGGCAGCGACTCAGTGAGAGTATGTGTTACTATTTGATTGGGTACACATCCTATTCTCTGTGTGATCTCACATAGAACACAGTTTTGGCACCATTCATGGGGATAATTGTCAATGTCAGAGGATACTGATTTTATTAGTCAATTTCACAAATGATTGACTCTTTATTTAATCAAAATATCAAATTGATTAATATTACCCATTTAGGTACATCTTGATAGCTTATGTGATAAGCTATGCATCTACCTTAAGATTAATAACATCAATGTGAATATGTATAGAACCTTCCATACATGCTTGTAATTTAAGCATAAAGGTATTGAAGATTAAATTTAAATTGAGATGGGATGCCAGAAAGAAAACTACTAGGAGGAGAGGAGGATTGAAAACAATAGAACTTTGACATGTACCTCAATTATAACCTCCATGCTAAATGCTTTGATACCTAGTGTAGCTAATCCTCCTCTCAATATTAATAACAACCACTTCTGTACTGAGCTTATAACTTTGATTCAGACTAGGAAATTCAAAGTTAGTATGTGTATAAATCCCATAAAAATAGATGTAGTTGTTTGAAAACCTTTTTTATACTTAAAAATGAATGGATTCACACCAAATGACATTAATATTCACATGATTAACTTCTCTCTATCAGACAAAGAAGATGCATGGTACAACACTATTTGTACCAGTACTATTAAATCTCAGTAGGAACTGGTGGATGACAAAGGAAATGTATCCATTATGGGAGATTTATGCATATGAGAAGGTGATTTATTGTTCTATTTAACTTTTTGTATAAAGATGTTTCAATGCAATTTGAGATAAAGGTGGTCTTGACATTTCAAATTTATATGTATGTAAGTTCATGTTACATTTGATGTTCACAACACCAAGACTATTACGTCACAAGTTAATAGACCGTGGCTGAAAAGGTATTACATGAAAGAAAATATGTATCAGAAATAAAGATTCTAGGTGGATGAACCACCTCCTAAAGGATGAGAATGAACATCATCAACTTGGACATAGACACAATTCTTATGGGAGGCAACCTAGAGTTTTAAATTTCTATTTTGATTTTTGTCATAAATTTTAAATTTTGTCCTTGCAATCTCACAAAAATAAAAATATTTTAGCATTATAAGGAATATCCTCCTTTTTTGTTCTAATTTACATTGTATGCAAATTTTTTAGCATTTTCAGACAATGAATAAAAAGAGAAACACATTAAATGGGATATAGTACAACATTTAGAACTAAATATGACCATTTAGACACTCAATGATGGTATCGACACCTACCCCTCACCCATGGATGATAAATGGTCTATAGATGGTAGAGGAGGTGGTGGTATGGTAACTTCATTCCAATATATGTACAAGTTCAACTAGATAGGGTAAACTCGATGGAAACATGCTCATACTTGTTTTGGATTTCCCACTCTATCTATAATTTCCACCACCCTCTTACAACAACATAACAACCCAATGAAGAAGAATACTTGATGACTACCCTGCCAAGACAATATTGGTAATTGATCATGCATATCCCTTTGTCTTATTCTCCTATGCACTATGGTGAATTGCATGAGAAAGGAATGGAATGGGATATGGATAGTTGATGGATGTATACATTCCACAAGTAGAATATATCTTATGGTATCATTACCCTAGAAATGGTTCAAAAAAGAACATGTGGAATGTTTCTTTCTGATGTGTGTGCTTATTTACATTCTATCAAGCTTCTCTTTTAGTGAGATGAAGCATAAACCACCAAGGAAACATTTAGTTCATTCTATAGAATCCATGATTCAATCACTCATTTAGATATCAGATACAACTATTATTTCAATGAAGGCATTTATAATCCAACCCTTCACATGATAACTACTAGAGATCAATTAACTCATGCTTCCAACTGCATCAATACCACACCTCTGTATGTGATCATCTCTCACTCCAATCTTTCTTCTTTCTGCCTTACCTAAGGACAAGTGAACTTTTAATATGTGGAGTGGGGGAGCAAGTCTAATAGTGACAAAAAAAATTCTATATCTTAGTCTTTTCTTTATTTTAGTTCCATAATATCTTTTTATACACACTCCTTTTCTTTCTTCCTTGTTTTATAATTTATTTGGCTGCTAAAAACTGTAATAATATTTCTATGAAATGTTTGTGTCTGCCAAACATTATCCAACATGAAATATTCTTCCAAATAATAAATACTTTAATTTGAATTATTTAACTTGTAGTTGTGGAATCAAATTACTATGTATAGCTTATCACTTGGTTTTAAAGATAGTATACGTTTCCAGTCGGTTAATTTATGTGCAAGTAAAATATCATTCTCTTACAAGATGCATAATGATATGAAATTATAATATGTTGATATATTTATATTATGATATCAATTTCTTTTATTTTTCTTGACAAACTAATGGGATTTTTTTTTATCTTGGGAGAGATAAGCAAGGATAAGATCAAACCAATCTCGATATGAATCAAATTAAATGCCTATCTGATGAATATCAAAGGAAATTTAAAAGAGGGTAATGGCTCGAGGTGGAGTCTATCTCATTAGATGAATTGGTCAGAGACTGGTTCCACCTAAGTGAGTCCTAACACCTCAAACACCAATGTGAAAAGACTTCTTTCAAAAGAGTAATTCAAAGAATGTATCTTTTGGGATTACCTCACTAAGTATTGGTCAAATGTATACAATCCATACTTGAGGAGAAAGTTCTTTTTACTTGCCTCTAGAGATTTTTTTTTTATAAAAGGACTCAAATAGAGTAAAGACAAAATTTGAGACTTGATGAGCCTTGGTACAATAAGTGGAGTTTAAGTATCTTAAGCACATGAAGAATTGATGTGTGAGAAGTATACTAAACATAAGTAGAACACATTAAATTAGATGTAGTGGAAAGAGAATAAAGATTTTTCAAAGTCATGGAGCAACTTCCTATATTCTATTCTATAGAAGGTGATATGATTCTAATGAAACAAAAATCATTTCATTAAAATGCTTTCTTACAATCTAGTTTACTGCTATGATTGATGACAAGCAAGTGTTAAGTTTAAATCACATTCATTTTTGGTTTCTCTCATGGCTACTACTAGTCCCATTTTGACTCAGAATAAAGAGAAATTCCACATGCTTTACCTTAATATCGATATTTTATATTTTCTTGAAAATTGATCATGGAAATCACTTTATTCCCCTAAAATTGAGAAAATTACAGGACTCCCTTGACTAGTCAATTAAAGTTGCTTCTTGATCCCACTTTGGCACATGAAAATCTCATTATGCTAATAGACAAGGCCCCACCACAGTTGAAGGGAAACCACCTCAAACATGTTCTACTCGACTCAATGGGTTCTCAATAGTCGGATAGTTATAGATTACACTCAATCACGACATGACAAGTGGGTCTCAAGTAACTCAAGAAAAGTCACATGCTCAAAAGTCTCAAAATTGGATTCGACTACTCGATGTCCATTTGGCTTGATATGAGGAACACTTCCAAAACTATCATCAATTTGACCAAGGATCCTTCCAAGTACTTGAGTCCAAAAATCACCTATCTCATACCCGACTCAAGGTTCTTCCAAGCACTCTAATACAAAAATCATCAGTCTCAGACTTGACCTGAGGCTCTTATAAGCTCTTAGATTCTTAAAGTCCCCAATCTCTTACTCGAATCAAGACTTCTCCATGAACTAGCATACAAAAACATACTGATCTAGGACTCAACCCTAGATGCAGTAAAGCATTCATTTGCTAAAGAACCTTGGGCTCAAACTTAACATCCTCCCATCTGAATTTTACTCATGTTCCAATGGAGGAATATAATTCCCTTCATCTTGGATCTGTGTATAAGTAGGACCCCTCCCCCAATATTCTCAAGATTTAATACTCTACATGCATTTCACTCTACCCTGACTTAGAGTCCACCCTACACCAGTGATGGCGTGACATTTCTAAAAACACCTAACCTCAATTAGTCAAAAATTATCCTACCTCTCCACTCAACTACACCGTATACCCCACCATAAGATAGCTACTGGTCAGACATTCAATCACGACATAATGTCACAAAATTAAATGTGCATCCATCACCTCCACCCTTTGCATCCTAGAATTTTTATCTATAAAACAACCTATACTTATTGGTGGAAGCTCAACTATGTATAAACCATTGTAATGTGACTAGCAACTTAAATCTAGCTTCCCTATCTTAATTTTTGTGATAATTGGGAACTTCAACCCTTGTATGAAATTTCCACATTGGACCTCCCTCTTGTCCTTGTTGGGTTTTAGGGGAGACAGAGAAGGCAGCGGAAACAAAAAATTCTCCCCCAACCCATACTGAGGAAACACGTCAACGTCTATATAATAGGAAATGATGGTTTGCAGAATCATACCTTGTCCCGAGGCTTGCTCGACGACAATACCTCGCGCAATGCGCGGTCTTCAACTCCAGACTTCGACGGTGTCTGTGCAGCTCCTATTCGCACAGGGACTGACAACTCCTACTTGAACCGGACTGTTGGATGACAGTTGTCCTCCTAAGCGGCAGTGTCCTCCCACCTCTGTAGTAGTCCACACGGACCACCTGGAACTCCACTCTCCTTGTCCCACAAGGAAGTGGAAGGAGTCGCACCCTCCTGTTGACGTACTAGTCGCCAACACACTCTCCTGCCTCCTGCTGCAACTGCAGTTGTCCTTCCTTTGCTGCACCTCCCTTTTGCGGGAAGCACTTGTGCGGGCTCTCTCACGGTTACCAAAACCAGAGAGAACGACAACTTGCAGAGCAACTGGTTGCACTGAGCTGTACTTTGAGAAGCCCCCAATACCCCTATATATAGGAGAGTCATGGGACAGGGTTCTCCATCCCGGGCAATGCGGGACTAAAGCAGGAGTAGAAGGGTTCGGGATTTTCCACCAAAAGCAACCATCTCGCAACCTGAACCGATTGGTTCAAAAGTGAACCGCTCGGTTAGGGACCTGAACCGATCGGTTCACCACTGAACCGATCGTTTGGGACCCTTGAACCGATCGGTTCACTCATGAACCGGTCGGTTGGGGTTCCAGGTTGGTTCCCGATTGACTTTCCTTGTTTCTTTCCCAATTGGTATCGAATACCAATATTATTCCCAATCGAATTGGGCAATTTGAAACGAAAGGAAAATTCACACCAATCCTACTTTCCCAAGTTGCTTGATTGCACCAATTGAACCGATCGGTTCAACACTTGAACCGGTCGTTTCACTCTTTGCATTAGCCGATCGGTTCAACAATTGAACCGACCGGTTCAGAAACCTCAGCCGACCGGTTCATCACATGAACCGATCGATTGGGAGTGCAGATTGTACAGAATCAGTCAAATGCGATTTCAATCAATCCGATACTCCAATCAATGCGTCCAACACCTTGAACCATACGATATTGAGCCATCGACTGATTGAGTGTTTAATTGAACTACTAAACTCCTTTAGTAATCAATCTAAACATTGCTTTGTGGAAAAAACTCCTCTTCTAGGTTAAATCCTATGTGTGTGACCCTGCAGGTCCATTTCATGTTGGCAGTGAAAGTCCATAACACTTATGACTTCACAAGCAAAGAGCGGTGCCTAGTTACACATCAGTGCTACCCAAGTGAAAGTAGAAAGTTGGAGAACAACTTTCATCCTACAATCCGTGAATGGTGTTACAACGAATGTATAATTCCTTTGTCACTGATATCCCGAATGAACTCGAGGCATGGAACAGTCATCCTGTCAACGTTCATTCACTTCCTTGATCTCAGAGTAGACTGGAAGAGATATGTATGACATCAGTATCACATATTGATTCACACATGCGTGCACGCCTTTCTCAATCCTACTCATCAAGTGGCCATGGATATCAAACTCCCTCAGGAGGGACAAATCCCATATCTATCACTCACCCCTCAAAAGCCCCATGTGTTAAAGCCACCCAATCATCACCTTTATAACAACCCATGTTTCAGGACTGCGTTTGATGATGTCAAAGTGTGCCCAACGACATGTGTTGAGTGCAGTGATTTCAGGTCTAAGAATCACACTCACCACCATCACTGTGAGTACTGACTATGACTACCATCTCATGGTTCCATGTGTCAAACTCACGGTGGGTCTGTCCGGTACCTTGTTCTCTAACAAGTACCTATGTGTTTGGTTTGATATCTCTATATCATGACTAATGAGATTCTGTCATCAACCAACACCACAATCTAGCCTTGTGTGTCATTGCTGTCTATCTACCTTCCACAATGACATCCGAATAGGGACATAACAAGAATGTACAAACTCTTAGCATCTGTATGATCTCATCGTTCAGGTCATGAACCTGAAGGCATACGTCATTGAGTACTGTCATTCTCTAGACATTCAATCTGTTCTATCACTATCTCATATGACTGAACCAGAATGAATTGGAAGCTTGCCTTTGATGTTTATCAAATCAATCTTATTGTATCCCACCAATCATCATATGATTGGCTCTCAGGGCATACATACCAACAGACTCCCACTTGCACTGCGAGCCAATCACTCTTGAATCATATTCATAGTGATCTTCAAACATGTTTTACATGTCACTGTGCTCTAGTGCCAACATAGTGAGTAATGGCAACACCTTGCCAAAGTCAGTATAAATGCATGTCTCTCATCTCTTCGCTGTACATCACACGTATGAGATGGAGTTGCCGTAATATGCGATCTAGTATTCCTTTGCTAACCTTTAGCCACATTGCATGATCAAGGATTCCAGACTTGCCATCAATGAGTGGAATATAAGTTCATCTCATGAACTTTCAGATCCATATAGTATCCATTGATGTTCACTAACACATAGATACTCGGCATTTCCCTTTTAAATGGCTTTATTGGAACACTTCCAATTATCAACAAACATTCTCTTTTATATATTTTATATATATTTTGCGATTAATTCTCTGTCCTTTCGGAAGTTCGCATCAATGTAACTCTTTACATTAAACTCTTCCTTATCTCCATAGAACTAGTACTTCACAAGCACTTATCAAGTTCTCATGGTATTCCAGTAACCCTTACTGGAAGTAGACAGACATCCACTCGTCATGTTCCACATACGAGTTATTAGGATGAGCACATCATATTGCCATGTCCTACATACAAGATGATGAATGCATTTTATTCTTGCCATGTCATACATGCAAGATAATGGGATGATTACATACATGATAGATCCATATCTATTCTTAGTGTTCCCATTCTTCATAAGAATTGGACACTTGGCCTTGGGATACTAACTCCATGTAACATGGACAAGTTTTCTCCCACTGAATCTATGCATACTGAACACTTCAGTACAGATCGCCAATGTATGCTTTCTCTTTCCAGGTCAAGAGATTTCTGAGAACTATCTCTATAGATCTCTATTCCTATCACATAGGAAACATCTCTATCTTCCTTAAAGATAATTTCCACATTCGGATTTCCAATCTAGAACATTTCCATTTCACATCAATATGTGGAATGTGAACACACTCCCACTAAATCACATATCCCTTCTTTATCTTTGACATATCAGTCAAACCCTTTGACTATATTATCAAAATAAAGATCCAATTTTGAGTTGCTTGTACTCAATCAATCACATTGATTAGTCCATTGTAACTTATAGACTTCATTTGCATTAGAGGATTCATAAACCTTATAGGTTGTGTCACGTACACATCCTTGTTTTATTCCTCATAGGAATGCGGTTTTAGTATCCATATGCCAAATGTCTTAGTCATTAAGTTGCAACAAGCATCATCCTTCTCAAAATGTTATTCATGTGTCTTAACACTTAAGACTCATCTGCACTTATGGATATGATCCAATGAGTGCTACCATCAAGGTCATACCTTATGGTTCACATGGAAGTCATTTAGGATTTAATGGTTTAAAACCATAACTCAAGATTCGGTTCCTCATATTCATCTTGATAGTTGACTCATCACATGAACAACTCATCACATAGATAATTGAGGTGTATCTGTTAAAGATATAAGAACTCACAACCCTTGTGATTCTTAATTTCTTTTATTAGTGTGGGGTATTCTTTTATTAAGAAGAATTCAGTTATTTGATAATCATTCTCCAACTCCTTAGAATATGATTCCTTCTTGATTCAGACATCACCATGCCTTGATCATGAGTTCACTATGATACACTATCATAATCACTCATAAGGATCTCAAACATTTGGTCCAAGTATTTCATTCATTGATCTCATCAAGAATTAATACTTTACCAAATTTGTACTTCATTTATGATAATCTTGAACACTTCAATATATTCATATTGGTATTTCTCTAAACACCATTTGAAGTATTAGCATTTATTCCAATAGGTATGTAAATACATCGCATGTATTATACCTAATAGGATAATCACTCTCCCACTACATTAGTGAAGATTGATTAATCATGTCCAAGATATTCATGTCTCTTACTGGTTTTATAACCAAAAGAGTCTAGATTTATCCATCACAAGGAAACTAGAAATGAATTTCTCATGATTAATGCTAATTAAATTGTTTGAGTTATCTATAACTTTTAGTTATCGTCTTATCTTATGCATATCAAATATCACAAGATGAATAAGGCATTGCCATAAAGATCACATCTTTATAAATTGAAACATCTCTTTATTAATTTCCATCATTGTCATACAAAATGCAAAAAATAAAGTGTTTCCATCTATTGGCAAGTATGAAATAGCAGTTCATAACTGTATTACATGCCTTATTGGCTGAAAATAAACTAAAGTATTCCTATCTATAAAGGCAACACTTGCCCCAAGTAAGAATGCTTTACACTTTACATCTTGGTATAATATACCTCAAAAAGTGTTACAAGTTTATTTACATGACACCTTCAAGTAGAGGCTTCAGTCGCCTCCTTGTTCTTTTGTTCTTCCAGGTAGAGAGGACAATTCCTTTTCCAATGTCCTGGCTTTTGACAATGGTGGCAATTTCCTTTCTTGGTCACGCCTCCCTTGGCCTTGAGAGCTGAAGATGGCTTGGACTCCTGGCTAGCTTCAGAACCTTTCTTAGCTTTGCCCTTGCCCTTGCGCTTGGACTTGCCTTTCTTGCTCGTGATCACCATCACAGACTTAGGCTTGTCCTTCTTCATCTGTAACTCGGCTGTCCTCAACATGCCCAACAACTCTGACAGTGGCCTATCAAAGTTGTTCATGTTGTAGTTCATCACAAACTGATTGTAAGATTCTGGCAACGATTGCAGTATCACGTCAGTAGCCAACTCTTGGCTCAGTGGAAATCCCAGTCTCTGCAGGTTCTCCACATACCCAATCATCTTGAGTGTGTGAGGACCAACTGGATCTCCTTCTGTCATGACGCACTTGAACAGTGCTCTAGAAACATTGTACCTCTCTTGCCGTGCCTGATCTTCATACATGTTCCTGAGATGTAGAATCATCTCTATGACACCCATGTTCTCATGTTGCCTCTGCAACTCATGGTTCATTGAACATAGCATCAAGCACTTTGCATCAATGGCATCATCAGAATGCTTCTTGTAAGCATCCCTTTCTGTCCTTGGTGCATTAGGAGCGGGTTCCTCTGGAATTGGAGTATCCAGGACATAGAGCTTACGCTCTTGAGTGAGAACAATTCTCAATGTCCGATACCAGTCGTGGAAGTTTGTCCCATTTAGCTTGTCCTTGTCAAGGACCGATCGCAAAGAAAAGTTGTTGTTGTTTGTTGCCATTTGAACTACAAAAAGGAAAATATGCAATTTTAGTCCAAAACTCATTTTTGACTTATTTGATTGATTTGAAAGTTTGACGATATAATTAGGCCTTTAATTAATTATCGCTCCCAGTATTTTACTTCAAATTGATAGCCCTCACCATCAATTTGGAAGATTGCAGCGTACAACCTTCTAGTGGGAAAGATCCTAAAATCCTCTAAGTCATGGACCAGCTTGGGCTGTCACCCACAACATAGATCTCTCAGGTAGGCAACTTTTGCCAATTGCATCATATGCAACTCTTGATAAGATGTCATCTACAACTCCTTGCAATGATCATCTCCATGCCTCAAGGCGCTAGATCCTATCTAGGTCACCTTGTTAAGTCCGACCCAAAGCAAACACGATGAATATGCACCCTGCTTGGGCAGACCCACATATTCATCCTTCACGCTTCCACGAGATAGACGGTGCACCACGCTTGGGCGTGCCCACACTTGGTCGATCAAGCTTTTCACGTGTGTCGCATTTGGAAGGCATCTAAAACTTAATATTTTAATGAGGGATTTGGTTTTATATACATATACATATCCAATCACCACAATACATAATACGTATCATATACATGCTATATCCCACAGAAAACATGCACAAACGATAAAAAGAGATGATTATGGCCATCCTAATGTGATTCCTCGAGCCAAGAGGAATCACGGTCATCTAGGTCTACATCACATGCAACATGTACAAGATGAACATCTGTGCCTTGCCATCCGAGTTGATCAACTCATCACATGAATGATCTGTACTCTCCAGCCGGTCGTCTGGGTGCCACCAGCCGATCGGTTGGCTCCTCCAACCAATCGGTTCGCCTGGTCGTCGTGCATCTCGTCATGTCCGCCACCCGCTCGTCTCGCTCCTCGAACCGGTCATCAACCGGTCGGTTCACTCCTTGAACCGACCTTCTGGAAGGTCAACCGATTGGTTCACACCTTGAACCGATCGTCTGAGCAGCCGTCTTGATGTCCGCCGGTCTTTGACATAACAGGAAATAAAAATCTATCCTATTTATTACATTGCTTTAAAAAGGAAACCCCGAGTTACATTCGGGGGGAGCAAAGGTAGTAAAGAATCTCGAATTATTTCGAGTTACATCAGGAATAAGAGAGGGAAGATCGGTGCGCAGACCGAGATGCAAGCAACCACACACAACCAATCACAGATAGGTGTTTATAGGCCATAATCACGCTACACACATCCACCACAAAACTCATTTAAGGGCGACGCGTATCGAGTGCATTAATAATACATATCATATATGTAATTAGGGATTTGTGGATTTAGGATTGGACATGCATAAAGCCGATATTATTCGCATCGTATGCAATAAATAAAGGCGACAAACCAAAATCGATCATATCGATATTCCTAAAATATAGAACAGCAGACGTGGCTCTGATACCACTGTTAGGTTTTCGGGGAGACAGAGAAGGCAGCGGAAACAAAACATTCTCCCCCAACCCATACCGAGGAAACGCGTCAACGTCTATATAATAGGAAAGGATGGTTTGCGGAATCATACCTTGTCCCGAGGTTTGCTCGGCGACAATACCTCGCGCAATGTGCAGTCTTCAACTCCGGACTTCGACGGTGTCTGTGCAGCTCCTGGTCGCACCGGGACTGACAACTCCTACTCGAACCGGACTGTCGGATGACAGTTGTCCTCCTAAGCGGCAGTGTCCTCCTGCCTCTGTAGTAGTCCACACGGACCACCTGGAACTCCACTCTCCTTGTCCCACAAGAAAGTGGAAGGAGTCGCACCCTCCTATTGACGTACTAGTCACCAACACACTCTCCTGCCTCCTGCTGCAACTGCAGTTGTCCTTCCCTTGCTGCACCTCCCTTTTGCGAGAAGCACTTGCTCGAGCTCTCTCACGGTTACCAAAACCAGAGAGAACGACAACTTGCAGAGCAACTGGTTGCACTGAGCTGTACTTTGAGAAGCCCCCAATACCCCTATATATATAGGAGAGTCATGGGACAGGGTTCTCCATCCCGGGCAATGCGGGACTAAAGCAGGAGTAGAAGGGTTCGGGATTTTCCACCAAAAGCAACCATCTCACAACCTGAACCGATCGGTTCACAAGTGAACCGCTCGGTTAGGGACCTGAACCGATCGGTTCACCACTGAACCGATCATTTGGGACCCTTGAACCGATCGGTTCACTCATGAACCGGTCGGTTGGGGTTCCAGGTTGGTTCCCGATTGACTTTCCTTGTTTCTTTCCTAATTGGTATCGAATACCAATATTATTCCCAATCGAATTGGGCAATTTGAAGTGAAAGGAAAATTCTCACCAATCCTACTTTCCCAAGTTGCTCGATTGCACCAATTGAACCGATCGGTTCAACACTTGAACCGGTCGTTTCACTCTGTGCATTAGCCGATCGGTTCAACAATTGAACTGACCGGTTCATCAACCTCAGCCGACCGATTCATCACATGAACTGATCGATTGTGAGTGCAGATTGTGCATAATTAGTCAAATGCGATTTCAATCAATCCGATACTCCAATCAATGCGTCCAACACCTTGAACCATACGATATTGAGCCATTGACTGATTGAGTGTTTAATTGAACTACTAAACTCCTTTAGTAATCAATCTAAACATTGCTTTGTGGACAAAACTCCTCTTCCAGGTTAAATCCTATGTGTGTGACCCTGCAGGTCCATTTCATGTTGGCAGTGAAAGTCCATAACACTTATGACTTCACAAGCAAAGAGCGGTGCCTAGTCACACATCAGTGCTACCCAAGTGAAAGTAGAAAGTTGGAGAACAACTTTCATCCTACAATCTGTGAATGGTGTTACAGCGAATGTATAATTTCTTTGTCACTGATATCCCGAATGAACTCGAGGCATGGAACAGTCATCCTGTCAACGTTCATTCACTTCCTTGATCTCAGAGTAGACTGGAAGAGATATGTATGACATCAGTATCACATATTGATTCACACATGCGTGCATGCCTTTCTCAATCCTACTCATCAAGTGGCCATGGATATCAAACTCCCTTAGGAGGGACAAATCCCATATCTATCACTCACCCCTCAAAAGCCCCATGTGTCAAAGCCACCCAATCATCACCTTTATAACAACCCATGTTTCAGGACTGCGTTTGATGATGTCAAAGTGTGCCCAATGACATGTGTTGAGTGCAGTGATTTCAGGTCTAAGAATCACACTCACCACCATCACTGTGAGTACTGAATGTGACTACCATCTCATGGTTCCATGTGTCAAACTCACGGTGGGTCTGTCCGGTACCTTGTTCTCTAACAAGTACCTATGTGTTTGGTTTGATATCTCTATATCATGACTAATGAGATTCTGTCATCAACCAACACCACAATCTAGTCTTGTGTGTCATTGCTGTCTATCTACCTTCCACAATGACATCCGACTAGGGACATAACAAGAATGTACAAACTCTTAGCATCCGTATGATCTCATCGTTCAGGTCATGAACCTGAAGGCATACGTCATTGAGTACTGTCATTCTCTAGACATTCAATCTGTTCTATCACTATCTCATATGACTGAACCAGAATGAATTGGAAGCTTGCCTTTGATGTTTATCAAATCAATCTTATTGTATCCCACCAATCATCATATGATTGGCTCTCAGGGCATACTTACCAACAGTCCTTACCTCCAATCTATTGGTTGAATGAGATTTAATGCACATTTAGTCCACCTAGTATACATGTGTCGCTAAGATGATACTCAATTTGATTTAAAATCAAATTTTCCTTCATGTAATACATCATCATCTTCCACTTGAATTTTAACCTTTTCCTTATGCATCTACAACCTTTTACTATTCTCATATTGTGAATTTCTCTCTCATGTTTCTAATTCATCAAATCTTGCTCAATTCTGTGCTAGGATGAGAGAGATATGCACCTTTGAAATCTTATTGTTTCAACCTTATTGTACAACCTTTTTGATCAGATTTAAACTTAAATGGGCCCAAATGCGAGCGTGCAGCCTGATTAGAGTGTCCTGCCCTTATCCACGCCTTGTATTTATTTGGGGTTAATTATGACTCTTAGATATTGGCCCATGGATTGCCCCTCATAATCCAACTGCTGACATGCCATCTTCAACCTTCATACTACTCATTAGCGCAAAGAACACCAGCACCACCTACTCCAGCCTTAGAGCCATGAATCCCCCCTTTTACCATATCTTGATGGAAACTGAGACCCCCTTAGCCCATAAAACTCCTCACCTACTCATTTACCCCTATTTTCTTGACCTTTCTCGAACCCGAATGTCTCCTTCCTTCTCCTTCTTCATCCCACACTGTAGTTACCACCCCCCTTTGGGTGAATCCGTCCTAGCAGTGATCGTTGCTCACCATGACTAATAGAAGCTCTGGCCCACCCTACCGAGCTAGGGTGGCTAGGTTGCGCTCATCCTCAAGGCCTATAGGCCACATGTGATGATGCTTCGATGTGATGCACTGTTGCGGGAGCTACAAAGTCACACAAGAAAAGGGCATGGGTGAGATGACAATCTTGAGCCACATGATGCTGAATTAAGGATGTGGATGGCCTCTCCCCCTCCGCCTTTCCTGTGTCGGCCAGTGTTTGGCCATGTGGTGGCGAGCGGTTTCGGACCTACGTATGGAGTCTGTGTGCAATAGGCAATAGTCGGTGATTATTGTTGGGCTAGGTCAGCACCAACAGGTGCACGCTGTGAGCCAGCCCACAACCCAAGCTTTCAAGCCGGCCCACAAGGCCAATCAAGGTATAATCTTGCCCAAAATCACCTCAGAAACCCTAAATATCTCTATGTTTTCAACCATATGTATATTTCTCACATATTATCCAAATACCTAAGTATTATATTTCATTTTGACCAAAAAATACCATCTTTCAAATGATACTATCATCTTCGACAAACTTTGCATGATATTTCCCAATTTTACTAAAAATGTGTCCTTTATAACATTTTGAGTGTTAATCCCCATCTACCATGTTTAACATGTGGGTATAATAATCTTTTAGGCTACCATTCATGCAAATTAGTAGCCCTACTCTTTTGTGTACGTGATGTAATAACTTGGACCATCTACATGCACCCTAATGCCATGTTGACCTACCATGACCTAAAAGTGGTTCATATGTGTAATTAATTGATTTAGTTTGATCTTTTATAAAGTCTTGGACCTAACTAGCCTTTTGATACGATTGTACTTTGATATTAGTAACCTAACTTGATATTTGTACTCTACTGGACCCACAGCTCATGCTAATACTCTAAGTTTACCATGTATAGTTCCAAGTACTCACTTTTGTGCGCAAACATGTGCCTTATGACTTAACTTGCCATGATGTAATGTAGAATGATAATTAATATATTTTACACGATCTATATCTTGAAAGTAGTAACCTTTGTGGTGTTTGATGTCTTTTTAACCAAGAGCATGCCCTTTCGCCTATGTTGAACTCATATGACAATTTGGTGAACTTATGTGCCCTATTGACTACATGTAACACCCAATGTGATATAGATGCACATGTTTCTTGTTTAGAATCTAACCTTGATAAGAACATGCTCTAATGTTACACATGTATCTTAAAAAATCAGTACATTTATCATTTAAAAGCTTCACATTCTAACTTGATCTAGTTAATGCTTCTATAACTTGGAATTATGACCCTACTGCATGTTTTTGACCTAACATGATTAGATCTAATCTTGCATGATTAGACCTTAGTTGATATTCTAAGTCTCATGCTTCCTCATATACAAATTAGACATTATCTCAATCTTGTATCACTTAAAATGTGGATGGTTTGTTGACCTAAGTGTTACACATTGTCCTTATTTTAATAATGACTTCACCATTTCATTCATATGCATCTAATATGTTTGTTTGAGATTGATTTTAGGCATTATGTACATGAAAAGGATCAAATTGATCAAGCCCTAGCTTGTCCTAGTTCAAGTCAAAAGCAATGCAAATATACTTTTATGGAAAACACTCCAAATCACCTTAGATTATTTTTGTAATCATTTGTATTTATGATATGACTTGTAACTAATATGAGAAAAAATCAAGAACCATTAATTCAAACGTTTGACCACTCAATGTTCCAAAATTCATTACAAGATTTTGATGGGTCGAGATTGAAACTCAATCAATCCCTAGATCAATTTTGAGAATTCTTTAGTTCGGTCGAGTTTACCACTCACAAAACTCCACCAATCTTTGCACTCAACAAAACTGATTTCCAACGACCGGTCAAGTTGCACACATGACAAACTCGACCAATGCTTCAAATTAGCTTTGCCACGTAGTGCAATTGGTCAAGTTACCTTTATAGAAACTCGACCGAATGCACTATACGGATTACACAAAAAAAGTGATTTTAACCTTTGGAGTGTTGCAAAACTCAAAATTATATCTGTTGCAACACCCCAAACGGCTAGAAAATATTCATAAGTGTTGCTACCCTCCATTGGACACCCTCAGCTAGAATAGGACCTCTTGGAGTTCATTCCAAGGTTGCTCCTTCATGCTATTCAAGCTCCTTGCTATAGTTGAGTACATCTAGTCCACTTGAGCCCCTTTCTCTCTCTTGATTACCCTTCAATTTGTTATTCTGAGTGAGATAGGATATGTGTGAGAGAGCTACTTCATTGTATGCTTGTAAAGCATCTCTTTTCCCAACCCCTTTCCTCAAGATCTAGTTGGTGAAAGCTTCTCCAAGTGAAGAAGAAGGTGTAAGCTTCTTCAAACTATAGAAGAAGGTGCATAAAGCTTCACCGAGTGAAGGAGCAGGACAAGGAGGAAGATCTAAGGAGTGGAGTGGGTAAATCCTTCAAAGCTGAAGACTCATTGCAAGAAGGGGATCTCCTTGGTGAAGGCATTAAGCTGATTGCAAGAGTGGGTAAGACCTTGGTGAGGTAGAAGACTAGATTTTGAATAGGTAAGACCTTGGTTGTAAGGTTGTTTGCTCCCTTGACCTCAAAGGGAAGCTGGGTATCCTTGTCTCAGAAAAGGAAGGTCAATTGTATGTCTTATAAAGGAATATAAGTATACATAGTTTGCAAAATCCCGGGGCTTGACCTCTCTAGGTAGTGGACTAACTCTCTCCTAGTTTGGAGAGTGGAACCAATCTAAAGCAACTTGTTCAAGTGCTTGTTTCAATATCCCTCATCCTTTCTGTGCTTATTTAGATTGCCATCAAATTCACTATTTGCAATTGTTCCTAGTTGTAGTAAATTGATGGTCTAGCGATTCTTGTGCAAGTTTGTATCTCTATTCACTCCCCCTATACCCTAAGATCCAACAAGTGGTATCAGAGCCAAGGTCTTCTTTTACACATATCCCATGATATGAGAACATGGGAGACTTACTTGGGTCCCTCAACCTAGAGGGAGGCTTCTCCATGAGACCTCTAGTCTTCGACGACACCAATTTCCTCTATTGGAAATGATGCATGCAATTCTACCTTCAAGGGATGAACTATGACATGTGGAAGGTGATGATTGCTCCATACAAGGAGCCGGAGGGTGATGTAGCTACTTGGGATGAAGCTACACTCAAGAAGGCACAACTAAATGCCAAGGCGATAAGCATCATCTATGCTGCCCTCACTCCCTCTGAGTTCAGCCGAATGTCATCTTGGGACACAACCCATGAGATTTGGAACAAGTTGTGCATTACCCATGAAGGAACACAACACGTTAAAGAGACGAAGATCTAAATGCTCAATGTACTGCTTGAGAACTTCAAGATGGGTAAGAAGGAAAGAGTTCCCGAGATGTACACAAGGATAAATACCATCATCAATGGGCTTTCTGCTTTGGGCCACACCTTGGATAGAGGAACTATCAACTCTAAGATCCTAAGATCTCTTTCTAAGAGATGGGAACCCAATGTGACTTCAATTGAAGAAGTTTGAAGTCTTGGTGAATTATTCACCGAGGAGCTCGTGAGACAAGGCTAGACAAGAAAGAAGAAGATGAAAAGCAAGAGGAGAAGGAATCAAAGAAGATCAAAGACAATGCCTTCAAAGCTCAAGTGGAGGCAATGAATATATAACAACAACTTGCTTGCCGGTCCTCTCCTCCCTCCTCAAGTGAAGATGATGGCCCTAGTGATCATGAGGAAAATTACTCCAATTACAAGCACTTCAAGGGAAAGCCTTCCCCATCCTAAACTCCTAGATGCTATGATTGTAGACAAAAATTTCACTACAAGAATGATTGCCCCAAGGTAAAGAAGGTGTACCAAAAGAGAAGCCACAAGAATAAGGATGATTACAAGAAGGAAGGCAAGTACAAGAGGAAGGATAAGAAGGACAAGAGGAGTAAGGATGCAACTCATGCGGCTTGGGAGGAATCCTCTTCAAGTGGTTCAAGATCCGATGAAGGTGAATGCCATCTTGCACTCATGACCTCTATAAGAGAATACATTGGTGAGGTAAGTGAGGTAATCTTGCAAGAGATATCCAATGAAACTCTTATTGATATGTTTAATGCTACCTTCTCTTCTTATTCTGAATGCAAGTCTAAAAAGAAGAGGTTGGATAAGGTCACAGATGATTTGTATGCCAAAATAGACATTCTTGGTCAAAATGAGAAGTTTCATCTTGATAGAATTGAATCCTTGCAAGGGGAATTTCTTGATCTTGTGCTATAATACAATGGAGTTGAAGTAGGGAATGTGATCTACCTTAAGATCATCAATAGTGTTAAGAAAGAAAACCAAGCCCAAGTAGACGAGCTTGCTTTGTTTAGAACTAAAAATTATGATCTTACACTTGCTTGTGATGCTATTAAGGATGAGAATATAATTTATCTTGATGAGCTTGTTATTCTTAGAATGAAAAATGCTAGATTGCTTGCTCAAATCAATTATCTCTCTTCTAGGCCTTACTTTAGAGAAATATTCTTATCTTACTAAAGCCCTCTATTTGGAGGCTGACTTACTTCATGTACAAGATGATCTTGCTAGTTTATCTTCTATTGTCATTACTCTTAGTGATGATAATCATAAACTAAGATCTTCCTTGTAGAAATTCCTCAAGGGTAAGAAATCCCTCAATGAAGTTCTAGATCACTCAACCAAACATAGTGGTACTAGTGGTTTGGGATATGTGAGGGGAGATCCAAAGAGCAAGAGCAAGTGAAAGGGTAAGGAATAGAGTAAGGAACCTCCTAATTTTAATGGAGAGTCATCCGACTCTAAGAACCCTATGGTTTGTGTGCATTGAAAGAATGATGACCATTACTCTACTTATTGTCCTTATAGAGAGAAGGGGACCAACCCAAAGATGTAATGGGTCCCCAAGATAACACTAAATCCCAAGTTTTGAGTTTGGGAACCGATATCTTCCTTTCTTGTAGGTAAAAGGAAAATGGATTGTTGATAGTGGCTGCTCAAAGCACATGACCAATGAAATCAACCATTTCAACAAATTCACAAAGAATAAAGGACGGTCGGTTACATTTGGTTACAACAACAAGGGTAAGGTGATAGGTGAGAGTTATGTAGGTGATTCACTTTGCATCAAGAATGTACTTCTTGTGGATGTCCTACATCAAAATTTAATAAGTGTTAGTCTGCTTTGTGATAATGGTTATCTTGTTCTTTTTACCTCACTTGAATACTTGCTTCTAGATTCCATCTCCTACAATGTTATATATAAGGGAACTAGAATGGTAAAATCAATATTATTGTTCTTGATTCTATTAATCCTATTATTGGTATATGTCTTATTTCCAATTCAAATGATATTTCTTTATGACACTGTAGACTTGGTCATGTAAATATACATCAAATGAAGAAATTGAGAAAAAAAGGATCTGGTGAAGGGACTTCCTAAATTGGGTTTTGAAAAGGATGAGGAATGCCAACCTTGTACCCAAGGAAAGCAAACCAAGTCCTCCTTCAAATCCAAAGGAGTCCTTAGCACCAAAAGATTTCTTAAACTTCTTCACATTGATCTGTTTGGACTAATGTATACACAATCACTTTGTAGTAGCAAGTATTTTCTTGTGATAGTCGGTGATTTTTATAAATATACATGGACTTTCTTTCTTGTTTCAAAATGTGATACTCTTGATGTTTTCTTGACTTTTTGCAAATGAGTTGAAAATGAAGCTTCTTACCAGATCGTCTCTATCCACTGTGATCATGGGAGAGAATTTGAAAATGATTTGTTTGAATGGTTTTGTTAGGAATCAGACTACACACATAACGTTTCTTCATCTCGAACACCTCAACAAAATAGGTTTGTAGAGAGAAAGAATAAGTCACTACTAGAAATCGCTAAGACTATGCTTCTACAGTATGACACTCCAAAGAAGTTCTAAGACAAAGTCGTTAGTACTTCATGTTTTATGTAAAACTGGATTTTTACTAATTCATATTTAAAGAAAACCCCCTATGAGCTATGGTGTGGTAGAAAGACTTCCATTGATTTCTTTCAAGGTTTTGGTTGCCCTTGTTTTGTTTTGAACACCAAGGATTTTCTTGAAAAGTTTGATCCAAAGTCATACAAGGCTTTCTTTCTTGGATATAGCACTATTAGCAAGGCTTATAGAGTATTTAACATTGAATTTGTAAAGTAGAAGAATCTATCAATGTTAGCTTTGTTGAGACTAACCCCTCTATTTCCAAGAATGTTGTTAATGATGATGTTGCAGATGAGGTGATTCCTCACTTAAAAGAACTCAACATTGTTGATAAAGGAAATGAGGTGATAGATGATGAAGAAGAAAAATAAGAAGAAAATTAGGATCCAACCCCCTACTTTGCAAAGCATCATCCTAAAGAGATCATCATAGGAAAATCCTTTTGAAAGGCTGAAGACGCAGGCTGCTATCACAGAACCATTCTTACCTCAATCCCAATCCCACTACCTAGACAATGGTAAAAGGATTGAAGCGCCCATCCATGAGTGGCCTAATAGGATCTCACACACTAACATATGCAATAAGAAATAAATTAATTCATAAATATGGGATTTAAAGAACAAACTAACCCAAAATAGGAGATATTGCATATATATCCTTGTCATCAAAGTATATCGAATGCAGAAGTGATCTGGTCAATGTTTCATTTATTTTGCCTAATATCAAGAAAATCAAGACACAATCATGTAATTGCACAGTACACTATCAAACACAAGTAAAACCGTTTATAGCAAAATAGTACACTTGGCAAGACTTCCAAAACCAATATTTATTCGACAAGAATTTTATAATGCAATTTTCATTATGACTTCCCATTATGCTTATTCGAGAAGCATGCTTATATATTTTGTGTGGCTCCAACGCCCCAACAAGATGGGGGAGGTCACCAAGATCCTTCTCTCCATATTAGGTAGGAGGTCAATGTACAAGTTCCACCCTCTAAATGAGGAGGTTGCTTGCACTCAATATCAACATTATCAACATTATCAACATCATCATCATCAATATACGAGCAGTCATAATGGGTAAACTCATTAATGTTTTCATGTTCTCTCAAAATATAAATAGGAAAATGGAAGAATAATTAATAAGGAACAATATATCAACCAAGTATATAGCCAAGTATACAATCAAGAGATACATAAAAAGTATCTTCAATACAATCAAAGAGGAGATACAATAGCATACCTTTCACCGATGATTTAGAGTACATATCAACAAGTAATAGGTCAACCCTTCGAGTGAGATCCAAAATCAACAATATTTGGAGTAAGGGCCAAGATCATGATATTTAGAAGATCATGTTTCAATATTTGAGATTAGGGTTACACTTTCTTATGTCAACCTTAGGGTTGAGTCATCAACTTATAATCAACCAATATTTCAATATGTCCAACATTATTCAAGTGTCAAGAATATCTCAAGTGGGAATGGCCTACCTAGGTATTTTAGGAACATATGATAAACCTAATTTTATGATCATTATCCAAGTCATATTTCAAGTTTCTAGATCTTCATCAAGGAAATAAGTTCAAGGGTCAATATTAGGTATGCCACAAGATTTACTACACTAATATTCACCATATGACGATTCTAGGGTTAGAATCAAGCTTAGTCATCACTTTATGGCATGAAATAATATTCAAGATTTGAATAAGTCAAAATGTCAAATCTAGATTCACTAATGAGTCTAGTATGCCTTTTTTTGTCTCAAGATAATCATAAGAGTCAAATACCATGGTTTTAAAAGATTTATCATTAAAATAGAGTCATTTCACAAATTAAATATACAAGAGCTCAAAGATCTAGGGATACCGGTGAACATCATTTGTAATCAGGTCTCAAAAATATTTTTAAATGATTCATTGGATTTTTTTAATCAAAATTGACTATTTATTTGTAATTGTTGGAACTAGGGTGTATTTTTTATGCTCTAAACAAGATCTGGCTATTTTGGTGATTATTTGTTAGAGAGGGAGCAAAATACCTTAATAGTGAAAAAGGCCGATCGTTGGATTAATGACCGGACAGCCAAAATGATGCCATGCAGGCATTGTGTCTTGCTAGCTTAGAGCTGGTTCAATCCTTGGTTTGTCTTTTAGTTTGGTCGGTTTGAGAATGGTTCATTGGTTTCTTTGGACCGAGTCTAATGTCTTCTGAACCGGTGGTTCGGGACCTTTCTCTCCCGCTCCAGTTCCTCTTGCGAGCCCAGAAAAGTGGCAGAGGATGTCTCACCCGTGAAAGGGATAATGGGGCAGGAGGTGTCGGAGATGGAAATGAAAGTGTCATTCCACCTCAACCTGACCTCACGAATTTAATGGCAGTGGTGATTTAGGGCGAGTAGCCAAGGAGGGAGGATGCCCAAATGGGCTGTGCGGCGCGACCGCTAAGGACATCAGGTGATTGGGAAGAAAAATTGGGGTGTTCGAGGCTGAGATGGCGTGCAAGGTCATGGCTTTGAGCAAGATATGCTTGCTGAGGATCTTGGGGGGGTCCTTTTATAGCGTCAGGAGGGGGGTAGATTTTAGGGTCAGGGAGTTCTTGGCAGCAGTCGTGCTCACTGGAGTGAGAAGGAGAGGCGAGGAACTCATGGGGAGGGAGTAACGACACAATAAAGATGGTAAAACTAAGGCTCGTTGAGTTCGAATTTGCAAAGTAAGGCT
Source organism: Alisma plantago-aquatica (assembly GCA_963693085.1). Lineage (NCBI taxonomy): Eukaryota > Viridiplantae > Streptophyta > Magnoliopsida > Alismatales > Alismataceae > Alisma > Alisma plantago-aquatica. The sequence continues at coordinate 634,175,906 of OY856415.1, forward strand.
TTTTGCTCGCTAAATTTTTTGAATCGTGGTCATAAGCGGGAGATTGTCCATTATGATGGCCTTGTCTCCTCCTACAATTAGCGGGAGGTAGAAGACAATGGCCTGGTCATTCTATCAAGGCCGCAATCCACGTGGGGTGGATCCAAGGGCCCAAAATTTCCCCCGATCCTTTGCCTGGATCACTGACATGGCATTGGTCAAATAAAAGCAATTGAAATGGTTTTTCACCACAATAACTTCAATAATTCAAAGAAAATTGTAGGAAAGTATAAATGATATGAAATTTGGAACATAGGTTCATAAAATTGTGTAAAACCTTTAGAAAAAGTTTGAGAATCAAATGATGAAGTTTGATGGACAAATTTATTTCTTTGAGTAGAGTGATGATTTAACATAATTTGTTGTGTCATAACATTTATAAAAACTACATCGATCACCATATTTTGAATTTGAGTATCAAAAGTGATCAAGTAGCTAAGAAAAATAAATTGGGACCATGAGTGAACATAAGGAGGGCAAAATTGGATTTAATTGATAATTATCCAAAATTTCACTTTGTCACATCCTTCCCTCCTTAAAAAGGAATTTTGTCCCCAAAATTCAAAAACATCCTCAAAATTGGGACTATCCAAATCCAGGTCGTATCCTCAAATACTGGAGCATCCTCAACTATATAATTAAAATCATGTCCTCAAAATTCAGGTAGTGCAATAATAAAAAATGGTATTCCATGTTCCTTATCATAACCAACTCAGTACCAACATCATTTCATCATCAAACAATTGATTATCAAGGTCAATGCATATATTGTTCAAAGTCATCACTTGAGTCAAAAATGTGGAAAGCATCTTATTAGTCACAAATTTGGAGAGATCATATTTTAGGTCGAACAAATAGAGTTCTTGAATCAAGTTTACAAGGTGACTTTCAATCCCAATATCTTAGGGTCCTAGCCTATACATTGGCCTAGGTGGGGTTATACGTCCATGATTTGAGGTTTCATATTTCAACAATTCAAGACAACATCATACTTTCAATATCATGATTTCGAGCTCAAAATCAATGGGAGGTCCCACCCTATTCCTATTGAGAGCTAAATCCTAAGTCATAAATCTAAAGAGTAAAAATAGTCATCATTTCAAAATTTCAAAATTTGGGATTATGAAAGTCACTATTTATATATCAAGGGCGGTCTCGAAATCAATATCATGTTTCAAAATTTTGTACATCAATACTGAGAGTTGAAGTTTAGACATCAAGTTCATATGTATAAATATTTCTAAAGCTAGGTTTAGATTCCTATTTAGACCTTAGGGGAGATCACTCATCTATATTCAAATCTTGAGCAACAATATTCAAGCAATATTCGAGAAAAATATCAAGATTTCATTATCATGGTATCCAAGGTTGATGAATGATCTAGACCTAGGTCTATCTAGGAAGTCAACCACAAGCTATAGTCAACATTATCATAATTTAAGACTGTCATTAAATCAAAATTGAGTATCAATATCATCCTAGATTTATCCTATTAACCTTATGCCAACCAATCCAAATTGGGTGAAAGGGGATACCTTTCCAAACTCTAAATAATCAATAAGGTGAAAATTTAGAGGTAGTCATAATAGGGGTGTGACCTAGATTAGGGGGGTCATGAGTCAACTACCACCCTAATCTAGCACATTACCTACATTAGTCATTATACATTGAGCTTATTCAAATAGGGGGGTTATCAATTAGCAAATCATGTTCTACAAGGTCATATGATCAAAATTCAAGATCATAATAGGGCAATAATGTCAAGATTTTACAAAGTCAAGGTAATATTTACATTCCTTTTCTTTTAGGATCAAGGTGGTGATATAATTTGAAAATAGAGGATTTGAATTGGGTATTTGTGGATTCAAGGCATAATAGTGCAAGATCTAGGTCCATAATCATCATATCAAAATTGAGATTTACAAAAGGCATCAATATTCAATATGGAAACTGCTTTTTGCATCATAGTTTTACATCATGATTTTGTGAGTTTTGATACTTAATAATTTGATGAAATAATCATGATTTGTATCAAATAGGGTAAGAGTTTGTTTAGCTATGTTTTGAGGTTTAGTCAACAATAGGGCAACATGGACTTAATCAATAGGAACCTCATCAATAATGAGGTATAAGGTATAAATCCTTCTTATTTCACCAAATCAAGATTATTAATGTTTACCTCAAACGTAGGAAGCATGTAGTCTAAATTGAGTTTTCATGATATGAAGGGGTCATACATGAGTATTTGGTTTCAAAATTATCATTAATCAAAATGGAGTTTTCAAACTAAGGTCAGATCATGGTATCAATTTCTTAATCAACTTTCACAATTTTCTTGTAGCTTTTATTTTTCCCATACATGTGTTACCCATAATTTAGACATCATGTGGCGAATAGTCACAAGAGAAGGACCACATGAGGATACGAGAAGACTATCTAATCATCATATACTGGGTGGCTTAGGGTAGTCCTTAAAGAAGAGATGAGATGCTAGAAGACTCTCTAGGTTTTCAATGGAGAACCTTTGGGTCAAATTTTAGATCAATTAAAGCCAGGATGAGAGGGGAATCTCAGCCACCGTGAAGATGGATAGGAGAAATTATGCCAAAACCCCGAGCCTAGACACCTCGATTTTCACCATTATGGGCTTTAGGGTTTCTGGGGTTCAAGAGACTCAAGAAATTATTTACTCAAAGTATATGGGAGTGTGTATGCTCTAATACCAACTGTCACAGAACCATTCTTACCCCAATACCAATCCCACTTCCTAGAAAGTAGTAAAAGGATTGAAGTGCCCGTCCCTGAGTGGTCCAATAGGATCTCACACACTGGCATATACAATAAGAAAAATAACTCGTAAACATGGGATTTAAAGAACAAACTAACCCAAAATAGGAGATATTGTAGATTTATCCTTGTCATCAGAGTATATCATGTGCATAAGTGATCTAGTCAATGTTCCATTTGTTTTTACCTAAAATCAAGAAAATCAAGACACAATCATGCAATTGCACGATACACTATAAAAATAAGTAAAATAGTTTATAGAAAAATAGTACACTTGGAAGGACTTATATTCAAAAGTATAACAAGAAGTTTTCCAAAACCAATATTTATTCCATAAGATGTTTATAATGCAATTGTCATTATGAGTTCCCATTATGTTGATTTGAGAAGCATGCTTATATATTTTGTGTGGCTCCATCACCCCAACAACATGGGGGAGGTCACCAGGCTCCTTCTCACCATATGAGGTAGGAGGTCAATGTACAAGTTCCAACCTTCAAATGAGAAGGTCGCTTGCACTCGATATCAACATTATCAACATTAACAACATCATCATCATCATAAATATACGAGCAATCATAATGGGTAATGTCATTTATATTTTCATGTTTCTCATAAAATATAATATAGGAAAAATGGAAGACTAATTAATACGGAACAATAGCTCAAACAAGTATATAGCCAAGTATACAATCGAGAGATACATAAAAAATATTTTCAATACAATCAAAGAGGAGGTATAATAGTGTACCTTTCACCAAATATTTAGAGTACAGATCAACAAGTAATAGGTCAAACCTTCGAGTGAGATCCTGAATCAACAATATTTGGATCATGGGTCAAGATCATGATATTCAGAAGATCATGTTTCAATATTCGAGATTAGGATTACACTATCCTATCTAAACCTTATGGTTGGGCCATCCACTTATAATCAACCAATATTTCAATTTGTCCAACATTATTCAAGTGTCAAGAATATCTCAAGTGGGAATGACCTACCTAGTTATTTTAGGAACATATGATAATCCTAATTTTATGATCATTATCCAAGTAATATTTCAAGTTTCTAGATCTTCATCAAGGAAATAAGTTCAAGGATCTAGATCAAGTATGTCACAAGATTTAGTACACTTATATTCACCATATGACGATTCTAGGGTTAGAATCAAGCTTAGTCATTACTTTATGACATGAAATAATAGTCAATATTTGAGTAAGTCAAAACGTTAGATCTAGATTCACTAATGAGTCAAGTATGCCTTTTTTGTCTCAAGATAATCATAAGAGTCAAGTATCATGGTTTCAAAATAGTAATAATTAAAATAGAGTCATTTGATAAATTAAACATACAAGAGTCCAAATATATAGGTATATCAGTGAGCATTGTTTGGAATTAAGTCTCAAAAGTATTTTTAAATGATTCATTGGATTTTTCTAGTCAAAATTGACTATTTATTCGTAATTGTTGGAGCTGGGGTGTATTTTTATGCTTTAAACAAGATTTGGCTATTTTGGTGATTATTTGTCAGAGAAGGAGCAAAATACCTTAATAGTGAAAAAGGCCGATCGTTGGAAATGATCAGACGGCCAAGATGGTTCCACATAGGAGTTGCGTCTTTCTAGCTTAGAGTTTGGTTCAATCCTTGGTTCATCTTTTAGTTTGGCCAATTTGAGAGTGGTTCATTGGTTTCTTTGGACTGAGTCTAATGTCCTCTGAACTGATGGTTCAAGACCTTTCTCTCCCGCTCCGATTCCTCTCGCAAGCCCATAAAAGTGGTGGAGGATGTCTCAGTGTTGAAAGGGAGAACAGGACATGAGGTGTCAGAGCTGGCAATGAAGGTGCCGTTCCACCTCAACTTGACCTCACGAATTGAATGGCAATGGTGATTTAGGGTGAGTAGGCAAGGAGGGAGGATGTCCAAATGGGCTGTGCGGCAGCACCACTTAGGGCAGAAGGTGATCAGGAAGAAAAATTGGGGCATTTGAGGCTAAGATGGTGTATGAGGTCATGGCTTTGAGAAAGATATGCTGGCTGAGGATCTTGGGGGGTTCCTTTTATAGTGTCGGGGGGTATATTTTAGGGTTAGGGAGATCTTGGCAGCAACGGTACTCGCCAGAGTGAGAAGGGGAAAAGAGGTACTCATGGGGAGGGAGTAATGACACAATAAAGATGGTCAAACTAGGGCTCGTTGAGTTTGAATTTGCAAGGTGAGGCTTTTTGCTCGATCAGATTTTTGAATTGTGGTCATAAACGGGAGATTAGCCATTATGGTTGCCTTGTCTCCTCCCCGCAATTAGGCCGAGGTAGAAGACAACGGCCTGGCCATTCGATCAAGGCCACAATCCATGTGGGGTAGATCTAAGGTCCCAAACTTGCCCAAATCCTTTGCCCGGATTGCTGACATGGCATTGGTCAAATAAAAGGCAATTAAAATGGTTTTTCACCACAATAACTTCAATAATTCATAGAAAATTGTAGGAAAGTCCAAAGATATGAAATTTGGACCATAGGTTCATAAAATTGTGTAGAACCTTTAGAAAAAGTTTGAGAATCAAAAGATGAAGTTTGATGGATAAATTTATTTCTTTGAGTAGAGTGATGATTTAACATAATTTGTGGTGTCATAATGTGTATAAAAACTACATTGATCACCATATTTCGGATTTGAGTATCAAAATTGATCAAGTATCTAAGAAAAATAAATTGGGACCATGTGTGAACATAAGGAGGAAAAAATGGATTTAATTCATAATTATTTAAAATTTCACTTTGTCACATCCTTCCCTCCTTAAAAAGGAAATTTGTCCCCAAAATTCAAAAACATCCTCAAAATTGGGACTATCCAAATGCGGGTTGTATCCTCAAATACTGGAGCATCCTCAATTATATGATCAAAATCATGTCCTCAAAACTCAAGTAGTGTAATAATCATAAATGGATTCTAGCCATGCAAGAAGAGTTGGAATAGTGTGAGAAGAACCAAGTGTGGACTCTTTTGCTAAGACCAAGTGATAGAAAGATCATTGGCATCAAGTGGGTCTACTCCAACAAGCTTTATGAAAGCAGAAAGTGGTAAGAAACAAAGCAAGGTTAGTTCCTCAAGGCTACAACCAGTAAGAAGGTATTGATTTTATAGAAACATATGCACCTGTATCTAGACTTCAGTCAATTAGAATGTTGCTTGCTTTTGCTATTCATAAGAATTTTATGCTTTATCAAATGGATGTTAAAAGTATGTTTTTGAATGGTACAACTGAGGAGGAAGTATATGTTGCTCAATCTCATGGATTTGAACATGATAATCCTCCTAACCATGTTTATTTGTTACAAAAAGCTCTCTATGGTCTCAAACAAGTACCTCGATCTTGGTATGAGAAACTAAAGAACTATTTGCTAGACAATGGCCATATCATGGGCAAAGGCGATTCTACCTCATTTCTAAAACACACCTATGGCAATTTCTTAATTATTCAGATTTATGTTGATGGTTTTATATTTGGAGGAACTGATCTTGATCTTTACAAGGAGTTTAGTGCTCTTATGCAGAGTGGATGGGGGATCTTATATTCTTCCTTGGCTTTAAAATTAAACAAACAAACTATGTGAACTTCATCAACCAATGCAAGTACACTATTGAACTACTTAAGTGTTTTAATATGGAGAACACCAAGCCAATGGACACCCCCATGTCAAACACCGCCAAGCTTGACAGAGATGAGCAAGAAGAAAAGGTAGATGAGCATCTCTATAGAGGTTTGATTGGAATTTTATTTTACTTAACTGGTCTAGACCTGATATAATGTTTAGTGTTTTCTTGTATTCTTACTTTTAATCAAGTCCTAGGAAATCACATCTTATATCCGTTAAGAGGATTTTGAGGTATCTTGCCAAAACCCAAAATTTTGGACTGTGGTATCCTAAGTCAAGGGACTTTACTCTTACTGCTTATAGTGATGTTGATTACACAGTTTTTGTGATTGATAGATAGTGCACAACTGGCACTTGCTTCTTCTTAGGAACATGCCTAGTTTCTTGGTTATCTAAGAAACAAAGAATTGTGGCTCTTTCAACTATCAAGGCTAAATACATTGCAGCTAGAAGTTGTTGTACCCAAGTCTTATGGATGAAGCAAATGCTCCAAGACTTTAACATTCATTTTGATGGTTCTCCTATCTACTATGATATACTAGTACAATTAACATGTCTTACAATCCTATATTGCATAGTAGAGCTAAACATATAGAGGTTCCTCATCACTTTATTTGTGACCACATTTTCAAGAATGATGTTTATACCATGCATGTGGACACAGAAAATCAGCTTGCAGGCATTTCCACTAAACCACTAGATAGAGAGTAATTTGCTTTTATTAGATCAAAACTGCTTATAACTGCTCTTTATGAATTTGACATGCCTTCTAGCTAGTTGTTCTCATACCTATATGTTTCTTTCTTAAAATTGATCATCTCTTGCTTGCCATGTGCTAAACTACCATGTTTTAATGCCTAGTTTTGCTCTCTTTGGGTAATTTTTGCAAATGAATGATTTATCACAAAACAGTACCCTATGACGAGTGAAATGTGCCTCAATATGTATAAAATGCACAATAGGCTAAAGATATAAACTTTAAAAAAACCCTAGAGGCTAGGAATTAAAATTTCTAATTTTTGAATAGATTGTCAATCAGTTGAATTACCAACTCAATCGACCCCTGACTGAGGTCATTTGGAAATACCCGATCGGTCAAGTTTCCGCATCTCAGAACTCGACCGATGACTGAGCTGGACCAAATTAAAAAGGGGTATAAGCTGATTTGTCTCCCTCTCAACTAGAGAAAATGTTTATCGATCCCAACCTCTATCTCCTTTGGCCTTAAACCCTAGGTTTGTTCATCCTCTCCCAACCTCCGTTTGGCCTCCCTTGCCTCTTCCCACACCTCCCTAGGTGGCTAGATGACTTGTTTATGGTGTTGTTCTTATTCCTAGGTTATCTTTTCTTCTCCATACACCTCCATGGCTTCCAACCATAGGAAGAGAGCCATCCCTATTGGAGCACCCTCGTCTTCCTCTACTCCTCACCCTATTTCCTATGTTGGCACATTTTTATATCCTCAGAAGATATCAACCGCTACACGGAACTCCTCCCTAAGAATCTTTTCCCTTTCATAGCTCTACAAGAACCTTGTTTCTTCTCAAGTGAGGTTACAAAGGAAGTCGTTGAGGTGTTTGACACCCATAACCTTGGTGCATTGTGTGTAGAACGTCTGTGCCATCACAATTTTATCACTAGCATCAAGGCGGTCCATGAATTCTATTCCAATCTTCAATGGAACTATGAAAAAATAGTGCCACCTCCTAATTATCTGGTAGTTTTAACTTCCATTATTCCCAGTACTAAGTTTACCATCACTGAAGATTCCTTGAATATCTCTTTTAATGGTACTGAGGTTACTGGCACATGGAGGGCTGATTATCCTGATTATTATGACCTGCTTGACCCTGAGGCTTTTTACAAAGTAATGATTTACACTTTCTAATATTCATAAGTTTTTCAAGAAGCCTAGTGTTCTATATAGGAATAAGTCTACCCTAACATCATCTTCCCTTGATATCAAAAATTGTCTTATTGCATCGGCTGTCAACTACAATGTCCATCCGAAGAGAAATCAAACGGAAATTGCAGAAAACACCATTGTGATTATGTATTGTCTTTTGAAGAATATCAGAGTCAAATGGTCTTGTTACATTCTTCACCACATGACCTGCTTTGACTTAGGGAAGAACACCTCTGGCACCCATCCTCCTTATCCTTCCTTGATTTGTGGATTTTTTGTTATTGCAACTTAGAAATCTCTTTTCCATGGTCTCCACTACAAAGCAAGTCGGAAGGAGTCAACATCAGTGAAACCACCATCAAGAAGACCTTCCTTCCTACCTCCCCTACCACACCAGGAGCCTCAACCTCTACCTCCACCCAGACCCCTCCACCTCCTCTACCACCTGTCCAGACTGTGCCTCTTTTAAAGTATCAAATGAAACCGTTATGGGATATCTATTGCATCAACAAACGTATAACCTTCAAGTTTAGAATCACCTCCACCAGGACCTTTTCCAGATCATATCTACCATGAACCTATCCTGCTGACACCCCTATCCTATCTACCAGGTGTACCCTAGAGCTGACTAGGCCTCCTATGCATACAATCAGTTCTACTCTGACCTGCCACACCCTGCTACTTCTGCTACCACCCCTATTATTGCTAGTTCTCCTGCCCCTACCCCTACCCCTAGTGTGTTTCCTCCGTTGTCTCTACCTACTGGTCTTGCTACCACCCTGCTTGCTAGTCTTTGGACTTTTTCTCCCTCCTTTGAGCAAGCAAATGCATTACATGCATATGGCATGTCATGGGCAGGGCAGAATGCCAGGTGGCCTAGTCATGGTTTTGAACCTCCTACTGATGAGGAGATGCCAAACTAGGCTACTGGGGATGAGGATGATGATGCCGAGGGAACTGAGGTTGATGATGGGTCTGAGGATGGTTCTCATGATGGCTTTTCTGGCTGTTTTGGCGATGATGGTGAGGCTATTATTGTCTCTGCTGCACCTTCAGATGATGACGAGGACTACCAGCCAGAGGCCGATGAGATGACCCCATTGATATAGATAGCATAGATATACCTTAGATGTTTTAGTTCTACAGTCTTTAGTTTCTGATCACATCTATATTTTTATACTATTATGTACTAAGACATATGGGCACTGCCTCTCAGGCACACTATTTTATCATCTTGTTGTTTTATCATTGGCTTGTGGTTTTCTTTGAGAGGACATGTTTAGTGTTGTAATCTTAATCTTATGTACCATAACTCTCTAGTTGACTATATCTTAAGAGTTCTTGGTATGTTATCACATATTTTGATTATGACACTATATTTCTTGTTTCTCTGTGCTTCGTCTCTATTTGGTGTGTGCTATGTGTGGTTGCTTACTTTAGCTTGTGCTGTGGAGAAGACTTGTGCTTTTTCACTCTTCTACCTCTCTGCCTTTTTTAGATGACAAAGGGGGAGAAGTGATCTTAGTCATATTGTTTTATTTCTTATATGATCCTATTCTTGTCAATTATCTCCATATTATATGGCTTTCTAGAGGAACATATAGTATGTATATGTGTTATGGTTATTTGTGGAAAGACTAACCGTGCAGGCTTAGGCAATCATGAATCAAGGGGGAGCATTTAACATTGTTAATTCATGTATCCCCTTGCAATTCACAAGGTAAAGGTTAAACTCTCACATCCTTTCTCAAAGGTAAAGTTTTAAATTTCATATCCTTTTCAATATGTTGAGGAATGGTTTGTCATTGTCAGAAAGGGGGAGAATATTGATCTAAGTGTTACACATTGTCCATATTTTGATAATGACTTAAATATTCCATTCATACATATCTAATATGTTTGTTTGATATTTATTTCAGGCATTAGGTACATGAAAAGGATCAAAACAATCAAGCTCTAGCTTGTCCTAGTTCAAGTCAAAAGCAATGCAAATGTACTTTTGTGGAAAACACTCCAAATCACCTTAGATTATTTTTGTAATCATTTGTATTGATGATATGACTTGTAAATAAGATGAGATTAAATCATGATCCCTTAATTTGAACGTTTGATCATTCAAAAGTAATTTTTCAAAATTCACTATAGATTGTTGATCGGTCGAGATTGAAACTCGACCGACCCCTTGATGGATTTTGAGAATTCTTGGATTGGGTCAAGTTTACCACTCATAGAACTCGAACAATCCCTGCATTCAACAAAACTAATTTCAAGCGATTGGTGTAGTTGCACACAACACAAGCTCAATTGATGCTTCAAATTAGCTTTGGCGCATAGTGCAATCGGTCAAGTTACCTTTACAAAAACTCAACCGACTGCAGTGCACAAAAAATGCAAAAAAAGTGATTCTAACCATTGGAGTGTTGCAAAACTTGAAATTATATCCGTTGCAACACCCCAAATGGATAGAATACATTCATAAGTGTTTCTACCCTCTAGTGGACACTCTCAACTATAAATAGGACCTCTTGGAGTTCATTCCAAGGTTGCTACTTCATGCTATTCAAGCTCCTTGCTATAGTTGAGTACATCTGGTTCACTTGAGCACCTTTCTCTCTCTTGATTACACTTCAATTCATCATTGTGAGTGAGATGGGATCTGTGTGAGAGAGCTACTTCATTGTATGCTTGTAAAGATATCAAAGCATCTCTTTTCCCAACCCATTTCTTCAAGATCTAGTTGGTGAAAGCAACATCAAGTAAAGGAGAAGGTGCAAGCTTCTTCAAGATGTAGAAGAAGCTACATAAAGCTTCGCCGAGCGAAGGAGGAGGACAAGGAGGAAGATCCAAGGAGCTGAGTGGGTAAATGATTTAAGGCTGAAAACTCATTGCAAGAAGGGGATCTCCTTGGTGAAGGCATCCAACTACTTGTAAGAGTGGGTAAAATGTTGGTGAGATAGAAGACTAGCTCTTGGATAGGTAAGACATTATTTGTAAGGTTGTTGGCTCCCTTGACCTCAATGGGAAGCTGTGTATCCTTGTCCTAGAAAAGGAAGGTAAATTGTATGTCGTATAATGGAATATAAGTATACATAGGTTGCAAAATCCTAGGGCTTGAACTATCTAGGTAGTTGACTGACTCTCTCCTAGTTTGGAGAGTGGAACCACTCCAAAACAGCTTGTTCAAGTGACTGTTTCAATCTCTCCCATCTTTTATATGCTTGTTTAGATTGTAATCAAATTCACTTTTGCAATTGTGCCTAGTTGAAGTAAATTAAAGGTCTAACGATTCTTGTGCAAGTTTTGTAGATCTATTCACCACCCTTTAGAGCCCTAGGATCCAACATGGTTCGCCTTAATCTAGTACTTAATGTTAATATTTGTGCTATGTTGAATCGAGACATGCACGTTTGGAATTTTAGAGATGATATTTGATCTAATTGAAACCTAGGCCCAAGGAAACATCCATTAAATCATATGATTATTAGATTATCAAACCATTTTTATCTATGACACCATGCTATATCTTTTATTTGCTAGGTTCCCTTGGGTTGGATCATCACTATACATCTTACTCAAGAAACATAACTTCCTCACTACTGACAAGTTACACTTAATCTCTTGACCTTACTATGTTATTGGCCTATTTGTATGTATTCTTGTATGAATGCTTGGCTAGAAAATTACTTGTTTGAGCTACTTATTCCCTATGATCAGTATGCTCATTTCTCTTGAATATGTTGAAAAAATCTCAAACATAATTGAACTCATCCATTATACAAACCTTGTGTACCTGCCTGTATTCTCGGGGTAAGGGTATAAGGCATGTTGAAAATAGGGTTAGCTCATTGACTTAGGTCTTGATGTCTCTCACTTATAAAAAGGGATTGAATAATGTTGAGCACCCCTACAGACCCTCTCTTTGAGGAAGTTGGTCAATGGCCATGATATGTTGTTAACTATAATGGAAATACACTTAAAACATGTTTTGTATAAAATGACATCGTTAATTGTTCTTGCCTTGTTTCATTTTCTTTATTATTATCATGTTTCTAGCGAAGCAAGCTTTTAGTATATTCTTAATATGTTTACATGCCTTTCATAGTGTGCTCAATGCATTCACATTGACATATTTTGTTTATCAAATTTGTAGTTGCCAAAGATCCGCTGCACTCTAGACTCTAATGAATCACCAATGGGTAAGCTTGACTATAGAAATAGGTACACCTCTCTTATCTCTATGTTTAGTATCTTTTTATCTCTTTAGTCTTATTTTTATTGCCTTTTCATATATATTGCATGTGTGAAATATTTGTGCCATTCTAAGGATGGATGCCCAAGTCCACTCACCTTTGGCTATGTAGCCATTAGGAGTTTGGACATAGGGTAACAAACAGTTCTGTGAAAAATGGTATTAGGGTGATACACATAGGGATCTATATATTTACAAGGCATAACACATCTTAAGAACCCATGGAAGACTAAAATATTTTCCTCAAAGTTTAAATTTAATATCCTTTTCAATATGTTGAGGAATGGTTTGTCATTGTCAAAAAGGGGGAGAATATTGATCTAAGTGTTGCACATTGTCCATAATTTGATAATGACTTAAATATTCCATTCATACATATATAATATGTTTGTTTGAGATTTATTTCAAGCATTAGGTACATGAAAAGGATCAAATCAATCAAGCTCTACCTTGTCCTAGTTCAAGTCAAAAGCAATGCAAATGCACTTTTGTGGAAAACACTCCAAATCACCTTAGATTATTTTTGTAATCATTTGTATTGATGATATGACTTGTAAATAAGATGAGATTAAATCATGAGCCCTTAATTCGAACGTTTGATCATTCAAAAGTAATTTTTCAAAATTCACTATAGATTGTTGATCAGTCGAGATTGAAACTCGACCGACCCCTTGATGGATTTTGAGAATTCTTGGATTGGGTCAAGTTTACCACTCATAGAACTCGAACAATCCTTGCACTCAGCAAAACTAATTTCAAGCGATCGGTGTAGTTTCACACAACACAAGCTCAATCAATGCTTCAAATTAGCTTTGGCACATCGTACAATCAGTCAAGTTGCCTTTACGAAAACTCAACCGACTGCATTGTACAAAAAATGCAGAAAAAGTGATTATAACCATTGGAGTGTTGCAAAACTTGAAACTATATCCATTGCAACACCCCAAATGGCTAGAATACATTCATAAGTGTTCCTACCCTCCAGTGGACACTCTCAACTATAAATAGGACCTCTTGGAGTTCATTCCAAGGTTGCTCCTTCATGCTATTCAAGCTCCTTGCTATAGTTGAGTACATCTAGTCCACTTGAGCACCTTTATCTCTCTTGATTACACTTCAATTCATCATTATGAGTAAGATGGGATATGTGTGAGAGAGCTACATCATTGTATGCTTGTAAAGCTCTCAAAGCATCTCTTTTCCCAACCCATTTCTTCAAGATCTAGTTGGTGAAAGCAACATCAAGTGAAGGAGAAGGTGCAATCTTCTTCAAGCTTTAGAAGAAGCTGCATAAAGCTTCACTGAGCAAAGGAGGAGGACAAGGAGGAAGATCCAAGAAGCCGAGTGGGTAAATGATTTTAGGATGAAAACTTGTTGCAAGAAGGGGATCTCCTTGGTGAAGGCATCCAACTACTTGCACGAGTGGGTAAAATGTTGGTGAGATAGAAGACTAGCTCTTGGATAGGTAAGACCTTATTTGTAAGGTTGTTGGCTCCCTTGACCTCAATGGGAAGCTGTGTATCCTTATCCTAGAAAAAGGAAGGTAAATTGTATGTCGTATAATGGAATATAAGTATACATAGGTTGTAAAATCCTAGGGCTTGACCTATCTAGGTAGTTGACTGACTCTCTCCTAGTTTGGAGAGTAGAACCACTCCAAACCAACTTGTTTAAGTGTCTGTTTCAATCTCTCCCACCTTTTATATGCTTGTTTAGATTGCAATCAAATTCACTTTTGCAATTGTGCCTAGTTGAAGTAAATTAAAGGTTTAACGATTCTTGTGCAAGTTTTGTAGCTCTATTCACCACCCTTTAGAGCCCTAGGATCCAACATGGTTCACCTTAATCTAGTATTTAATGTTAATACTTGTGCTATGTTGAATCAATACATGCACGTTTGGAATTTTAGAGATGATATTTGATCTAATTGAAACCTAGGCCCAAGGAAACATCCATTGAATCATATGATTATTAGATTATCAAACAATTTTTATCTATGACACCATGCTATTTATTTTATTTGCTAGGTTCCCTTGGGCTGGATTATCACTATAAATCTTACTCAAGAAACATAACTTCCTCACTAATGACAAGGTACGCTTAATCTCTTGACCTTACTATGTTATTGGCCTATTTGTATGTATGCTTGTATGAATGCTTGGCTAGAAAATAATTTGTTTGTGCTACTTATTCCCTATGACCAGTATGTTCATTTTTCTTAAATATGCTGAAAAAATCTCAAACATAATTGAACTCATCCATTATAAAAACCTTGTGTACCTGCCTGTATTCTCGGGGTAAGGGTACAAGGCATGTTGAAAATAGGGTTAGCTCATTGACTTAGGTCTTGAAGTCTCTCACTTATAAAAAGGGATTGGATAATGTTGAGCACCCCTACGGACCCTCTCTTTGAGGAAGTTGGTCAATGGCCATGATATGTTGTTAACTATAATGGAAATACACTTAAAACATGTTTTGTATAAAATAACATCGTTAATTGTTCTTGCCTTGTTTCATTTTCTTTCTTATTATTGTGTTTCTAGCCAAGCAAGATTTTAGTATATTCTTAATCTGTTTACATGCCTTTCATAGTGTGCTCAATGCATTCACATTGACATATTTTGTTTATCAAATTTGTAGTTGCCAAAGATCAAACTCTAATGAATCACCAATGGGTAAGCTTGACTATAGAAATGGGTACACCTCTCTTATCTCTATGTTTAGTATCTTGTTATCTCTTTAGTCTTGTTTTTATTGCCTTTTCATATATATTGCATGTGTGAAATATTTGTGCCATTCTACGGATGGATGCTCAAGTCCACTCACCTTTGGCTATGTAGCCATTAGGAGTTTGGACATAGGGTAACAAACAGTTCTGTGATAAATGGTATCAGTGTGATACACATAGGTATCTATATATTTACAAGGCATAGCACATCTTAAGAACCCATGGAAGACTAAAATCCTTTCCTCAAAGTTAGAGAGTCTTGTATCATCTCATCTCTTCTTTAAGGACCACATAAGCCACCCAAGTAGATGATGATTAGTTAGATTTCTTGTCTCCTCATGTTATTATTCTCTCATGACTATTTATCACATGATTTCTCAATGAAGGATAGCTTATGCATGGGAAAACTAAAATTCATTTGAAATGATCGAAGATGATTAAGATTATAATGCCATGATCTGACATTAACTTGAAAACCATAATTTATGTAAGAAAGTACTCTTGAAAGTAATGTACTCATGTATATAATTTATAGAACTCAACGATACCAAATTGGATATAAGTGATTTCTACGTTTGAGGTAAATTCTTGATATGGTGAAATAAGGTGGAACTCATGTCTTACACCTCATTTTTGATGAGGTCCCTATTGATTAAACCTATGTTGTGCCTATTTTGATAAAACCTCAAACATAAATAAGAAAAACTTGCCCTATTGATATGTATCCTGCCACATACTCTGACACCACAATGTCTTTGGACTCATAGATCATGAAGTGAAGACTTGTTACAAGAAGAAAATCCCATATTGACCATTATTCCTCTTTGTAGGCCCAATTTGAATAATATGATGGACCTAGATCTCAATATTGCTCTATGATAGTCAAACTCTTGAGTTCTCTATTTTACTTATCAATTCCAAAATCTACCCTTACATTGACCATGAAAGGGATGGGATGTAGTTAGGACCTTGAACTCACACAATCTTAAAGTATGGTTTCCCTATTAATGATCTTGATGTTTGACACATGATCATGTGAAATGCATTTTGATAGTTGATACTCTCCGTTTGGATATGCTTGATGGATTATGACTAATGTAGTCTAATGTGATTGATTAGGGTGGTAGTTGACTCTTGACTCCCCTAAACTAGGCTACATCCATATTATGACTGCCTCTAAATTTTCATCTTGGTGATTATTTAGAGTTTGTGAAGGTAACCCATTCCACAATTTTGATTTCTTGACCTAGGTCTTTCATGGATTAGTTATATGATGACTTTAATAATGTATCTTGAATCTTGAATTAATGATGACGTTGATACAATTTGTGATTGGATCTCTAGAAAGACCTAGTTCGATATCATTCATCCATGATGAATACCATGACCATGAAATTTGTGTTGATACCACAAAATGTCATTCAATTATTGCTCGATTTATGTATATGGATGAATGATCACCCCTAAGGTCTAAATAGGAATCTAAACCATAGCTTTGAAATGTTTGGATCTATGGCTTTAATATCCAAACTTGACTCTTAATATTAAATAACGAAATATTGACTCATGATTAATGATCTTGATATTGACTTGACTCCTATGATCACCCTATTTGGATCTTGAGATCGCACTCGATATATGACTGGTGACTTTCATGTTCCCAAATCTAAAACTTGAAATGACAATTATGATGATTTTCTCAATTTGTGACTTAGGGATGAGCTCCATGTGGACTTAGGTGGGGCCTTCCATCGATTTTGAGCATGAAATCACAATGCTGAAATATGACATTGTCTTGAATTGTTGAAATATGAAATCTCAATCGCAGACCCCACGTAGGCCAACATAGAAGCTAGAACCCTAAATTTTGGGAATAAAAGTCATGCCTTACTCTAGCACTCTATTCGATTGACCTGAAATGTGATCTCTCCTAATTCATGATCAATATGATAATCTCTTCAAATTTGTGATTTACCTAATGATCTCCCTAGTTTGATGATCAAAGTGACTATACTATGACCATGATGCTTGATTGCTCAATTTTGGAATGAGATGGAAATGGTCAGTAGTGATGATACCATATGAGAATACTATGATGATTTTGACATTGAACAGGAAAACCGAATCTCGATTGATGACTTGATTAAATTCTAGGGACAAAATTTCTTTTAAGGTAGGGAGGATGTGATAATCGGGAACTTCACCCCTTATATGAAATTTCCATATTGGACCTCACTCTTGTTCTTACATCCAATCTCATGGTAGAATGATTTTTTATGGACATTTAGTCCACCTAGTATACATGTGTCTCTAAGATGATGCTCAATTTCATTTAAGATCTGATTTTCCTTCACGTAACACATCATCATCTTCCACTTGAATTTTGACCTTTTCCTTGTGTACATATACCATTTTCTTAGGCTCATGTTGTATATCTCTCTCTCACATTTCCAACGGATCAATTTTTTCTCAATTTTGAGCTAGGATAAGAGAAGTATGTACTTTTGAAATCTTATTGTTTTAACCTTATTTTACAACCTTTTTGATCTGAATTAAACTTAAATGGGCCCAAGTGAGTGTGTGGCTTGATTAGAGTGTCTGCTCCTATCCATGCCTTGTGTTTGTTTGGAGTTAATTCTGACCCTTGGATCTTGGCCCATGTATGCCCCTTGTAATCCAATGGCTGGCATGCCATCTTCAACCTCCGACCTAATCATCAGTGTAAAGAACACCAGTGCCACCTGCTACAGCCTTGTTGCCATGAATCTCCCCCTTTTCCCACCTCTTGTTGGAAATTGAGACCCATTTGCCTATAAAACTCACCTACTCATTTACCCCTCTTTTCTTGACCTTACTCGAACCCTAGCACCTCCTCCCTTCTCCTTCTTCTTCCTATGGCACCATAGTCACCCCCTTTGGGCAAATCCACTGTAGTAGCGATCGCTACTCACCATGACCCATAGAAGCCCTGGTCTGCCTTGCCGAGCTAGGGCGTCTAGGTTTCTCTCAGCCCCAAGGCATGTAGCCCACATGTGAGAATTCTATGGCGAGATGCACCACCACAGGAGCTATAGAATCATGCAAGTGAAGGGCATGGGTGAGATGACAATCTCGAGCCACTGGATGCTGAATCAAGGGTGCCAATGGCCTCTTCCCCTCCACCTTTCTTATGCTGGACAGTGTTTGGCCATGCAGTAGAGAGCAGTCTCGGACCAACGTGCATGATTTTGGTGTGATAGGCATCAATTGGTGATAGTTGGAGGGTTGGGTCAACACCAACAGGCGCACGACCAGTGTGCAAGATTTTGGTGTGGTAGGCAACAACCGGTGATAGTTGGAGGGTTGGGTCAACACCAATAGGTACACGTCGTGCGCCAACCCATGACCCCAACTTTCAAGCCATCCCACAAGGTCAATGAGGGTATACTCTTGTCCAAAATCACCTTAGAAACCCTAAATAGCTCTATATATTCAATCATATGTATCTCTCATTTGTTATCCAAATACCCAAGTCTTATATATTATTTCAACCAAAAAAACACCATATTCCAAATGATGCTATCATCTCCTAATAACTTTGCATGATATTTCCCTATTTTACTAAAAAGTGTCCTTTATGACATTTTGAGTGTTAATCACCATCTACCATGTTTAACATGTGGGTATAATAATCTTTTGGGATACCATTCATGCAAACCAGTAGCCCTACTCTTTTGTGTACATGATGTAATGACTTGGGCCATCTACATGCACCCTAATGCCATGTTGACCTACCATGACCTAAAAGTGGTTCATATGTGTACTTAATTGATTTACTTTGATCTTTTGTAAAGTCCTGGACCCAGTTAGCCTTTTCATATGATTGTACTTCAAGATCAATAACCTAACTTGAGATTTGTAATCTACTGGACCCATACCTCATGCTAATACTCTAAGTTTACCATGTATGATTCCAAGTAGTCACTTTTGTGTGCAAACATGTGCCTTATGACTTAGCATACCATGATGTAATGTAGAATGATAATTAATTTGTTTTGCTTGATCTCTATCTTGAAATCAGTAACCTTTGTGGTGCTTAATATCTGTTTTAACCAAGAGCATGCCCTTTATCCTATGTTGGACTCATATGACAATTTGGTGAACTTATGTGCCTTATTGACTACATGTAACACCTAGTGTGATTTAAATGTATATGTTTCTTGTGTAGTATCTAAACTTGATAAGAACATGCTCTAATGTTACACATTCATCTTAAGACTTCAAACAAGTACATTTATCATTCTAAAGCTTCACATCCTAACTTGAACTACTTAATGCTTCTATAACTTAAAATTATGACCCTATTGCATATTTTTGACCTAACATGATTAGATGTGATCTTGCATGATTACTTGGTTGATAATCTAATTCTCATGCTCCCTCATATCCAAATCAGACTTTATCTCAATCTTGTATCACTTAAAATGTGGATGGTTCACTTAAAATCTAGGACTTAATGTTGATACTTGTGCTATGTTGAATTAATACATGCACATTTGGAACTTTGGAAATGACGTTTGATCTAATTGAGACCTAAACCCAAGGAAACATCTAATGAATCATATGATGATTATATTATCAAACCCTTTTGATCTAAGACATCATGCTATATCTCTTCTTTGCAAGGTTCCCTTGGTTTGGTTCATCACAAGGAATCTTACTCAAGAAACATTACTTGCTCATTACTCGCAAGGTACGCTTAATCTTTTAACCCTACTATGTCATTGGTCTATTTGTATGTATACTTGTATGAATTCTTGGCTAGATAATAACTCGTTTGAGCTACTTTTTCCCTATGATTAGTATGTTCATTTTTCTTGAATGTGTTAAACAAACCTCAAACATAATTGAACTCGTCCATTATACAAACCTTGTGTACCTGCCTGTATTCTCGGGGTAAGAGAACAAGGCATGTTTAAAATAGGGTTAGCTCATTGACTTAGGTATTGAGGACCCTCATGTATAAAAAGGGGTTGGCTAACGTTAAGCACCTCTACAGGCCCTTCCTTTGAGGAACCTGGTCAATGGCCATAATATGTTGTTAAGTAGGATTGAACTACACTTAAAATATGTGTTGTAAGAAACAACATTATTAAATTTTCTTGCCTCATTTCATCTTCTTGCTTATTATCATGTTTCTAGCCAAGAAAGTTTTTAGTATAGTCTTAAACTGTTTACATGCCTTTCATAGCATACTCAATGCACTCACATTGGTATATTTTTTTATATCAATTTTGTAGTTGCCAAAGATGTGCTGCACTCTAGACTCTAATGAGTCACCAATGGTTATTGTAAGGCCCCTGACCTATATTAGTGTTTGAGTATGCTTTCTTTGCTTAATAACATGATTAGAATCTTAATCTAATCCTTTAAGATGCTTTTTTAACATGTGACATTCTTATGTTTTCATTTTGGTCCTATTTTGATGATGTTTGAGCTTTGTATGCTTGTTTTGGACCAAGGTGCAATTTACCCAAGTTGAGAGGGGTTATCTTGCAATTTTTCATATGTTGAGTGTTCCCTTAGTGATTTAGCATCATGACAGAGAGAATGATGTTATGGGGCACCTTTTTGGACCTTAGTTGATAAGGTGGCATCATGTGGTGATGCTAGAGTTTCTAGGGTTTGCTTGGTGTCAACCATGTTGAGAATGGTGGAGTGTTGCAACCTATGCATTGACCTTGATGGTGTGCTTTGTGTGTGTCTCGACTGAGACACCTTCCTTGGGTGGTCTTGTTTTGATCTTGATGGTCTTGAGGTGATTTTGGTTGAGATGGTTGTTTTCTTGTGGTGTGTCTTGACATGATTTGTTTGGTGAAATTTGTGGTTGAGATAAGATGTCTTAAGGTTTGTTTCGACCCTAGGGTGGTGGTGACCCAAGTGGTCGAGACCCCACATAGGTTTTATCACCATGTGTTGCATGCATGCATATAGTGGTTTCATGTTAGTTTCTTTTGTGGGCAAGTGTCCCTTTGGTTCTTTCTTATGTTGACACCTTACCCCTACCTTATTTCCCTCCTCCTTTGAGTATATAACCTCTCTCTTCTTCATGCAAGTATCTTTCTCAGCCCTCCTTCTCCCCCTTCTCTTGTGATTGTTGTTGGAGCTTCAAGGAGAAAGAAGGATTGATCTTGGGTGCTTTGGAGGTCGATCAACCTTGCATGTGGTGCTTTGCAGCTTGATCACCTTCCTTGTCATGATTCTTGGTGGTTTCTCTTCTTGGTAAGTGGTTCTTTTCCCTTGATCACATTTTCCCTTTGGAACTCTACCTTTCTTCTTCCCCTTTCTCAGACATAGATTGTGGGCTATCCGTGGTGGTCGTTTTGAGAGAGAACTCCTCATCACAAAGGGGTCAGAGACCATGTTTTGACAAGTTGGTACCCAAGTGTGAGGAATTTTCCTCTCTTCTCTCTTCTTTCTTCTTGGTTTGACCTTGGGTTTCTTACTCTCTTTCTTGAGCATTATTTTGACCATGGTGTTCTTCTATTTGGATGTGATCTTATGGCCGAAGTGTTGACCTTGGTTGGAGCTTCATCTTCTTCTTTGAAGCCTTCGATCTTGGAGCTTGGTTCTCTCCTTAAGATGAGTTATATAACTATATACCTTCCTCTATTACTAACACCATGTTATTGTTTGCATGCTACTATTTTTATCTCTAACTTGGTGCTAATATGCTATATGATATTTCCATTATCTAAGGTTTAAGACTTTGTAGTATTCTCATGTAGATTACACTCTTTCTTAAACCCTAAATTCTTGTACTCGATTAGTTAAGTGATGGTTGAGGTCATGCATCATGTTTCTTGGTGCCATCACCATGCTTTGGTTTGGTCTTGATTTTTTCTTAAGGATTTACAAGTTGTTTTTCTTGAGGTTGAATCTTGGTCCTCTTTACCTAGGTATGGTTCTTGAAAGTGTTCATGTTGAAGTTCGTTTTTCAAGGTTTTGATGTCAATCTTGCATGAAGCTTTTCCACCTTGTTGATGGTGATATTCCTTGATGCCAACCTTCTATTTTGAATGAGGTATATCTCTATTTTGATGTTGGCTAAGTTTTGTTAGGGTATCTTGACCTTGGTGGTCGCTACACCTTGATCTTGTCTTGGTCGATACATATGTGTTGTTCATGGTCCAAACCTATGTTTTGGTTTTGGGTCAAGATGCTTTGCCTTTATTTTGGTCAAGATTCATGACCTAGTATCACGACTGCAACCCTAACCATAATAGGTTGAGGGTAGCGACACTCAAGGGTCGATACACGTGCTTGGGTGTCACGGTCGAAACTCTAACCCTAGGGTGGTTGGGACATTTGCTTCATGGATGGTCAAGACACCTACTTTTGTGGTGGTAAAGATACATGTTCTTGTCTTGGTCGAGACACCTAGTTGGGTAGAGGTCGAGACACTTCCTTTGAGAGTGGTTGTGACACATGTTTTCTTAGTGTATGGTCGATACACATACATGTTACATGGTCATAACACATGCATAACATGATGAGATAGTATACATGCACATGTATAAGATGTTGATACTTAGTGTTATTGACATAATGCTCTAATCCTGTTTAATTAATGATGTTTTAATTCTAGTATACTCCAAGAAAGTGGGAAGTGATGGGATTAGGGTTTGGTGCTTGAATAATGCTATGAAACCCTAATCGGCTATACATGTTACCGTAACCCTAATGTTGGGAAATATGATGTATTTGCTTGTCTCATTTGAATACCACATTATGATGTTCTCTCTCTTGTTTATGAACCCCTAACTCTATAGGTGAAATGAATGTCATAGCTTGTGTATGCTATGATGGTAATCATATAACACAGGGTGATGTATATAAGCCTTGATGAGATTATATTGATATGATGGGTCATGTGACCTGGTGAAGGCTTAATGCCTATTGAGAGGTGATATCCTCTAGTAATATGATTGAGGGATTGATATCCCACAGTGATGTGACATTAGTGATAGCCTTGTATGGTTGTGTGACATTGATGATGACCTTGTGAATGGAAACACTACAAGTATCATGTGGTGATGTGACAAGTTCACACCTTATACGTTTTATATCTTCTAGAGTTGTACTATTCTTTTATTTTTATAGAGTTTGTTTTGGATTTGTACGTTGTAACTTGAGTGATGCTAAAAGACACTCAATTAGCTTAACTAATCAAGTGAAACCCTAATCATGTAGGTGCCATGTTCCATAGATCCATTCCATTGTTAGTCTTAGTGTCAAATGGTTAAACGAGTAATTCCTATGGGAAACTCGGAGTGCATATTTTTGAATATGAGAGGGTGCAAGTCAAGTATCTCCTTGCGTCCACAATGATAGGTTGTATGAGACAGCCATGCGTGAGATGTTCTCCTTGTGATATGGGTGGCCATGTATGAGCCAATCCTTCTTTTTAAGAATGGCCATGCATGAGCCTGTTCTTATAGCAATCGTGACCTGCACCAATGCGGGCTAGGTTTTTATATATGGTTGGCCATGCATGAGCCAATCCTTTAGTTTGACTATATGTTGTTGTTTGCAACTAATCTCTGAGGTGTTACTCTTGTACTGACCAAGAGGTGTTGGAGAGGTCGTGGATTCCAACTCTTCCATTGACCTTATATGGCACCGATTTACACTTAGCTGTGGTCGGTTGGATTTGAGTGGTACGACTTAAATCCTTAGGGCAATAATAATAAAAGATGTAATATGGCCGTGTAGTATATTTTTCTTAGGGTCAAATACGCTTCACATTTGTTGAACCCTTTGCCTTATCTTTGTACTAATTTGTTGAATTATAACGTGGTAAGAGAAATCAACTATTATACATGTTCTTCATATTCCTTCTTAAAAAATTAATTTTCTACTGCTGAGTGGTAACTACCTACTTTGTTTAATCTGCATTATATGTTGAATACATATCATTTAGCTGAATCTTCTTAACTTGTTAAGTATGTTATCTACCTTCTTAGTTAACTGTGATTTTGATAGACGTTGGATGAGATTTATATATCTGGCTAGGACATTTGGTTTCACCCAGTGGGTTTCTACATCTTTTAGGTGGTCGAGCACAAGGAGGTAGAGATTTTGTTGTTTAGGATGAGCAGCAAGAGGAGCAGTATCTTAGTAAAGGTTGGATATGCTACTTGTGTTTTTGGAGTAGATTCCTATGTGTCGTCCCTGTACTCTCAGGTCCTTGGCAGAGTTTTGTAGATGTTGTATACTGAGATGACATTTCGTCATGCTACCTTTTTTGTACATATTTGGCATGTACATATATGTGACATGCTATCATATGTATAGGTTGTGGCCAGTGAGCCAGTGAACAATAGTATGTAATAATATTTTGGCAGGTGTATACATATACATGTGGCTTTTGTGGACTTGATATGGTTCTTTTTAAGGTCGATATTTGAAATGGTTTTAGTTTCCTGTGAATTCTGGTAACCTAGTTTGATTAGTTTTAATTTCATATTTTGTTTTGAGTAATCTCACTTTCTGTGGTGCGGGCCGTCACAATTATGCTTGATTATAGAAATGGGTACACCTCTCTTATCTCCATGTTTAGTATCTTGTTGTCTCTTTAGTCTTGTTGTTATTTCCTTTTCATATATATTGTTTGTGTGAAATATTTGTGCCATTCTACTAACAGACACCCAAGACCACTCGCCTTTGGATATGTAGCCATTAGGAGTGTTGGATTAGGGTAACATATAGTTTTGGGAAAATTGTGGTACATCCTTCTTTTAGTTTGCCTATAACTTTTTATTTAACATATATTATGGAAACTCTATCCTTCCAACTATATCTCCTTATCAAACATCTCTTTAGACAAGTAGAAATGGCTATAGCCTATGGTGAAGGCTAGATTTAGAGAAGACATATCCTAACCCCATAAGAGGAGGGTCACATCGACTCATGTGGTTGTCATGCCATACACATAGGGTAGAGACACTTATCCATGAGAGAAATAGTGTCTAGTAAATCTACATGTCCTTCACTCACACTCACTGAAGAACTAAGTATCAATGATGTTGACAAATGCTTTAGTAGATTCAATTTCCATGTTTGCATTTTTTATGGTGAAGTAGAGGACAAATAACAAAGGACGCGGCTCTAATTTGCATGCTTATCTCAACA
Organism: Alisma plantago-aquatica; assembly: GCA_963693085.1. Lineage (NCBI taxonomy): Eukaryota > Viridiplantae > Streptophyta > Magnoliopsida > Alismatales > Alismataceae > Alisma > Alisma plantago-aquatica. The sequence continues at coordinate 634,201,440 of OY856415.1, forward strand.
TCACCTTAATCTACCTAGTATTTCTAATCAATCTATCTAGTTTAGCTTTTATTTCTTTCTTGGTGCATATCTAGCTGCAATTTTAACTCTTGACCAAATTTATATTTAAATCAAAGTAGCTAATACAATTCTAACAACACTTTATAGTTCTTTTTAAGATCTAGTGAACAACCTGACTCCACTACAACTGACATCATATAGTTGGGAGTATTAAGATTGTGTGATCACTTTGTAAATGGGTAACTTAGCGTATAATAGCCAGAGCCAACCATGCATATTTTACTAGTATTCAATCATACACATACCCCATTCATCACCCAACATTGGTGCAACTAGTCAAGAGGGGTGCCTCTCAGCTACCTCACCAAGGTTTAAATCTCACCGGGAGCAAGCTCCAGGCATAAAAAGTATGGTAAGTTATCTAACATAATGATGTGACGAAATATCACACTGTCGAGTGTGACGTCGGGGTGAGTGACCATGATACTTCTAACCCTAGGGTTTAACCTCATAAGAAGAGTCCATCAATGGCTTATTCTAAGTGGTGTTCCTCGTCATAAAAGAATACATACCCTATTCTCTATGTCATCTTACATACACAACATAGTTACCAAGGGTCCAAAATTTTGATAGCATGCCAACTCTATCTTGAGTTTATAAAATAATGTTTTATTGAGATCCATGCCTTACATGGACATTATGTAACATGGGTTTTGAAAAGGATATTACCAAGGATCCAAAAATTGGGTAGCATTCCAACTCTATCTTGGGTTTTGCAAAGGGGTTGAATACATTGTTTATATATACTTCCAATAAACAAGCATGTTTACTCCATTTAGGCCCACGCGATTCTAACAAATATATCACCACACTCTCTAATTTTATGGAGTTAGGAAAATGTATAACCTTAGGTTCACTAGGGGTACAATAAAGTTCATTTATCTCTACATCCATCAAGATAGGGTAGAAGGATACTACCAAGGAGTTGAAAATTGGGCAGCATTCCAACTCTATCTTGGGCTTTGCAAAGGTCTTCAATACATTTTTTATATATTCTTCCTGAAACAGACATCTTTCCTCCATTTAGACCTACACTAGCCTAACAAATATATCACCAAACTCTCTATTTTTCCTCAGTTAGGTAAATGTATGTCCTTATCTTCACTAGGGGTACAATAAACTTCATTTGTCTCTACATTCACGAAGCTAGGGTACTACACTGAATATATGACTTGATCAGAGTAACCACAATCAATCGTTGGTATGATAGAGTGGTTATGTTTTGGGCTAAGGATTTCACACTTGTGCAGGGTCCCTGATACTACTAATATCATAGTATCATTAGGGCCATCGAGGGTTCATGTTGCACTATTGTACTTGTCAATGTAGGTGGGGGAGAGTGTGAAGTGTGTTGTGTTGACTTGTACAACCCCAAACTCATGTTTACTTACAATAACAAAGTAGTGGTAGGGTTTTCAAAATTAAATCATATTTCATAAGAGAGTAATATTGCTATACATTTATAAGATTCCTTCTGAACATTTGATTACATAAATATCTTCATATGTGCAACTGGTAAGTTATCAAGGAATAGTGGTAATACATGAACCTTATAATAATATTCAATAGTTATGCTATTTTCCCTCATTGAAATCAATTACCATATAATTATCCTCTTTCAGAGTCTCCATGGATGAGGCTTACTCTTCTTGGATGCCTAAAGATTTTTTCTATTCTTCCTTTTTTACATTTATACATTCTTAACATTTTGTATTTTTTTTTGTTTAGTTCTGGAGTTCTCAGGAAAAATGAAAATCTAATGACGAAGATAACAAAAATGAATAAGAAAAGAAGGATGCAAACTTGGTTTGGATTTTGTGGGAAAAAGAGGTTTTGAAAGTTATGAGAGGGGGGACACGTAATGAAGAAATGTTACTTTTAAGATAAATTAAAATTGAGAGTGAGCATTATGGCCTCTAGAAGAAAATCTTCATAGAAATAACCTCCCACTTTTCATAAACATTTGATCATGTAGACTTGTTGTCCTCTTTGATAATTGCTAAGAAATATGCAACAAAGGGAAGGATGTCCACTTGTAGGAAACTCCTTGTGTAAATGATAAAAGATCCTTGGAGTCTAGGTCACATGATTACCAAGTGGTCATTCCAATCATGGGCCAAATCACCCTTCCTATGGGATGGGATTATACACTCAATAAAAGGCATATCACAAAGTGATGTATTCATCAGTAAAAATTTAGGTTAAAAAGGAAAGACCTTGAAGGGTGTGTGGAACACCCTTTAGTTGTGTGGATGACCAAATGATTCTAGGGGAATAGGCTACATAATCACCAAGTATCATCTCTAATTATAGTCCTAGTCCCTCCATATATGCTCTAAGATCATGCATCCAAAAATGACATGAGACAAGACAACACCCTAAACGATACATAGACAAAAAGGGAAAAATCTCACATGTTGTGTGAGCAACATGCACCTTAATAAAAGTCAAAAAGAAGAAAAAACAAAATGAAGCTCATTGGGATTATAATGACTCTGAAGCTAAGTCTGTACTAGACTAGACATTGTGGTTTCCATTGTGTAGTAAGGAAATAAGAGTGATGGGGGTTAGATCTCGATGGAGGGGTCAGAAAAACTGAGTCGCCATCACATTTATGTGGAAAATCATGAAAATTTGCTTCTGAAATCATGTGGATAAGGCAAACAATAATATTAGAGAAATGGGTAAGGCATCAACTTACAAACGGGGAAGGTATTAGCCACCCCCATGATTGCCTTACAGTATATGTAATGACCCCGCTTCCCGGTAACTCCCAATCATGGGAGACCAAGAGGTCAGAGGCATTATCCCAATATTTCAGGATCAATGGTTTGACATTTAATAAAAAATAATTATCAAATTCTACTAATACTAAACTGGAAAGCTGGAATAAAAATAACACTTTTGCATACATTGTAAAATTTAGGATCTATGACTTCTATCTGTAAATGAAATCTATCATCTGATCCTCCACTGAATTACTTAACATTATCTTCACAAATTTCATTTTACTGTTTGTCCTTTTCAGATAACACCTAAAATGCCGACAAATAAAACGTCGGTCAGTATATTGCTATACTGGTATGTGGGGACAAACACAATATCACAAATAGTTTCTGAAAACGTAATTATAGCAAGTACTTGATTAATAATGCAAATTACGCTTTCAACGTGATTTCTCAACCGCCTTTTCCCTAAACCCTGGATTACCTTCTCTTAGGGTTTTGTCCTTGCAAGGGACATAAGGCCACCTTCTCCATCCTGAGCTTGGTGCCTGGGGTCACCTCTCGAGGTGCCCAATGATATTCCCTCTGGGGCTTAACCAACTCAAACCTTCCCTCCGAGGCTTGGTCTAGCATCTGATGCAAGGATTTTGACTCATTTTTATAGACTGGTTTTGCATACATTTTATGTGTATTTTGATCATGTTTGTGATTAATATCGCATGATTCACTACGTTTAGTCTATAATCTCATTTTGCATCAAATTTACCTTGTTTCATCTTATCCTGTATAAAAGATCATATTTGTTAGATTTTATTGGTGTTCTTCTTTTCTTTTCAGGCAATTTAGATATCTGAATCCATCGATACCATCGATGGATGGTCGATACCATCGACCTGGTCACAATGGATTGCCGGAGAAGAGCAACCAGAAGCCGATACCATCGATGGGACTGTCGATGGTATCGAGAGAGCGTCAGCGAGCCAGCTTTCCAAAGGTCGATAGTATCGACCCAGGAGTCAATACTATCGACTTCACCTGAGTAGAGGCAGCTTCAGTGTCATTTCTACACAAACGTGACGCCTAAGGTGTCGATACCATCGAAACACAGTCGATGGTATCGAGGCAACATCAGAGAGAACCCTAAAGTATCGCGGAAGGCGCCAGTGCCTCATACAGGTCGATACCATCGACCCGCGTCGATGGTATCGACACCGTCAGATCAGGTTTTGCTAAAGATCATGTCTAATTGTACGATGGTGATTTTTGGGCAACCTAAAGTGGTGCATATAACTAATTAAGGCATCCCTAAGCAATCTATAACGTCATTAGCCACCAGACAAGTCTCAAGAAGGAGAGGATAGAGGAACGGAGCCGAGAGCTATGCCCCGATCGTTCTGAGAGCCGCAGAAGATGTTTTCCACCACTGGAAGGTTGTAGAACGTTCACCCCGCATTAAGGAATGCCCAAATCTTCTCCGTTCAGGGGTTACACAAGATCTATTCATGTTTTCTCCATGTTTTCTCTTTCTCTCATCATGTCTTTCATTGAGATGAACATGCGGGGCTAATCCCCTTTATCTTTAGGACCGGGAGTAGCCCGGGTAATCGTTGTATGACAGTTCTGACATAGTTATCATAATTTGTCTCTAAATCCATGGTATGATTTCATTTTCTCCATTATACCATTATGATTGATCACCCTAATGATAGTCTAATACCTTTAATTACTTTGAAAGAAGAATTAATGGTTGAAAAGAGATGAATATCACATTAACTAATAAATCCTTTGAACAAGGCAATGCACAATTAATGGTGGAAACCCAGAGTGAGATCTTCATGCACCTAATTTAGGGTATAGGTTACTACTAATGTGGAACCAACCTAGATTTAGGTAGTGAATTGTATCGCGATAGCGAACAATTCTGACTAAGGGCCACTATACGGAATAGGAGACGAATTAGGATAATTATGTAGGAACTAGTACAATGAGAACCTGCGGTGAAACCGCAATCCTGAAGATTCCACCTTTAATTGATTAAACTAACCATTTAATTGATTATTTTTCTTTCTTTTATTTTTCTTTTATTTTTCAATCAAATCTCAAACCATTTTAATCGGTCTAGCTGATCGTGAACAGTTAGTAGTAGTCTACTAAAATCTATTCCCTGAGTTCGACCCGGGCCTCACAAAGGCCTATATATTACTTTGGCGCGTGCACTTGCGTTATATGCACGGTAAATTCGTGTCAAGTTTTTGGCGCTGTTGCCAGGGAAAGGTGATTGTAGGCACTACGAGGGCTGTAAGCGGCCACTCTAGGCCACATTTTTTATTTAAATTCTGGAAATTAGTCGTCTATCTTTCATAATTCGTAATCATCTAGCACTGTGCCTAATTAAATTTATTACTATGCAGGTACTAGTGCATGGTGAGTACGCATAGCACAGACTACGCACAATCATCGCCAGAGGTCCCGTTTTTGGGATCATACTATGAGAATTCCGATTCTGACACCGAAGCAATGGCTGAGGAACAAACAATTTGGGAGAAAATCAAGGCGTCATCCTCTTCTGCATCTAAGGGGCCAATTAAGAAGCAGGCCATCAACATTCCTAACTATAAAATTGACCCATGCCTAATCAATTTGGTCAAGTCCAATGCATTTCACGGGCTCAAAAATGAAGATCCAGTGACCCACATAAGCCAGTTCGTGGAGAACTGTGATATGGTCAAGATAGACCAGTTTTCACAAGATATGCTTTACTTTAAGTTATTTCCCAGTTCTCTAGCGGGAAATGCTCGAGAATGGCTGCATAATCTGGATGACGAATATGTGGAATCTTGGGACCACATGGTTGAAGTTTTCTTCAAAAGATTTTTCCCACCTGAGAAGACGAATGATCTCATAAGAAAATCGATAACTTCAGTCAGAAAGCTGGTGAAACATATTCTGAGACATGGGGAGAGATTCCAGATAATGCTGAGGAGATGCCCACATCATGGGCTGGACAAAGAAAAACAGGTCAAGATTTTCTATTTTTCTCTTCCTGAGCATGATAGAAGCAATCTAGATTCAGCAGGATTGGGGTTCTTCCTGAATAACACTGATACAAGGTGTTGGGAAATTCTAAAAAACATGGCTAAAAAGCAGTCATGGGGTGATAGAAATGCACTGGAACAAGTTAAGGTTGCAGGAGATGCCAAAGCCATCAAAGAACTCAATGAAAAGATGGACCTAATTGCTAAAACGTTACTCGCACAAGAGGAGGAATCGAATGAAGATGAGCAAGTTAAATACATGCGTCAAAAATAAGGGTACATGAATAATGATTACTCTTGCAGGAAAGACAAGAAGTTCTCATGGAAGGATCCAAATAATTTTCTATAGGATCCGGATGCTAAGTCACAACCCACAAAAGAGGACAAGAGTAATGATTTGCTCAACCAGATGATAAAGTAGAATCAAGAGCTGATGAGCACCTTTGGTCAACAAATCAAGCAACAAGGAGAGTTTATGAATCAGTTTGGGAAAACTCTGCAAAGTCATGGGGCTCAAATGAGGACACTTGAGATGTTGTTAGCACAGATGGCAGGAGAGATTTCAAGTTTAAAGAAACCAACACAACAAGGCTTCCCAGGAAATACAAATGTTCCAAGAGGAAATCAACAAGCCAAAGCAATTCTGTTGAGAAGTGGAAAGAAGACTTTAAACTCTGAGTCTGATGAACCAAGAACACCCCAGCCAGAAGCCACATGTGAGGTCACAAAGGAAGACACAATCACAGAGATAGTGGAGGATGCTACAGATAAGGCTGCAAAAGAGGCCATTGTAGAGGAAGAGATTGAAAAGAGGACGCCATACATGCCACCACATCAGAGGGCACAGACCGTCCCAGTTCCTTATCCAAATAGTCTGAAGGCAAAGAAGGTGGATGCTTAGTTCAAAAAGTTCCTCGATAGTTTTAGGAAACTTTCAGTTAACATCCCTTTATTAGAGGCTATTGAGAAAATACCCTCTTATGGTAAGTTTCTGAAGGATGCAATTACCAAGAAGAGGCAAATTCCTGATATTGAGGTGGTAGTTCTTAAAGAGTAGGTTAGCACCTTTATTTTGAGCACGTTGCCACCAAAACGACAAGATCATGGCTGCTTCAATATTTCATGTTACATTGGTAAGGTGAAATTCGGCGAAGCATTGTGCGATTCCGGGGCAAGTATAAACTTGATACCCCTTTCTACTTTCAACAAACTGAGTCTTAAGGAATCTAGAGAAAGCAACATGACAATTCAACTCGCGGATAATTCTATGGTATGGCCATATGGTATTTGTGAGGATGTTTTGGTAAAGGTTGACAGATTTGTATTTCCAGCTGATTTTGTAGTAATGGAGATGCAAGATGAGCAAGGGAATGAGCTACTCCTAGGAAGACCCTTCCAGGATACTACATATATGATACTGGAAATGGGTAGAGTCCATATGAAATTGGGTATAACTGATGACAAATTTGAGATGGTCATGCCACCAAGTACAAAACAATCACAGGCAAAGGAGCAATGTCGTATGCTGAGGCACTTTGATCAAAACATCTCTCTTTGTTTAGGGAAGCCATTTTTGGATATGGCTCATGTGATGACTAAGGTAGACAAGGGGACACTGACCATGGATAATATGGAACAAACAAAAGTTGTGTCTCTTTGTAAATTTGTGGGTTATCCCAATGATGAAGAGGAGGAAATTCCTCTATCTATGGAGGATGATGCAGTAGCAGTTTCTATGTGTGATCCATGTCTAAAATTTCCCCTTGAAGCTTGCCTTGTCAACATCATGCATGATTGGATGAGAAGCACGCCATTACAAGAATGTGTCAAGATGCTTCAAGTGCTCCCTTGCTATTATGCCAAGCACTATGAGGATCTTGGACCGCTCCCACCACCGCTTCAATCATCATTGATCTGTCCACCGAAATTAGAGTTGAATCCACTGCCCCCTTACTTGAAGTATGCCTTCTTAGCAGATGGTGAAAAGCTACTGGTGATTATCTCAGCATATCTGAGTGCCAATGAAGAAAAGCAATTGATGATCATGCTAAAGAACCACTGTGGTGCATTCGGGTGGTCAGTTGCTGATATTAAGGGGATCTCCCCTACTCTTTGTCAGTACAAGATTCGGCTCGAGGAAGGAGCCAAGCCGGTGATTCAGCCACAACGTCGACTCAACCCGAGCATGATGGAGGTCATCAAGAAGGAGGTGATTAAGCTCCTTTATGCGGGAATCATCTATGACATTTTAGACTCGACATGGGTAAGACCAACATAGGTAGTCCCTAAGAAGGGGGGAATTACTGTTACTCAAAATCTGCTAAATGAACATGTCACTACCCGATTGGTAACCGGGTGGCGAGTGTGTATTGATTACCGTCGCCTCAATTCTGCCACTTTAAAAGACCATTCCCCTCTCCCATTTATTGATCAAATTTTAGAGTGGCTAGCTGGCCGCTCTCATTTTTGCTTTTTGGACGGCTATTCTGGCTATAATCAGATTTCTGTATACCCTAAGGATCAAGAGAAGTCTACCTTCACTTGTCCTTATGGGACTTTTTCATATCGCCGCATGTCGTTTGGGTTGTGCAACGCACCGACTACTTTTCAGTGCTGCATGCTTGCTATTTTCTTGGATATGGTTGAGTGCTATTTAGAGGTTTTCATGGATGATTTTTCTGTCTATGGTGCATTATTTAATGAGTGTCTGTACAATCTGGATAAAGTTTTACAAAGATGTGAGGACACACATCTAGTCCTTAATTGGGAAAAGTGTCATATGGTGGTTAGCGAAGGAATTGTGCTTGGACACAAGGTGTCTAGCAAGGGACTGGAGGTAGATCCAGTCAAGATTGAGGTTATTTCCAAACTACCTCCACCAAATTCAGTGAAAGGGGTGAGGAGTTTTCTTGGTCATGTAGGGTTTTATCGCCATTTCATTAAGGATTTCTCTAAAATCACTAAACCATTGTCTAAATTACTTGAGAAGGATGTCGTGTTTGATTTTAATGATAAATGCATACATGCCTTCAATGTCCTTAAAGAAAAATTGATCTCTGCACTAGTTGTCCAAACGTCGAATTGGACTAAACCTTTTGAGCTAATGTGCAATGCATCAGATTTTGCTGTAGGTGCTATTCTTGGACAATGTTTTGAGAACAAACCCGCAGTGATTTTTTATGCATCTAAGACTTTAAATGATGCACAACTTAATTATACCACCACTAAAAAAGAGCTGCTTTCCGTGGTTTTCACATTTGAAAAATTTAGGCAATATTTAGTGGGGTCAAAAGTCATGGTTTGGAGGGACCACGCGGCCATCAAATACTTAATGGAAAAGAAAGATGCCAAGCCTAGATTGATTAGGTGGATCTTGCTCTTGCAATAGTTTGACATCAAAATTAAAGATAAGGCGAGCATTGAGAATGTGGTCGCGGACCACTTGTCTAGGTTAGAGCGGGTAGATGAGAAAGATATCAATATACCCATTACCGAGATGTTTCCCGATGAGCAACTTCTTTTGATAAAATCTAAGGATCTGTGGTTTTTGAATATTGTGAATTATCTTGCATGTAAGGAAATACCGGACGATTGGACTTATCAAGAAAAGAAGATATTTTTCCATTCTTTAAGATATTATTTTTGGGATGACCCCATTTTGTTGAAACAATGCAGGGATGGCATCTTACGCAGGTGTGTACCAGAAGGTGAATATGATAGTGTGCTTAGTCACTGTCATACACTACCCACTGGTGGTCATCATGTGAGCACAAGGACATCGGACAAAGTGTTGGAGAGTGGCCTTTATTGGCCTACACTCTTTCGGGACGCCTATGACTATGTGAAAAGATGTGATTCATGTCAAAGGGCGGGTAACATCTCAAGGCGGCAAGAGATGCCCTTCAACGTGTTTCAAGAAGTGGATGTATTTGATTTGTGGGGAATTTATTTCATGGGACCATTTGTGTCCTCAAATTCCAATTTGTATATTTTGCTTGCCATGGATTATGTGTCTAAGTGGGTAGAGGCAATACCCACAAGGACTAATGACGCTGCGGTAGTATGCAGGTTCGTGAAGGAAACTATTTTTTGCAGATTTGGTGTGCCACGGATGATTATAAGTGATGGGGGCACCCACTTCATGAACAAGAAATTTTCTACACTATTGAGTAAATACGGGGTCAAGCACAACGTTGGTACCCCGTATCACCCACAGACGCAAGGCCAAGTCAAGGTTTCCAATCGAGAGATCAAGAATATATTGGAATGCACAGTGGCATCTTCGAGGAAGAATTGGAGTGCACTACTACCAGATTCTTTATGGGCATATAGGACCGCCTTTAAAACCCCTATAGGTACTACACCTTTTAGGCTGGTTTACGGATGGGCTTGTCATCTACCGATCGAGCTAGAGCACAAAGCGCACTGGGCGTTACAGGAGCTTAATATGAGCTATGATGATGCAGGAAAGAAGAGAATGTTAGAGCTCAATAAGTTAGATGAGTTTAGGATGAATGCTTATGAGAACCAAAGGATCTATAAAGAACGGACAAAGCAACTCCATGACTGACACATTCAAATGCACATTTTCAAAAAGGGTGATCGAGTGTTATTGTTCAACTCGAGATTAAAGTTGCATCCCGAGAAACTAAAATCCTAGTGGAGTTGACCTTTTGTGGTAGAAGATGTCTGACCACATGGTGCTATTATGGTGAGGGATGGAGAGATAACGTTCTTAGTGAATGGTCAAAGATTGAAGCTCTACTATGGAGAGGATTACACGAGAAAGGTACATGAGGTTAAACTCATGGCACTAAAGGAAGAATGATGAGCTTGATTGCGTCTAGCCTAAGACGTTAAAGTAGGGCGCTTGTTGGGAGGCAACCCAACAATTGGTAGTTCACATTTTTCAAGTTATTTTAATTTTTTTGTCGTGTTTTCAAGTTAGTTTTGATTAATTTCATTTTTAGTGTAAAAATGATACCTTAATAAGTTTGCTCAGTGTACAATACTGTTTAAAAGTCAATACCATCGACCACAATGTCGATGGTAGCGACGTGGGTGTAGGCAAGCGGCTACAGAAAATTTTCTGAGTCGATACCATCGACGGCCTCGTCGATGGTATCGACCTACCATCAGCGACATCAGAAAAAAAGAGAGCATCAAGTCAATAATATCGACCAGGAAGTCGATGCTCGCAAGATCCCTGAAGATTTTCAGAGAAATTCATCTCAGTGACATCAATACCATCGACGGGGCAGTCGATGGTATCGACCCGGAAGCAGTGAGGAAGCGGTGACTGAGCCTCACGAGGGTATTTGAAATAGACAGGGTCGATACCATCGACCATCTATCGATGGTATCGACGTGACACGTCACCAATCTACGAGAAGATATCAACGATGCTTGCCAAATTTAGAAGTCGATCCGTGGGATGGGTCGATACCATCGACCTTCATTGATGGTATCGACACATCATCGATCTGGGCCCCCACATCCAGCCATTGATGACCGTCGATAGTAGCAAATACTAGGATTGTGCTACATGTGTCGATACCATCGACACCTCGTCGATGGTATCGACGAGTCAACAGTGGCGACGATCTCAGCTATAAAAGGAGGGGTTGAATTCATTTTCTCTTCACACCTTCAGACCTTCTCCTTTCCTACTTGCTCTTGAGGACTTGTGAGAAACCGGAGGTCTTCACTGAGCATATAGCGTGTGAGAAATCTTCCCCGAGCTCTTCATCGACTGCGGGGTTCATCTTCTCCGACCTTCACCGAACTCTTCTTCGTTATCTTTTTCTATTCACAATGGTGAGGATAGTAGGAGCTTTTTCTCGCGGGCTGCTCCCATGGAGATTGACACGTTCGTGCCACCACCGCCAAGCTCTATTCCCCATCCGAGGATTGCCCGCCCCTCGGCGGATGTGAAGAAAATCTTTGAGGAGTTGATGAAGCAGCCAATAGAGCCTACCCGATATGTTGATCGGGCTATGATCCGGGACCTTGGATTTGAGGACAACCTCAACCATGTCCTCCTTGGACAAGTTGGGAGGAGGGCATTAACATGGGAGGAATATATTCCTTACCACGTTGAGGGTCATCCTTTCTTTGGAGAATGGCCGACTTATAAGAAGATCGTGGCAGAGTTCATGGCCTCCGTTGACATCTGTGTTGTGCCCAATGACCTTATCGCCACTGACCATGAGTGGATCAAGGGCCTCATTTCCTTCCATTTGTTTAACCGCAACTATACTATTATGCTCGACCAATTCAACTCGATCTACAACTGGTGGCACTCACCCGAGCAGTACCGACGGCCAGATAAACGGGCCGATTATGATGCGATGTTTGCGGTGCTGGTAACCACTCCAGTGGGGAAATCTATCAGCTATCACAATGCAGCAGTGGCCAACTTCGAGCACCCATTCGTGTGGGTTTTACACCGTATGCTTTGCATCACCTTCTTTGCTCGAGGCGAGCTTTCGTTGAGCAAATGTCAAGAGACGGATTTATTTTTCCTCTACAAGCTACTGAAGAGGGAATAGTTAAACTGGGGTGCATTTTTCTTGACGCGTGTGATGGCCATGAAGAGGAGTACCAGAAGAGCCCCTATTCATTTTGGGGGACTTATCATGCCACTATCCCTCTACCTTGGGCTTGACATGTCATCACTTCCTCCACTGGTTAGCAAAAATCTGATGAATCTTACTCATTTCCACCGTTCCAACCTTCTGACAGTTCATGATGGCATGGTCTATGCGCATTGCCACGTCAATAAAGAGTATCAGGAGTGTGCACTCCCAGACCCTATCTTCAACATCCAAGGGGCCCAACACTTCAGGTGGCCCATTATTGCAATCGAAGATTCAGTAAGTGAAGAAGATGCAGGTAACAATAACGACAGTGATGAGAATGTGGAGGAAGAGGAGACTTTCACTCCTCTTCGGGCATGAGTGGCACTAAGGAAGCGGCCACGCTTCTACCTGGGTGAATCATCATCTTCGCATCCTCCGCCACCACAACCCTCTCAGGAAGGAGAGGATGTCTATTCAATGCAGGGTATGTACTCTATGCTCTAGAGCATCCATGAGATGCAACAACAACCATTTTATGATCACTACTGGAGCCAAAACTACTTCAGGAGATATCCTCAACCTCCGCCCATGCCGCCATATGATCCCACCTTTTAGGGGCAATATCCATATTGGGATCCCACCGCCCCACAATACCCACCACCTGAGCAATAAACGGTATCACTATTCCACTTGCTGAGATTGTTTTTGACTATGAGGACATAGTCGAAAGCTTGGGGGGGGAGATGGAATAGTTTCTATCTTTTATTTCGTTTTCCTTTATTTTAGCAATTTTCTTAGTTTTTAGGATTCACATGCTATCTAGTGTATCCGTGGATGTTTAATGTTAATGTGTCATCTCAATGTTTTTCACATGGGAGTTATGGGTGCCATTATCTAAAATCGGAGAATGATTGAAAAATTTTCAAGAATTTGCAAGTTGAATTTGTTTGAAATTGAGCACTTAACCTATGAAAATAATTGGGTTTGTCAACTTTAAAACATAAGATCATAACTGTACAGTCGTATGATTCAAGAAATGTGGATAGACATGGATGTTGAGCCTAAACTGACCAAATGATAATGGGGCTTTAATTGAAAGTGAGAGATAGAAACCCTTTGATTTATTGTTACACAGGTCAGTAAAGAGGGAAATATAATCTATTCCAATGGTTTTGTACATTAGTCTTGTGATCTATCCATTTCATTTTATTTAATATCCACCATAAGAATTGGAAGCACTTATAGTTTTTCATCTCTTGATTGCATGACATGTAGATAGGATTTCATTATATCTAGATTTTGCATCTATGCATTCACACATTCCTAAGTGCATGTCATTATAGTTGCATTTTGCATACTCTAGAGCATATATGACTTCTTGTGCCCTATTTCTTCTGGAAAATTTAAGAAAAATAGGAAAATTGTTCTATACCCTCTGAAAAGTAATTTGTAAGGCATCAATGATGTTTGCTAAGTGGAAATAAGCCCGAAAAAAAAATAAAAAGAAAATATTGTGAATGTTCTTCTAGTCAATTGAAAAATGAGGTTTTTTAAAAAAAAAAGAGGGAGAAAAGAATTTGTTTCACCTGCATATATATATAAAGAGAAAAAGAATAAGCACATTATGTAGTTTTAGTAGTCATTCCATCTCATCTTGAGATGGTATGATAGTGCATGCACCATTTTACCTAAAATTTAGGCATTAGGTCATTTTCATACGCATACACATCATTTAGGTCATTTTGTTGATTTTGCATGATAAAACTATTTGGTGCTTCTCTTTCTTCCACAACTGCCCATTTCATCCACCGATTGCTCAAAATGGTAGGCCACCCATGATTATCTCCTCATTAGTGTATAATAAGAGATCTGCTTCCATTTAGATGGTAGTTAAGACTTGAGCAACGTAGATAGGAGATCACAAGATGCACTAAGTCTGAACCGGAGGAATTCATTATATCAACTGCTTTACTTGATAGTGTTTGATGATCTTGGGGTGGACATTTCTTATGGACGATCATTGTCACCTCTAGGGTAGTTATCGTTCTATGGTCAGTGAGGGCCGGCATGTGCATGACAGGTGGGAGTCATATTGAGTTGTCTTTTATGCTAATATGTTCTTTAGTTGACTCTCACAATTCTATTCTACAGTTTTGTGCTCGAGGACGAGCAATGTTCAAGCTTAGGGGAGTTTGATGCAGGGATTTCGAGTCATTTTTATAGACTGGTTTTGCATACGTTTTATGTGTATTTTTATCATATTTGTGATTAATATCACATGATTCACTACCTTTAGTCTATAATCTCATTTTGCATCAAATTTACCTTGTTTCATCTTATCCTGTATAAAAGATCATATTTGTTGGATTTTATTGGTGTTCTTCTTTTCTTTTCATGCAATTCGGATATCTGAATCTGTCGATACCATCGACGGATGGTCAATACCATCGACCTGGTCATAGTGCATTGCCGGAGAAGAGCAACCTGAAGTCGATACCATCGATGGGACTGTTGATGGTATCGAGAGAGCATCAGCGAGCTAGATTTCCATAGGTCGATACTATCGACCCAGGGTCGATACTATCGACTTCACCTGAGCAGAGATAGCTTCAGTGTCGTTTTCTATAGAAAAGCGATGCCTAAGGTGTCGCTACCATCGACACACAATCAATGGTATCGAGGCAACATCAGAGAGAACCCCAAAGAATCACGGAAGGCGCTGGTGCCTCATGCAGGTCGATACCATCGACCCGCGTTGATGGTATCGACGCCGTCAGATCAAGTTTTGCTAAAGATCGTGTCTAATCATACGGTGGTGATTTTTAGGCAACCTAAAGTGGTGCATATACCTAATTAAGGCAGCCCTAAGCAATCTATCACACCATTAGCCACCAGACAAGTCTCAAGAAGGAGAGGAGAGAAGAACGGAGCCGAGAGCTATGCCCCGATTGTTCCGAGAGACACAGAAGACGTTTTCCACCGCCGAAAGGCTGTAGAACGTTCACCCCACACCAAGGAATGTCCGTACATTCTCCGTTCAGGGGTTATAGAACATCTATTCATGTTTTCTCCATGTTTTCCCTTTCTCTCATCATGTCTTTCATTGAGATGAACATGCAGGGCTAATCCCCTTTATCTTTAGGACCGGGAGTAGCCTGGGTAATCGTTGTATGATAGTTCTAACATAGTTATCATAATTTGTCTCTAAATCTGTGGTATGATTTCATTTTCTCCATTATATCATTATGATTGATCACCCTAATGATAACCTAATACCTTTAATTACTTTGAAAGAAGAATTAACGGTTGAAAAGAGACGAATATCTCATTAACTAATAAATCCTTTGAACAAGGCAATGTAAAGTTAATGGTGGAAACCCAGAGTGAGATCTATATGCACCTAATTTAGGGTATAGGTTACTACTATCGTAGAACCGACCTAGATTTAGGTAGTGAATTGTATCACGACAACGAACAATTCTGACTATAGGACACTATCCAGAATAAGAGACAAATTAGGATAATTGTGTAGGAACTAGTACAATGAGAACCTGTGGTGAAGCCACAATCCTGAAGATTTCACCTTTAATTGATTAAACCAACCATTTAATCGATTGTTTTGATTTCTTTTATTTTTCTTTTTCAATCAAATCTCAAACCAATTTAATCGGTCTAGCTGATCGCGAACAGTTAGTAGTAGTCTACCGAAAATTCATTTCCTGAGACTCGGGCCTCACAAAGGCCTATATTACTTTGGCACGTGCACTTGCATTATACGCATGGTAAATTCGTGTCAGCATCATACATCAGGGTGGCATGTAGGTTCAAGGAGCACATTCATATATAATTGTGATACACATAGGTACTGACTGGCCTAAATTATGTGTCCGAAAAGGCGAGCGGATTTGAAGTAGTCGGACTTTTAAATTTATAACCCGAAACCTTCTAGGCCCCCGCAAATTTATTACGAGGTCAAAGTAGATATATGGGGTCGAACACAGGGACAAGGGTGGTAGTGTTGGGAATTTGGAATGGACACGTTACACTCCGGTATGGGTGACGAGATGATAAAGTTCCCCAAGGGAACAACATGCTAAGAGCGATTAAAATAAAAGAAAACTATCTCCAACTGGAGCTACGAGGAAAATTAAGGTTTTAAAGGTTTATCGGTTTTTAGGGTTTTCACGCAACAGAAATAGAGAGGATAACATTATTGCTTTAGTAAGGAACGAAGGAGAAAGCTTCGGTAAAATAGGCGACAGTAGAAACATCCCGTACCCCTTCTCTCGAAGCGGGTACCTCTAACTAAGCATCAACACCTCTCTCGAGGTTGCTGGTCTTAAGTTAGAGTGGAAAGGTTACTAAAGCAACTCCGATCCTGGGCACTCTCGTACTCCCATATCAGACTAAACACTAGAGCCACAACACCTCTCTCGAGGATGCTGCAACGGGAAAACACGATTTGGTAGCTAGTCGAAACGTGATCCAAGCGTACAAGCTAGAATTCAGATGTTAAACAAAACAATCATCCAACAAAAGGGACCAAACATAAAGCAGCAGATAATTAAAACTCTTCTAATTCCATTAGCATAAAGGGTCTAATCACATTGCATGAGTAAAGAAAGTAAATGACTGAAATAAGTAAAGATAAATGTCGACTTCTTGATTTAGAAGGGCGAAAAGCAGTAGAAGATCCCCAAGATCCCTCCAGCCTGATACCAGGTGGGAGCCTTACCCGATACGCCCGTTTCAGGCGGCACACCCTCTTGGGCGACACACTTATGACAGGCGGACGTATCGTGCGGGGCGCTCATGCCCGATACGATCATGTCGGGCGGCACCCTCTCGGGCGACACGCCATGACAGGTGATGCGTATCAGGCTTGGTATCATGTCGGGTTAGAGTTTTGCTTAGAGTATCGGGTACTCATATCGGGTGTCCTTGTTGGCCGATATCGGTCTGCAACGGTGCCCGGGGCTGATCCTAAGTGAACAATTCCCTCCCTTTCGGGTCGGGGAAGTGCTCACCTAGTGTCGCCCGATACACCTCTGAGGCACGACACGCTAGCTCCAGATACTTTCCCAAGTTGGCTTTCGAGAGATTCTGACCCTTTCGAGAGATTCCGACCCGTCCCATTGGAGTCTTGTAGCTGCTATTTAGATGCAGCAGTTGGGGGAAGTTGTGGTTCTCCGGACGACACATGTCCTTCATCAGCTCTATCATCGTGGATTCGGGGATGCCCGATATGCGTGTCGCCCAACACACGGATGTCAGGCTATAAGTATGTGTCGGTCATCATGACGAGTGGCGCCTGCCGGTGGGTGGCCTGTATCGCGTGACACGCTTCAGCAGTCGTGGCGAGTCCGGCTCCCTGTCAGGTAAATGGCATATCGCTCATCCGCTCCTTCTTGCGCAACACCCTCGTGTCACGCGGTAGTGTATCGTGCTGCCCTGTGTCGGGCAGCGAGCGTATCGACCGGTTGGTTGGTAAGAAGGCCGATGCAGGTGGAACACGTTCGTGGGCCGGGACGGGCCTTTTTGCTGATAAATGAGTTGAAAAACGAGGAAAACTCTACAAAAGATGATAATATTGAGTTAAGAGCGTAGCATGGCCTGTTTATGCAAAAACATGACAAAAAGGAGAGGAAAATAGTTTAAAAGGGTAGTTTTGATAACGAAATAAGGGCCAAAAACATCACAAAATTTAGTATTATCAACTCCCCCAAACTTAGCATTTTGATTGTCCTCAATCAATCTTTAAACTTTGTTTTGTGACGCTTCTTCTTGACCGGTATAGTTTTCAGACCATGGGTTTGAGCAAGCATTGAGATTACTTACAGAGAATATGACCCGACCACGAACAACAGACTTTACTTCTCCTGCCTTATTTAAGCAAAAATTTTCTCCACAGCTTTGGCGAGACTTGGGTGCATGATTTTGAAGTTAGATTTTAGACCAAACAACTTTTGGGAACAGAAAGTTGTGTGTTTTGGTAGGCTTAAGGCTTTTTGGGTTTTTCTTGTTCCCCATCAGTCCATCTAGGTACGGGTCCGTTAGCGGGCGAGTGGTCCCTACAGTCCAAGCCAATTGGCTTTAGAGCAGTGATTGCACATCCTACGTACCACTGCCCCAGATCTACCATGCCTAAAGATGGGTACTTTTTGGAGAACAAGTGTGTATATATTTCTTTCTTTCTTTTTATTTGGCACAACTCTCATGCTTTTATTTACTCTCATAAGGCTATTCTCTCTTTTTTGGGATTTTGTTGGGTAAAGGAAAACAAGAGGAATTTTTGCTGTTTGGGCAGCTTTTTCCTTCTGCATACACATCTCTTAGCTGTTGCAAGATTAATTTTCGAAATTTTTGGCGTGGAAAGTCGTAGTCTTTTGTTGTTTGAGGCTGCATTATCAGAAAAACATAACAAAACTTGTACCTCTTTGGACATATTGAAAACAAACTGGAAAGAAGTCGTATCAAGTTTTTACTATGCAGTGTCTTTGTACATATGTATGGAGACAAAATAAGCAAAAGTTTTTAGCAAAATTTTTGTATGAGCATGTATATGTATATGTACACATGATATAGGAGAAGAACAAAAGAACAAAAAGGGTGGAGTTTTAAGAATTTTTTTTATACCTCCCTCACTGGTACATGGTACCCCCCCAAACTTACTCCACACTCTGTCCCAAAGTTGTAAAGTAGATAAGGTAGGGTAATGTTAACCCAGTGAGGGTTAGCTGGTGAGCACGCCTGTGCCAGATAGAAGCTCCCACACATATTCTCCTCATTTGCTGTGGTAGTCGATATGGTGGAGTTGGTCAGGCGTCTCTTTATTTGATATCCATTCCATGACGAAGATGCCGCAGTCAGTTTGCCAGCAGCACAGTGTGCTGGGTGGATGGCTACCAAAGAAATTTTGTACCAAAAGGCAAATGTGGGTTTAGAATTGCAAGATTCAATGAGACCAGTCATGCGTTTTTGCTGAGGAAGAAGTTCCAAAACTATTAGGCATTCCCTTAAACCAGGTAAACTTTTTGAGATACTTCCATTGTGAACATGAACAAAAGAACTGATCATCAATCTCAGTTTCTTTATACTTTCATCATCTATTGAACTAGTCAGAGAAGTCCACTTATCTCTTCCAATACTTTTTCTTGATTTGATAGCCCCCAAGATATGAAAATTTCCAGAAAATCTAGGCCTAAAATTTGGCTCTTTGACTGTTATATTTTCAACAAATTTTGGTCTCACCAAGCAAAGTGTGTGGTAAAGTTCACCGAAATAATTTTGGAAGGGAGTGCCGGATAGAATTATGCACCTTTCTGCTTTTACCTTTTTTAGTACCTTCCAGATTTTTCTCGTCTCATTCCTAGGAGTGTGACCTTCATCTAAAATGAATAATCCTGGTTTCTCAATCAGAATCTTGCTAAATTGTGCATCCTCTGGACATTTTTTTCAAATCTCAGGTAACCAGTCTCTCAAATAACCCATAGCTCATTCCGAGAAGGCCATTTCCTTTGATCCATTCACATAACGTCATAAGGCACATCTGCCACACACCTTTGGACCTTGAACTGGCCATAGGAAGAGTGCTAGTAGCATTGTCATCTTTGTTTAAAATGAAGAATGGAATCTCAACTTTCCATTTGACAAACTCTTTCTCCCACATAGTTAGCATACCACGGTGAGCAAGAATCATTGGCCTGCAATTTGGGTACGCTGCCATATAACTCTTGAGGAACATGATCGAAAGACGAGTTTTCCCTGTTCCAGGAGCGTGAGAAATCACACAGCCTCCTATAGCATCAGTATTGGAGGAGTTCTTAAGCTTATCAAGAGAGATATCGCCAACTAGCTTTCTCCAGATAAACTCAAAGCCTTCTTGTTGGTGAGGATACATGGTCTCTCTGGCTCCTAGAACAAGATCCCAGACTGTCCGTGTAGATAGATGAGTTAAATCAGTAAGCCCATGGCTTGAATCTTGAGAGCAGAGTTGATCTAACTTTGAGCCGTCCTTTCTGTCAGACAATAGCATTTTGCTGTATATGCTGGAGTTGATGGCAAAATTCGGCAGTATATTCCTCATTTCCAGCAATACAATAGAGCGGAATTTACATACTATTCCGAACTCGTTATCAAGGATATATGAATGCTTCTCTTGAGTACAATGAATAGAATGATTTTTTTCAGATTGCTTTTCTTCATCCTTTTTACTATCGTATGAACAAATATCAATGGACCTCAAGGATAAGTTATATTCATCCAATAATTTATCCATTTCCTTATCATAGTCTGCCTTCTGCGGTGGTTTAGGAACATCTCCAAAAGAGAAAATCAGTGGAAGTCTTTCTCCAGTGGCTTCTGGATTGAATGTGGGTATTTTGGGTTCATCAGTCATGAAGCCACCTTCTTCATGGGGGGCATCTTCTTTGGATATAGTATCCACAAGTGTTTTCAAGAGCTATCTGTCTGCCATAGGTCGGTTTCTTGTTCATGTTCTAGCCCTCCTAGGTCGTTCATCATCGTCATAATCTACACGGGCCTTGCGTTTCCTTCTTGAGAGCTTTGCACTTGTTCCGGCTGCATCCTCTGAGAAAAAAAATGGAGTCGTTACTTCTTCCGTCCTTGCTCTCTTCTCAGCAGTTGATGGCCCAGCTGCCTCGAGATTCGGGCATTTTTACCCGACCGTTGTTGCTTCAGCTACAGCCTCAGTGTCGATCCTTCTGCCATGTTCGTCAACTCAAACGACAGTTTGCTTTGTACGGGCCATTTCTGTTATCATTAAACAAGTTCATTGATCATTTAAATGTTCCGATATTAGGTAGGCAAAACCTAAAAATCGATACCGGCTTTTAAGAGAAAACTAATTGCACGATAAAAATTCGGCCCGATACAAAAGCTATCGGACACCACCGTATCGGGCTTCAACACTGGGCGATATGACGTTTGCCCGATACGCATGTGTCGGGCGATACGAAGCTTTCAAAGAAATCACCATAGGCTCATGCCCGATACGAGGTCTGGGTGTCGTCCATCAAAAGAACATCTTGGGCGATACAAAACTGGATAATATGGAGAAAAGCTGCGCATCATACCCGTTGCCCGACATGGGTGATATGGTCACGTGAAACAAAGTGTCCGATAGGTTCTTCCCGATAGAAAAATGTGTCGCCCGACAACAAGAACAAGTGAGGCGGCACAAGGATGGGTGACATGGTTATCACCTGATATAGGGTATCGGGCAAGCGTGTGTTAAAGACGTGTTGTGCGACACATGTGTCAGGTGATACAAGAAAATGAAATAAAGTCATCAGCCCGATACGTTGTACGCAATATGAAGTTCGTGTCGGGCAAGCAGGCTGTCGGGCTATACCTTTGCTATCTGAAGCTACCTTGCGCGACATGAGAGCAAAAGTTAGCTGGACGACACACGAGAAAAAGGGAGAAATTACTGCACGATATGGGTAGTTAGAAGAGTAAATGCAGTAGCCCGACACGGTAAAACCTCCGTACTATATATAGCAATCCCAACCGGGGGTAAAACGAGTAAATCCGGGACGCGTGTCGGCCGTTGAGACAAGTCATTCCCGAGACGAGCAATCCCATCCGTCTAATCATGGGTAATTACTCATCTTGCCCGATACGGGTGCTCGCCGCCCGGGCGTGTCATCCGACACGGCTTATGCGATGCCCGATATACCGTCGCCCGATACAAGCACGTTCTGCGCGTCGGCTGAGTTTTTGCCCGATACGATCAGGAAAAAGGGTATTCTTGCCCGATACACGGTCTTCAGGACAAAATCTAGATAAAAAACTTTTAAAAAACAAAGCGAAGGAAAAAGCGATTGATGGGTAAAACATCATTGGCCTAAGGATAAGTTCCCGACCTCAGATAGTATTACTCATCAATGCTTATAAAACAGAGCGGTGGCCCATAAAACAGAAGAGTCAGCGCACGTGACGCATGCACTGAATCGGGCCTTATTACAGTCCAAATGTTCATAGTGTTTTTCTTGCAAGAAAGTAAATAATATCCTATTCTAGGAAAAGTAAAAGCTCAGGCTGCCTCCCGAGGAGCGCTGTAGTTTGCGTCGCCAGCTCCAGGTCCTTCACTTTTCGCCTTCAACAGTATCCATATCTTGCAAGTTGATCTCTATCCTTCTAACGAAAGCTTCGTCTTCATAGAACATTTTCACTCTGTGCCCGTTCACTTGAAAAACCTTGGATGGATCATCTTTGTCATATAGCTCCATCATTTCAGACGGGTATATCTTTGATACGGTGAAAGGTTCGGACCACCTCATTTGTAATTTACCTGGAAAAAGACGAATGGAAGATTTAAATAATAAAATTTTGTCACCTTCACTTACGTCCTTCCTCCTCAGGTGGGCATCATTCCACACCTTTGTCCTCTATTTATAGATCTTTGCGTTCTCGTAACCATGCATCCTCAATTCTTAGAGTTCTTGCAACTGCAAATATCTCTTCTATCCCGCCTTCTCTAGATCCACGTTCAAGAACTTAATTGCCCAAAGGGCCTTGCGTTCCAGCTCAAGGGGTAGATGACAGGATTTCCCATAGATCAACTTATAAGGAGTGGTTCCAATGGGCGCTTTATAGGCTATTCTGTAGGCCCAAAGTGCGTCATCAAGCATCATTGACCAATCTTTCCTCGTCCGGTTGACAATTTTCTCTAGAATCTGCTTGATTTGTCTATTCGAAACCTCTACCTGCCCAGAAGTTTGTGGGTGGTAGGGCATAGCGACCTTGTGTTTAACTCCATACTTTCGCAGGAGCGCTTCAAACTATCTTTCTCCGAAATGCGATCCACCGTCGCTTATTACAGTACGAGGTACACCGAAACGAGGGAAAATCGTCTTTTCGAACAACTTGATCACTGACTTAGCGTCGCACGTTTGAGTTGCAATAGCTTCTACCCATTTGGATACATAATCCACTGCCACTAGAATGTAGTGATATCCTTTTGATGGGGGAAACAGTCCCATGTAGTCAATCCCCCATACATCAAAGATCTCCACTTCAACCCAATTTGCCATTGACATCTCGTTTCTTCGTCTAATATTTCCCGTTAATTGGCACTCTTTACAGACTTTTACATACTTTGCAACATCTTTGAACAAAGAGGGCCAGTAAAAACCTGATTGTAGTACTTTGGCAGCGGTCCTTTCGCTACCCAGGTGTCCTCCATAAGGGGAGGTGTGACACTCTTTCAGAATGTTCAGGATCTCTTCTTCGGGAATACATCTTCGGTACAAGTTATCCGCACATCTTCTAAAAAGGAGAGGATCGTCCCAGTAGTAATTCTTTACATCCGTGAAGAGCTTCTTCTTTTGGTTATAGGTTATGTCAGGGGGTAGTTCTCCGCAAGCAAGATAATTACAGATATCTACAAACCAGGGTAAACTCTCTTCCTTGGTTTCAATCATCATCAAAGCTTCGTCAGAATAATTGTCATTAATAGGTGGTTCCGTCTGTCCTTCCACAACGATCCTTGATAAGTGGTCGGTGACCACATTCTCTGCACCCTTCTTATCAACTATCTCATGGTCAAACTCTTGTAGTAACAAGGCCCACCTCAATAGCCTGGGCTTTGTATCTTTCTTCTGCATGAGGTATCTTATAGCCCCATGATCTGTGTAGACTTTAACCTTTGCTCCAATGAGGTACGATCTGAACTTATCGAAAGCGAAGACTATTGCGAGCATCTCTTTCTCTGTAGTTGTATAATTTACCTGAGCTTCATCTAGGGTGCGACTAGCGTAGCAGATTACATAGTGCTTTTTATCCTTTTTCTGCCCCAGGACCGCTCCTACTGCATAGTCTCTGGCGTCACACATAAGCTCGAAAGGTAAACCCCAGTCTAGAGCTTGGAGGATAGGTGGTGAGACAAGAGCATCCTTTAAAGCCTGAAAAGCGATTAGATAATCATCAGAGAAAACGAATTCAACATCTTTTACCAGAAGGTTGGACAATGGTTTTGAGATTTTTGAGAAGTCTTTTATAAATCTTCGGTAGTAGCCGGTGTGCCCGAGGAAGCTCCTCACTCCCGTCATAGACTTTGGTGGAGGAAGCTTGGATATGGCTTCAACCTTGCTAACATCTACCTCGATGCCACGCCTCGAAACTTTATGTCCCAGTATGATGCCTTCTTATACCATAAAATGGAACTTCTCCCAGTTTAAAACCAAACTCTTTTCCTCGCATCGTTGCAGAACCAAAGAGAGGGTTTTCAGGCAGGTATCGAAGTCTTTTCCATAGACAGAAAAATCGTCCATGAAAACTTCCATGATATTCTCCAGAAAATCCGAGAACATTGATATCATGCAGCGTTGAAACATTACGGGAGCATTGCACAGGCCGAAAGACATCCTCCTGAAGGCGTAGGTGCCATAGACATAGGTAAAAGTTGTTTTCTCTTAGTCATCTGGCATGATGGGGACCTGATAAAATCCCAAAAAACCATCCAAGAAACAGAAACAGTCATGACGCGCTAACCTTTCAAGAACTTGATCAATGAAAGGAAGTGGATAATGATCTTTTTTTGTGGCTTGGTTTAGCTTCCGGTAGTCAATACACATTCTCCATCCTGTGACAGTCCTAACCGCCACTTCATCGCCTTTATCTCCCTTTACCACTGTTATACCTCCCTTCTTGGGTACTATGTAAATCGGGATTACCCAGTTACTGTCACTGATCAGGTAAATGATCCCATCATCCCTCAACTTGATTACTTCTTTCTTAACGACATCCTTCAGCATCTGATTCAATTTTCTCTGGGGTTGAGCTAGAGGTTTGGTGGATTCCTCCAAATTGATGGGATGCATACACAATGCAGGGATAAGGCCTTTGATATCTTCTACCGAGTATCCTATAGCCCACCTGTGGAGTCTTAACTCCCCAAGAAGTTTGTCCAATTGTTCTTTTGTAAGATGGGAATTGACGATGACATGATTCCTCTCCTCTCGATCTAGGAATTAATATTTCAACCCTTCTAGTAACTACTTCAACTCAGGCTTGGCCTTGGGTGACCTTTCTTCCAGCACCTCCTCAAGAGAGGCAAACTTAACAGTTTCCACTACCTTATCCTCGTTGATCAGGTCTTCATCAGACTGGTTAAGATAGCTGAGAAACTCCACAACTTCTGGATTTTCAAAGTCAGAATCTTGATTTCTTATCACCCTCACAAGAGGGTCCACCATTAAGATATCTTCTTCTACCTCTTTGCAGAACTGGTAGTATCTTTCCGCAAAGCAAGCAGACTCTAACAGGGATGGTCATCTCATTGCATCCTTTACCTTAAAGTCTAAGTGGTCATTTCTGACCCTTAGAGTGATTATTCCCTCAGCAACATCGATCAACGCCCTTCCTGTAGCCAGGAAAGGACGTCCAAAGATGATAGGACATCCAGGGTCCTCCATGGTATCAATGACAACGATATCACAAGGAATGAAGAAACTTCCTACCCAGATAGGTACATCTTCAACAATGCCTACATGCCTTTTAAAGGTATGATCTGCTAATTCAATTCACATATTGGTTTTGACCATTTCACTCAAACCTAATCTCTGTGCGAAGCTTAGGGGCATAAGGCTGATACTAGCCCCTAAATCGGCGAGACCTTTTCGTTCGACGTTATCTCCAATGGCGAAAGGAATGGTGAAAGCCCCTGGATCTTTCTTTTTGTTAGGCAAATCTGATTTAACAAAAGCATAGGACATACTTTCTAGATGCACGGTTTTGATTCTTCCTCCTCTTCTCTTCTTGGTAATCAAATCTTTGAAAAAATTAGCATAAGTCGGCATCTCTTCTAAAGCGTCCAAAAAAGGTACTTCGAGATGAAGTTTCTTTATTGATTCCATGAACTTCTTGTGGCGCTTCTTAAGGTGTGCCTTTATCATCTTGTAAGGAAAAGGCAACTTGGGAGAGTAAGGGCTTCTCTTACCAGATAACTCCTCAAAGGATCTTGGTTCAGGTTCTCTGTCATGAGTTTGTCGATTGTCATCTTCCGTGGGATTTGGATCCACATTCCTCGATTCAGGTTCCTCTGGTCTGGCTTCTTCATGACGTTCTACTGTCCTTCCTAATCTCAACACTGCCATTTTTGCAGATTCAGTGTTGGAGGGTATCTTACCCGAGGGATTCTTTATCAATTCGGCCATCTGGGCCAACTGCTGATCGATTTGGCGTTGGTGCGTCTGCATGTCCACCATCTGGACCTGCATTGTGTTCAAAACTCCTGAATTTGAAAGCGCACTCTGCGCCAGCTGGTTATTGATGGTATCTTGTCTTTTTACAAAATCGAATAACTGGCCAACCAAATCTGGTTGGTTCGAAACCTTGTCTTGACCTTGCTCCTTGGCTTGACTTTGACCTTGACAAGTGTTTGCCGCTTGGCGACCTTGGTACTTTCCTTGTCCTTGGAAATTTGCCTTGTTTGAACGGAAGGAAGTGGTTCTGGTGAAATGACTTTGTCCTCCTCTTTTCTCGAAAACATGGGGTTGCTTGGTGGGGTTATGCAGCTGATGCAAATTTTCGGCCGCATCCTTGTTGCCATAACTAAAACTAGGATGATCTGGCCTCTTGAAACTAACGAAAGAGACGTTCTCAGCCTCCTCAGCCTCGGATTCACTTTCGGTTGACTTTTCAGGTCGGGTGTAGATATAGTTATCTACCCCGTGTCCACCTTCTCCACAGGTGACACATTTCATGGCCTTTTCGATTTATTTCTTCCCCTTTCCACTTGATTTTTCAGCTATTTGTCATCAGTGGCTATCCTCTGGATCTGAGAGGTGATAGTTTCTAGAGCCTTGGATTCAATTGAAGGTCCTTCACTAGCCTTCTTAGCATGTCCCCTGTCTGATCTATCGTAGTCGGTGCCGGTTTGCAACTTGGCCGTGTTCTTGATGATCTTTTCAGATCTGCTAGGCTTCTTCCCTAGAAAGTCACTGCCTGCTGCTGCATTCAGCAAAACCCTTTCCTCAGGGGTTAGACCATTGTAGAAGGTAGTTATCAAGAAACCCTTCTTATAGTTGTGATGAGGGCAGTCCCTATGATATTCTTGATACCGTTCCCAAGCATCATGTAGATTCTCATTCGACTTTTGCATGAAAGACGTGATCCTCTGTCTATTCCAGACGGTTTTCTCGGTAGGATAAAACTTGTTTACAAAGGCATCCGCCAGTGCACTCCATCTGTTAAGAGCTTGGTGTGGCAGCCTGAGGTACCAGGATAGAGCCTTATCTTCTAAAGAAAAGATGAAACCCTTGCAATAAATCACCTCCTGTGGGACTCCCCGCATTTTGATGGTGTCACAGATGTTTTTAAAAGCATCTAAATGGTGATAGGGATTATCATTCTTCGAATTCCCTCTAAAGCTCTTATTCTGAATCATAGAGATGACGGATGGTTTTAGCTCAAAGTTGGTTGCGTTGAATCTCGGGATGACAACAGGACATCTGGAATTATTAGCCTTGGTGGCAGCTAACTCCCTGAGGGTCTTTTCTTCTTCGTTGGAATCGTCATTGTCACTTTCTCCCTGGTTCTATTCCTGATTATTTTGATTCCTTCTGTGCCTCCGGTGATGACGACGTCTCTCCTGGCGATGGTCATCCTCAAACTGTTCTATTTCAGGGTCTTCATGTTGATGATTGCCGTCGTAGCGGTCATTGTCTTCAGGCGGAGGCGAGTGAGGTCTAGCTCTCGTGTGTCGCTCACCATCTGAAAGAGGTGGTTCAATGCGAGGCGGCATGTCTGGTGATGTCGATGCTCAATTGAGCAGAACGCCTCCCTTCTGAGTACCTGAATAATACGTGAAATCAAGTTAGAAAACCTGTATTAATAATATGAAATACTCATTTTAGGTTAAAATATAAAAAAGGAAAAAGAGAGTGTTGTCAAGCTCATTTCTAAGCTTGAGGCACTGGAGTGTAGTTAGTGGATTCGGGTTCGTCAACAGTACCGTTTTGCCTTGTCCCCAGCAATGGTGCCAAAAAGTTGACCGGCCTAAATCGCGCGTCCAAAAAAGGGGAGCGGATTTGAAGTAGTCAGACTTTTAAATTTATAACCCGAAACCTTCTAGGCCCCCGCAAATTTATTACGAGGTCGAAGTAGATATATGGGGTCGAACACAGGGACAAGGGTGGTAGTGTTGGGAATGCGGAATTGACACATTACACTCTGGTATGGGTGACGAGATGATAAAGTTCCCCAAGGGAACAACATGGTAAGAGCGATTAAAATAAAAGAAAACTATCTCCAACTGGAGCTACGAGGAAAATTAAGGTTTTAAAGGTTTATCAGTTTTTAGGGTTTTCGCGCAACAGAAACAGAGAGGATAACATTATTGCTTTAGTAAGGAACGAAGGAGAAAGCTTCGGTACAACAGGCGACAGTAGAAACATCCCGTACCCCTTCTCTCGAAGCGGGTACCTCTAACTAAGCATCAACACCTCTCTCGAGGTTGCTGGTATTAAGTTAGAGTGGAAAGGTTACTAAAGCAACTCCGATCCTTGGCACTCTCATACTCCCGTATCGGACCAAACACTAGAGACATAGCACCTCTCTTGAGGCTGCTGCAACGGGAAAACACGATTCGATAGCTAGTCGAAACGTGATCCAAGCGTACAAGCTAGAGTTCGGATGTTAAACAAAACAATCATCCAACAAAAGGGACCAAACATAAAGCAGCAGATAATTAAAACTCTTCTAATTCCATTATCATAAAGGGTCAACTATTTCAGGAAATTCAGTATTAAAAGTATTTCACTAATTATAACAATTTAGGTGAAGAATAATAACATGGTTGAGTTCAAGTTATATAACCCGCCTTAAGAACCACTTCAAAGATTCAAGCTCCAAAGATCCATGTTACTAAGGTTGAGGATGACTTTATCAAAGGTCCAAGGCTCATTCACAACTCCTTCATATACAAGGAATCACCATGGATAAGCAATTGGTGAAGAAGAAAAGAAAGGTAGATCATAACCCTAATTCCATGCTTTAATTCAAGCTTAAAGACAACTATAGCTTACCTTAGGTTTAAGTTTTGAGTTCCTTAGCTCCTTGGCCGACACCCTACCACTCTTGGGCGATATGGACTTCCTCTTGGCCGACACAACTTTGCTTGTGGCCGATACCCCCCTCACTTGTGTCCAAAATCTCTTCAATTGGCCGATATCAACTTGCTATGCACAATATCAACATGCTATGGCCGATACAGTTGCTATGGCCGATACCCAAGGCCTATGCATGATACCCTTGTTCTCTTGCATGACATGCCACCCCTCTTGCACGATATGATACTCACTTGCACGATATGGCACTCACTTGGAGTCAAAACACTTCACTCGATGGCCGATATCACCCTAAATGGCCGATCTCACCTACTTGGGCGATATGGTCTTGCCATGGGCGATATCCCAAGGCCTATGCACGATACCACAGCATCCCTTCATGATATGGGAGCTCCATGCACGATACATTAGTGTAGGAGGGTGGTAAGGGTTGCAAAATTGCACCAAGGGGTGATACTAGGGGTATATATACTTGCTGATCATGAAGAAAGGCAAAAATGAGGTGTCAACATTTTGAGCTAGTAGGTGCCACGTGTCATGCATGGGTGACACGTGTCCATGCATGCATCATCATTTATCTTGTCTTGAAAAACAGTTGAGGATCATATAGATATTCAAATTCGTCCATTGCTTATCCATTTGGATAAGTCATCTAGGTTTAATCACTATTTTAAGTCAAGCTGATACACTTTTTTCTAAGGAAACTTGTTGGCCGTAACATCTCACCTCATTAAGGTGCTTTGCACGATATGGACTTTTCCAAGAGTTCACAAAACAATATGGTACACCTCCTTGGGCTCCATGGCCGATAGGCACTCATATATAAGCTTTTCAACTTGATACAACTCAAGTTAAGCTTCCAAATTCAACCCTTTTTCTTGGTCATTTCATCACCAAGAGTATCATCATTCATAATTGATCCAAACATGGTGTCTCATTCATTATCTATCCTCTAAATGATACATAGAGGAATTAGGGACATTCTAGAGGTGGTAATTTGCATATCAACCCCACATTTTGGGTAAATTACAATTTGTACCAAAATTGGTGCACAAGGTACCAACATTGTTCAAACAAGTTCAAACTTGGAATTTAGGATTTCCACAAGCCACCACCTAGACTAATTCTCTCTCTTATGATGCTAAAACATATAAGGCACATTCAACATGTGACATTTTGCATTATAGCCCCTCAACTTGGGCAAATTCCACTTTGGTCCAAAACAAAGGAAAATTGCTCAAACAACATTCAATCGGGACCAAACTTGAAACATGAGTGTGTCACATGATAACGAAGCACCTTAGAGGATTATATTAAAGTTCTAATCAACTTAATTAGCCAAAACAAATAGGGTTACCTCATAACCCAGGTCAGGGTCGTTACAAGTTATAAACCCCTAACAAGGATTTCGTCCCCGAAATCCCAGGTAAAGGAAGATAGATATTATTCATTCATCATACCATCAAGTCTCCACATAACATCTTAATGTCATGGAGATGACATAGAACTTTGATCAACACAAAGTTCTTCCACACAGGGTTATCATTGAATCTGTCGCACATGGCACATATTCCACTCTCTTTTTTTTATTATTGAATGTAGAGTCAACTCTATGTCAGGTAACATTCTTCTTAGTCAGAGAATCATTATACATACCTTATAGATTTGTCACCTTTTCCACTTACATATTTGTTGATGTTATGTTTATGCGGAGCATAAACCCCTAACATATGGTATCCATACTACAATATGTAACTTAGACTAATTTCACAGTTGGCCATTCCAGGTAACCAACAAAAATCATCTGATTAGGAGTTATGTTTTTACTTTCCCATACCACCTGATACTTCTTAGATACCATAATTTCTTACCTTAGTATCTTTCACATGTGTCAAAAACACATCACATCCTCATCTTTCTTTCATCTTGGGACATTACTTGTTACACATATCTTTATCTTGGGACCAAAGTCCAAGACAGACTGATACTTTTTCTAAGTATCCATCAATTGAACATTTTTAACTTATGCACATCAAGCGTCATAAGACCCACTTGATTTCCATGTCCCTAAAAAGAAAGAACACTAAGGAAAATATTCCTTTTATCACCCCATCATCATCCATGGTTGTTTATCAAAGAGGAGACATCATTATTTCGTAAGATTTATTATATGAACTTTCACTGTTCATGAGTCATTTACACTCATTTCATCTTAGGTTCCTTGTCATTAGCATAGGAATTATAAGGATGATTACATGTCATCACTCCTTTCTCTATTATTGTCTAACATGTTTATGAACATTTTGTGATTTCATCACATTTCCCATTTCCACATTATGGGAAAATATATTTACTATTCACACAAGCTTTATCTGACAGGGATCATCTCCCTTGTTCTCATTCTCTTATCATGAGGATTATACTTTTCATTTCCTCATACATACAGATTGATCTGAGATCATCTCAGATTCTACTTTATTGCACTTTGTATGTGATGCAAATGTCCATACCATATTTCCAGTTTAGGTATACTCACTAGATTGTCTCAGAATGACTACTTGATCAGAGTAATCAGAAAGATAATAATCTAAGAGTTCCATACTTGCCCTTTCTCCAATAATTATATACCTGGCCAGGGTATACACGTACTGAGATTAGGTAGTATGAACTTTGTTTACTATCATGTTCCTTACTTTTCATGTCTTTATAAACGCATGATTTAACATTCCTAGATTTTCTCCAGGCACCACATATATACCTCTTCCTCTTTCACACAGATAAGAGCAATTATAAAGCATTTAAAAGGATACTGAACAGAATATAAATTCTAGTTCTCATCATATCTTCCCTATGTCCCCATAGGATAATCAATAGGGAAATCCATAACAACAATCCTTTTTAGGATTATCAGATTTCATCAAGATAAGGCATATTGAAATGAAAAAGCTCTATCTAACTGTTACCCCTCACGGTCATCTACCGCTCCAGGTTGACTCAACACACAGAGTCTAGCTATTTCATGTTGTTACTCTTGCCTTTTTACACTATTGGGTTGTAACTTTCATAAGCCCTATCAAGTCTACCTCATTTGTTGAGTCATTTCCTCCCTTCTTTTCAAAGAAAAGAGTTTAGTATGCTCAACATGTCCATATCCATAACATGTCTTGTTCTCATACCATGGTCTTATCGGTCTCATTACCGATGTATAAGCTATTCCATGAGTTCTTACAGGTGGAAAGTTAGGACCTTTGCCTTTACTTAGTGGCTACTTCCCCGGTACACTAGGCATTTATTGCACTGATGGCACCGAAAACTTTGTCTTTTTAGAACAACTAGGCACATATCTCTAAAATTGTAGAGACCTTTCCTTATTTCTCAACTTATTGCCCCATCTTGGGCATTACCATCACAGATATACTATCTGTCTAAACTTATGGCAGAGTCTACTTTCTTGCCATATGTTAATCTTTCCCACATTTTCCACTGTTCCAACATGACTATGTCGTTCAGGAACCCTTTCAAAGCCCAAAGTTTCTACATCAAGGACTGGTAACCTAGGTTGTAATGCTATTATCCAGTCTACTATATGCATCACTGTTATCCTAACCTGCCCAATAAGAACATAAGCATAGGATTCTCTATCCTGATCAGGTCAAGATGGGAATTCTCAGGCACTTGTTCTTCTCTTGCCCGATCCCTTGCACCCTATCCTGGTGTAACAACATTGCCCTTAGCAATGTGTTCCTCGTGTTCCCCAGTCATTTATAAACTTTACCCTTTACTCTTGGAAAAGCAGAAGTCCCTATAGGGTATACTGGAGGACACTAACACAGACTCAACACCTTAGTCCTATGTCTCTGTAGACTCAACGAACCTTAAGCTCTGATACCAAAACTGTAACGGCAGTCGAACAAATTGTTACTAATTAAGTGGAATTAAACATAAACAGCAGATTAATGAAAATCACTAAAAAATAAAACCTTTTTTTCAAGGAGATACATTCCAAAGAAAACTCTTACTGAAAGGTCCAAAACCTTATATACATCATTATTCACATTGTACATATCCAGTACAACTCATCTCGAGAATAACATATAACAGTTGCTTTACCAAACTACACATGATCAACATAAAACCTCGAGGCACGTAACCAAAATCTTTTATTGATCATAAAATTAGTACGAACCAACTCCAAGGACCTGAGAGTACAGAGACAACACATAGGACTTCTATTTACAAGACATGACAGACAGTACACTCAACCTGAGCTGTCACTGCTGCCTCAGCTGTTGTTCCTCCTCTGCAAAAAGGTCTTCACCTCCTCGTGCATGTCCACCTAAAAGTTTGGATCCCATGGGGGTGAGACAATTGTAATTGTCCCAGCGAGAGATATAACTCTCCGTCGACCATATTATTATCACAAATTAAGCATTTATAAACTGAGCAGAGGTTCTTTTTATATTAACAAGAACGATAATTCACTATATGAACAGAACAAAGTAATCTCCTTTTGTAAGGAGAGCATTGCATCTACCCATGGTAGATTATAATTCATCTATCTGCTTTGCAAGGAATGTAAAGAAACATAAATCACATCTATCCACTAAGGATGCATAAAAGAAATGTAACATCACCCAAATGATTTCCGTATTTAAGCAAACATGCTAGGTGGCTGATTACATTTTACAATCACACTTATGCCCTGAGGAGATGAGGTATACCGCTCATACTCCAACCGACCACTGCGAAGTCGAAATCGGTACCATACATAGGTCAATGGAAGAGTCGGACTCCATGACCTCATCCTCCCCAGTCAGTATGGGTACAAACTACAAGACATCTCGTGTCATTGCTAAAATAGCTAATCCAGGAGTATACTGGAACTTCGCTATAGAGTTATAGCCCGTAGCGTATACTCTCTTAAGGGATACGACCCGTAGCCAATGCCTGGTATTATATTGAGGAGTCATGGCCCGTATCCATACTCTTATCGGGGTATGGTCTGACACCAATCCCGTACATAGGACATAGCCCGCAGCCATTCCTATGGGGCATAAGGATATATTTGCCCAATTACCCCCACATATTCAACAATATGCGCTCCAGATTAACCCGTAGGAGAACCCGTTTCACCATCACCAGCTGCTGACGATGATGGATCTATGGCCAGGGCACTACGTGATAAAATTCCACTTGATTAATTAAGTGCATTACCATATTCTTTTAGCATCAGTCAAGTTTTCACACATGAATTATTATGACAAATGCTACAAAGAAAGGTATAATACATCTATCACGTACTTTTCAAATCTTTAAAACACATGATACTTGGGATCTCAGTCCTTTATCACATTACTGGGAATTCTCATCCCTTCACATAATCATTATCATGATTGCTGGATCTGGGTATTCAAACCCTTAGATCATCACATAACATTGTTACCTCTATAAAAGGTAACAATTACCTCTAGGTCCTCAGACCAGGGTATTCATTTCACTTGTTGTGCAAGTATTCACATGGCTCACAAGGCCATCATACATCTTGTCACCTCTCACTAGGCAACAACTTATTCACATGGCTCACAAGGCCATTGCACATCTTGTCACCTCTCACTAGGCAACAATTTATTCACATGGCTCACAAGGCCATTGCACATCTTGTCACCTCTCGCTAGGCAATAATTTATTCACATGGCTTACAAGGCCATTCACATCTGGTCACCTCTCACTAGGCAACAATTTATTCACATGGCTCACAAGGCCATTCACATCTTGTCACCTCTCACTAGGCAATAATTTATTCACATGGCTCACAAGGCCATTCACATCTTGTCACCTCTCACTAGGCAACAACTTATACACATGATACTTATTATGTAAGTATTTAACATACCTTACAAGGCTTATGCAATAAGAGAAATACAACCTTCCCATCATTAGGGTTAGGATTTTCCTTTCTTATCGATTAGGGTTTCTCTTACATATCATTACCCTTCATTAGGGTTAGGGTTTTCCATTATTAACCATTTAGGTTTTCAAGATCATATTATCAATGATCAAACCCTAATTCATTGCTCCACACATATAGGAGCAAACATTGATATCATAAGTATTCAATCATACTTATTCATTCTCATCATTTATCATTAAATTAATCATCAACACAAGGTATGAGTTCCTTTCTCATCCTTACTAGAGAATGATTACATCATACTTTATTAACTAGGCTAAACCCTTTCTCAAGGTATGTTAGCCTACACTTATCAAAGTGCATTAATCTCATTACATTTGAATGTAACAATTGACACGACACACTTCATGTGTTACTCATCCAAGTATATTGGATTTAAGGTGCATCAACCTTGAAGTGCTGGATGTGATATCTATCATGTCTTGATATATCACTTCCCTCATCACTTTTAACATACTTAAGTTCATCAACTTATCTTGTATAAGGGTATGTCCCATCCTAATACTTTATGCACTAGCTCATCACATTTATCATGTAATGTATTGGTCATAAGTCACACAATTGAATTATTCAACCCTCATTAATGATATGGACTCATCTCGGGTTAAGACATTATTGGTATAAGGTTGTCCATTAACAACCACTCTGGGTGATTCATCTATCAAGGTATTATCCACACCATTACTTGGTGCTACACAAATCACTCCTAAGAGTGTCTTACTCTCACCTTTACAAAGTATATAGGGTTATATCATATGCATGTGTTCACCATATCGGGTTGTAGGTGTCTAGATACCACTGTATCGGGTTGGAGGTGTATGAACACTCACCATCTAGGGTTAGGATTTGCATTTGTCTCCATATCGGGCATGAGGTACCTTATTGACCTCATATTGAGCACAAGGTATATGTATGTGTCATCCATGAGACTTATGAGGTATCAACCCATCACCATATCGGGCTAGAAGTACATTCAATCACCCTATCCGGCTAGTCACCATCTAGGGTTA
The DNA here is from genome assembly GCA_963693085.1 of Alisma plantago-aquatica. Classification (NCBI taxonomy): domain Eukaryota; kingdom Viridiplantae; phylum Streptophyta; class Magnoliopsida; order Alismatales; family Alismataceae; genus Alisma; species Alisma plantago-aquatica. Next base: position 634,237,916 of record OY856415.1, read on the forward strand.
GCCATGATGGGTTAGGGTTACCATATCATCTAGGGTTGTGTATCGTGCAACCCTATCGTGCAACCATGTCATGCAACTATGTCATGAAACCATGTCGTGCAACCATGTCGTGCAACTATGTCGTGCAACCTTGTCATGCAACTATGTCATGCAACCATGTCGTGCAATAGTACTTGTTATACTTCACTTATATCGGGTTACCCAAATTAGGGTTTCATGTCAACTTATAAGTATTCATTCAACCTTGTATCATGTATGGAGTCTATACTTGACTCCCTATCGTGTATGGAGTCTATACTTGACTCCCTATTGTTCAAGTGAAGAAGGTGCATCATCATATCGAGTTAAAGGTGCTTACTAGTGTGCTTGCACCCGATATCACTTTTATAAGGTTATATCATCATCTTCATGCTCTAGACCTTTGTTCTAACTATTATAGTTCTTGTCAACAGGTCTAAGCAACTACTAGAACTCATAATTTCATCAACTATTTCAGGAAATTCAGTATTAAAAGTATTTTACTAATTATAACAATTTAGGTGAAGAATAATAACATGGTTGAGTTCAAGTTATATAACCCACCTTAAGAACCACTTCAAAGCTTCAAGCTCCAAAGCTCCATGTTCCAAAGGTTGAAGATGACTTTATCAAAGGTCCAGGGCTTGTTCACAACTCCTTCATATACAATAAATCACCATGGATAAGAAATTGGTGAAGAAGAAAAGAAAGGTAGATCATAACCCTAATTCCATGCTTTAATTCAAGCTTGAAGACAACTATAGCTTACCTTAGGGTTAAGTTTTGAGTTCCTTAGCTCCTTGGCCGACACCCTACCACTCTTGGGCGATATGTACTTCCTCTTGGCCGACACAACTTTGCTTGTGGCTGATACCCCCCCTCACTTGTGTCCAAAATCTCTTCAATTGGTCGATATCAACTTGCTATGGGCAATATCAACATGATATGGCCGATACACTTGCTATGGCCGATACCCAAGGCCTATGCACGATACCCTTTTTCTCTTGCACGACATACCACCCCTCTTGCACGATATGATACTCACTTTCACGATATGGCACTCACTTGGAGTCAAAACACTTCACTCTATGGCCGATATCACCCTATATGGATGATCTCACCTACTTGGGCGATATGGTCTTGCCATGGGCGATATCCCAAGGCCCATGCACGATACCACAACATACCTTCACGATATGGGAGCTTCATGCATAATACATTAGGGTAGGAGGGTGCTAAGGGTAGCAAAATTGCACCAAGGGGTGATACTAGGGGTATATATACTTGATGATCATGAAGAAACGCAAAAATGAGGTGTCAACATTTTGAGCTAGTAGGTGCCACGTGTCATGCATGGGTGACACGTGTACATTCATGCATCATCATTTATCTTGTCTTGCAAAACAGTTGAGGATCATATAGAGATTCAAATTTGTCCATTGCTTATCCATTTGGATAATTCATCTAGGTTTAATCACTATTTTAAGTCAAGCTGATACACTGTTTTCTAAGGAAACTTGTTGGTCATCACACCTCACCTCCTTGAGGTGATTTTCATGATATGGACTTTGCCAAGAGTTCAAAAAATTATATGGGACACCTCCTTGGGCTACATGGCTGATAGAAACTCATATATAAGCTTTTCAACTTGATACAACTCAAGTTAAGCTTCCAAATTCAACCCTTTTTCTTGGTCATTTCATCACCAAGAGTATCATCATTCATAATTGATCCAAACATGGTGTCTCATTCATTATCTCTCCTATAAATGATACATATAGGAATTAGGGACATTCTAGAGGTGGTAATTTGCATATCAACCCCACATTTTGGGTAAATTACAATTTGTACCAAAATTGGTGCACAAGGTACCAACATTGTTTAAACAAGTTCAAACTTAGAATTTAGGCTTTCCACAAGCCACCACCTAGCATAATTCTATCTCTTATGATGATAAAACATATAAGGCACATTCAACATGTGACATTTTGTATTATAGCCCCTCAACTTGGGCAAATTGTACTTTGGTCCAAAATAAAGGAAAATTGCTCAAACAACATTCAATCGGGACCAAACTTGAAACATGAGTGTGTCACATGATAATGAAGCACCTTATAGGATTATATTAAAGTTATAATCAACTTAATTAGCCAAAACAAATAGGGTTACCTCATAACCCAGGTCAGGGTCGTTACATAAGCAATGGTGAAGTAGCAGGCGTCTCAGACGGCCACTCAGACGGTACATGTGACGTGTCGTGCTTCTATTACTCCTACTGCAGAGGTTGGGAGTAATCATGTAGACCTACCACCTAGCACATCCTCTGTAAGTATTTTTATGACATAATAGCTAGTCTTTTCAAGATGATATGTTTGTGCATATATGCATATAACATTCTTTACGTAAATTTGTAGGGGTTGAAGCCATGCTGACTAAAAAGTCAAGAATATGTCATTGTAGAGGCACATGCTTACCCAGCCCTTCTAGGAGACTTATGTCACAGGACTCCAGTACCAGCTGGTGCAGTTCGTGTGACCCGATACGTGTACTCCCCAATTGGAGGGGTCTTCCACTGCCATATGCCCACCTGGATGCTGAAATGCTTGGTGAGACAGAAGGCGAAGTGATAATGTGGCCCAAAGCAGATGTCATCTATACTAATATTATATGGTAACTTTACATTACGTTAATTTGTTAGTGTGTATATATGAGTCAATTCATCTGAAATTATATATACATGTCAAAAAGACGACACCTGCTACATCTCGGCCTCCACCTCCACCTCCTCAACTATCAAGTTGGCTTCCAAGGGTCCTACATGCCTCGTTAGGTCCTAATTGTAGGGGTATGGCAGTATGGATCGGCGAACATGATCCAAATTACCCAATAAATGTTACAATTTCAGAGGATGTTGTAGGTCAATCATACGATAACAATCTATTTATACAAGTTTTGCAAACGTATTATTGCATAGGTATTAATGCAGGTCAATCATACGAAAACAACCTATTTATACAAGATGTTTTAGAGTTATTTCGTTATGATTGGCTGAATACATCTATGATAGAGTTGTGAATATGGTGAGATCTTGTTTATACATTTGTATACATTGTTTTATATATGGTGATCTGGTTTCTTATATATTAATGCATATGTAATACATGTTTTGCAGCCACTTACACATGATATGTACAGATTTTGCATTTTCTCATGTGGGATTTTTGGTTCCATCTTTGATTAGTCGTGTAGATACATACCCTTCTTCAGTTACTTCATATTGTTGTGCTGCTTTTGAATATTTTGGTAAAAATAAGATGGCGGTGATAATAGCTCCATTCAATGTCAAGTAAGTTTACTTTGCTTATAATTTGGACTTAAGAAAATTACATTTTTATTGTGGATTTTGAGTTATTAATTTTAACTTTCTTATGTGTAGTGATAGGCATTGAGAGTTACTAGTTATTGTCCCCAAGACGTTCACTATCTATTATCTAGATCCTGTGGGAAATGAATTGAATACATTATATGGACACACAATGAATAGGTCATTATTCCCGTGAGAAATATTTCATATTTTTATATTCGTTAACATATGTTATTACATTACTATTTAATTATGCAATTTAATGTGTTACATTAACATGTAGGGCTTTATAAGAGTTCAAAAAAGCTGGAGGAAAGGTCCCTAGGAAAAAGAACCAGCCACTAATTTGGGAGAATATGAAAGTAATTTTCTGACTCCAATGTATATATTATTTATGTGAATTGTGCTTATTTATATTTTTAAATATTTTGTATGTTTCAATTTATAGTGTGCTACACAAGACAACGGTTGGGCATGTACCTACTATGTGATGCAATTTATGGACCTAATCATCAAATATGCCGCAATGAAAATCGATACTATACATAAGGTATTATATATAGTCTCATTAGATAATATGAAATATATCAATCTTATTATATATTATTAATTATATATATACGTCATTCTCTTTGCAGGTGTTTAAAACTGACTTCAGTACAGGTGGAAAGTTATTAGATGTACATACTCCCTATACGAGGGAGGAATTAGATGTTGTAAGAGAAGAATTGACAAAAGCTTACAAGTAGTAGGAATTTTTAAATATAATTGGGTATCTGATGAAAATGATGACGATGGTGAATTAAGAATGATATTTCTAAACTTTGTTCTCATAATTATTTTTGTGTGAATGTGAATGACTGTTTCTGAATTGTCATGTGTGAATGTGAATGACTTTTTCTGATCAATACATGAATGTCTGAATGTGAAAAGAGATGAAATGAACGGAACTGAATGTGAAAAGAGATGAAATGAATAGAACTGAATGTGAATGTAAATGACTTTGCATGTTTCTACATGTATCTGATCAATACATGTGTCTGAATGTGAATGACTTTGCAGGTTCGTGGCATGTTATTGGATGATATCAATGGATGTTGTAAACCTGTAGTTCAAAATTGAACTGCAGATTCTGTATCCTGTTGACCAGCCACACAGTAGGCCTGCAAACTGATAAGAAAAAAAAATCAGAACATATGCGTCGATTATTTATATAAAACTGACACCAAAGACATGCGGCGTCGGTTATTAGAAACAAACCGACGTCTTTGTGCCATCGCTGGCTTGGTGGCGGGAACGGTAATGACATCGATTTTTATTTAATTACCGACGTCTATAATCATGATATAGTGTCAGTTTTCTTGAATAACTGACGCCTATAGTTCCCTTGTTGGCGCGTTTTTGGTGGCGGAAAGGGTTATGGCGTCAGTTTTTATTTAATAACCGACGTCTTTAACCATGATATAGTGTCGTTTTTCTTTAATAACCGACGCCTATAATTTCCTTGCTGGCGTGCTTTCGGTGGCAGGAATGATTATGGCGTCGGTTAGAAACCAACGCTGAAGGTGTCGACTTTTAGCGGCGTCCACTTGGGTGTTGCTTGGAAACCGACGCTAAAGGCTCTAAATAACCGACACCAAAGGCCTTTTCTGTAGTAATGTACTCATAAATTAATGCCAAGTTGTCTATATTGTCATTGCAATAGCCAACAAAAGGTACCAAATTCATATGATGTATTCTTGAGAGAAGAAAAGCCTGCATCATAAAGCTATCATTGACATATGATATGGTTTCACATTTGAGGTCTAATAAGCTGATGACAATATTACTTAGCATGGTAGAAATACTAGAAAGGTTTTCTCCATGAGTCGCTGAAATTTTTGTTTCTGAAACCATATTGTGGCATTTGACGAATTGATTGTAGCATTTCAATTATTCCCCTTCAAAAAAGCCAATTGTTTTTTGAGAGTTGGTGGGGGGCTCAAAACACCATTTTATTCATCCCACCCTCTAACTAGCCAATCTTTAGGATAAAATTACTAATCTTTCAAAGATATTTACGAACTTATATTTCACATTTTTGGACGTGCCCAAATGATATCAAGAACTTGCCTCATTTTGAAATTCTTTGGGCCCTTGAGAAGATGATTTAGAAAGGAGCTTAACAGCAACCTCGACGGTATTCTCTAAAACTCCAAAGTAAACGGGTCCAAACCCTCCCCTGCCTATTTCTTTCTCAAAATTATTTGTGATTCTCTCCAGATCAGAATATGTAAACTGTTTGTTCTCAATGGGCATTGATTCCATCGTGAAGGAACGGCTTGTATGTATCTTTTGAGATTCGGCGTTATTTCCACGATTTTGCTTTTCAAGTCGGCCTGAAGGAGGATAACATAAATATGTGAGAATAAGAAAGCAAACAATGTTGCAACTTGAAATAAATTATTATATAAAATGATTTTGGCATTTAACTAGTCTTTAAATACTTACCTGGCCCCTGTTTTCTCCTCCATATGATAACTAGTATAATAAGTGCTAATACAAGAAGAAAACCAACTGAAGCTCCTATAGCAGCAACAACTTTGCTTGTACTTTTCTTATGATCACAAGATGTTGAACCATTGCAAGAATCTGCACTTCTGTCTACTCTGTTAAATGACAATGATAATCAGATTGAGGGAGAATTTCGGGGGAAAATTGAGTGTGCTTGGTTATAAAGAACGTGCAATCAGAAGCCTTACTTGAGTGTCAATCTTCCAGTTGCAACCCGCTCAGGAAGAGGCTGCGGAACATTTCCATTTAATTTATTGCCTGATAGGTCCCTGCAAAGGTGTCAGTGAGCAGAAACAAGGTCATGGCTTCACTGTTTTAGCTATCTCTATGATCTAATCATTCTTGACGTGTTTCTGAACACTTACAGGAAATTCAATTGTGTAAGGCTAGCCAAGAAAACCGGTATTTCTCCTATCAAGCTGTTCTTCGATAAATCTCTGAAGTAGATTTTAAAATGCAAACTTACGTCAGTTATCAGTAGGACTTGAGATAACTACATTGATAGTAGAAAATGAAAAACAGCAATATATGGTGGACTACTACATGGACAATAAAATGATCGATTTGGAACGTCAGAAAACTATTCGATCGACGCTTGTGATGAAATAATCAGTACATCATCTTTAAACGTGAGTAAGATGTCCTTATGAATATTGACAATCTATGTATTAATTAACAAGACTATATATCTGAAACAAGAAACTAAATAGTAACAAATTCAATAAAACTGAACACCAACAAGGTCTGCAGCTGCGTCAGATTTGCTATAGCAGCAGATATTTCGCCAGTCAAACCAAAGGAAGATAGGTTTCTGCAGATATCCCACTCAGCAAAATCACTAACTTTTTGTCATTTTAATATCCGATTAAATAATCTGAAAAACTTGGTCAATCGTCTGGATCAGAATGCGAAATTAAGGGTGCGAACTTACAATGAAGTGATTTTTGGACTCTTCGACGACCCATCCGCGCTGCAATTTAGACCCTCCCATATAAATAACATTGGAAAACACGGATCCCCCTCCCAGTTTTTCTGCAGCTTATACACTTCCTTGACGACCATCATGGTGTAGACTGGATATGAACGAAAAAGGATAAAAAAATGACGTAGTTTTAAAATACAACTTGCTCAAATAACAAGAGGCCATTCATCAATTGGAAAGAATGTCCAAGAGAGGACACTCTGTTTTCAAAAGGTCTTAAGTTCGACCCCCGCCAATGGGATGAATAGAATGGCCACTTTTTTAAAAAAATCAAATAAGAAAGAATGCGCTATGCATTCGGTCAAGAATTTATCATATATACCATCTTGTTCAGCAGTCTCGACACCAGACATGTCTCTGACAGAGTAAACTTCCACGGCATTCATGATGGGAGGCAGAGTGGAGTCCCTGTTTTGCACGAGCTCGAAATTAAGAGGGTTGACTGTCTCCGGGTTGATGTTATATGCTGTGCTCCCTTTGAGGTAGGTCGGTTTAACAGCCTCTGAGATCCATGGTTTGCCGTCCAAGTTTATGTTAAACACCCTGGACTGGTTAGCCTTGAGCTTCTGCAGCTCGGCGAAGTGAAAGAATATGTAAAAAAACTGCGGACATGGCACCACGGGGTCGACATATGCCGTGAAGTTTGTACTCAGTTTGGAACCCGTCATCGGGGCAACGGCCGTCCTAAGGACGTCTGGAGGTGCCTGGTAGTTCGGTTCGACTTGAACCTGTGAAGACGTCATGAGCACCGTCCACTGGTTGGAACTGTATGGAAACCAGATCCTATCGAACACGTCATTGGCAGTGGCGGAGTCAGGATTTCTAAATGGGTGAGGCACATTAGAAGCCCATATTTTGTATTGTAATGTTTTCTAATATATATAAAAATGAATATAATTATTTGTAGAAATAAATCAAAATATATTTGTGAGGACATATAATCAAAATAATCCTAACAGTTGCATGATATCTTACTAACAATGATTTCATAGTTCTTAGAATCTCAAGAAACTAGAAACCTTAAACTTTAATCAATATCTTGCTCAAATTTCTTTTTGGACATCTAAAAAACTTATTATGATTTAACTTGTTAAAGTTAACAACATTATTGAATAAATATAAGATGCACTAACCTAATTCAGATGAATTGCGAAGTCCTTGTTTGGCGGAGAGGTCACACTTATGGACTCAACCAATCCAAATGTGTGTTAGTGTCCATCCACGTCGAGGCACTAGACCACCGGATCCATTCTATCCATCTTCCTTGTTTCCATGATCATGCTTGTCGTGTTGCAGGGAATGTGTTGTGTTGCCATTCCCAACCATCTCACTTCTGCTGAAGCGACACCCACCTGCTTTGGTTTATAGAAGCTTTGCGGATAGTTGGATGGTGAAAAAGGGCAAGGAGGCAATGATGTGGTTATATCCAAGAAGATGGCATGGATGAAAATGATGTGCGAGAGGTGTGAAACCAGATCTGCGGTTTTGTGCTCCTCTGGTGTATGGGAAGAAAAATTTGATGCAGCTTGCATGTAGATGAGGATGCAGGACTAAGGGCTCAGCGACTATCACGCTACCATCGACAGCCACAAGAACGCTTCCGGAAACCTAGGGCGTAAACGGTTACGGTCCGACAGAGCTAAATAGTGCTTGAGATATTTATAATACTAGTTATAGCCTGTTTTTTTATTTTACTTCTGGGCAGCGGTTGGGCAGTCAATGCTTATCGTCGGGAGTGAAAAATCCGATTAGCTAACATCAGATGGTCATCAATTTAAGCGTTTAGTTACAATTTATGCGGCCAACAACCGGCACTGACGGACGCTCTCTGGTCGCCATGCATTCTATGGCGATAATTTCTTTTTTGACCAGTTTTTTTTTTATCAGTTCTATGGCGATAATTTCACACTAATTCAACAGTAATTACATAACATACCGTATTTTTCTCCGTGGGTTGGGTGAGGCACGTGCCTCACTTGGCCAAGTGTGGCTCCGCCACTGGTCATTGGGGTACCTTAGCTGCATATGGTGACACCCTGGTTGTTCCTCAGGATGTGAGCGAGAAGCCTGAGACGCGTTGGCCTGCGGATATATCATGTTCGGGAGCGGCCTGAGCTCCAGGGAGGAGATGAACGGTGTATCCCTTCCGGTTTTCACTAAGCACACATTTATTGATCCCCTCGGACCTGCAACGAAAACGAAATCCGAGATCTGGTTGACCGAAGCATCAGAAACGACGACAGTCTGCCAGTGGTTCACGCCCACATGGATGGCGAACTGCGGCAGCTTGTTCTTGCCATCGTAGTTTCCGTACATAAATGAGGCTCGGAGGAGGTACTTTTGATCGGGCTTGATAGGCAGTTTATAGCAGTTGCGATTTCCGTCGGGGAAGCTCCGGAGGTCGTAGGCTTGGGTCCCGTAAGATGGCTGTTTCCGGTAGGTGCTGGATACCATGTGGATTTCCCCCGTCGAGACATACTGGAAGTCAGATGTGAACAAGAGATCCGTCTTGGGGTCCTTGTACGAGGTGCCTTTGTCTTCCCCGCAGTCGATGCTGAGGAATCCTGGCGGGTAGGAGACGTATCGATGGGCAAGGAGCGATTTCATATATAAAGCAGACTAAGTACAACGTCTGAAGAACAACTAGTTAGAGATAGAAAGCACCTGACTGACCACCGACAAGAGCAGCCGCGGTTGCGACTGACATGATTGCCAGCCAGAGGAGGAGCCGCCGACGCCCTTTCACATATGCATGCCTTCCCATTTCCTTCCCCTTCGGATTTTCTAAGAAAATAGTAGTTGGGGCCTAGTCTTCCAACTCCTGCAAAACAGAAAAGAAGACTAGATGCAAATGACGACTTCATCAGAGACTCAAGTCTTCCCACCATCCAAGTCTTTGTTATTGGGATTCCAGCCCTATGTCCTAGTGGGATTTGGAATTGGGAGAAGGTTGGTTTGTGTTATCAATCCTAATAAGAGTCAAATTCAAGAAGGAAAGAGGATGGTTCCCTATGTGCATCATGGAGTTGGATTAGCAGTGGATCTAGGATTTGGACAAGAATTTCTGGTTGTAACCATATGCATGGAGGTCTATAAATAGAGGTCATGTGGGAGGCCTATAAATAGAGGTCATGGGGGAGGCCATTGAGCTCATCCCACCATCCACCGGTTGAGGTGTGATCTCTCCAGTTGTTTGTTGGTGTCTTCTGTGGTAAAGGGTGTCAGAGAACAAGAACAACTGGAGGAGCTCTCTTGATAAATAAGAGAGGGTCAGCAACTTTGCCTTGAAGCAAAGTAGCGGCTGATAGGCGGTGACACATATGGTGTACTAACAGAGCAGCTCTCTTGGTTGATAAGAGAGGGCCAGCAACTTTGCCTTGAAGTAAAGTAGTGGTTGACGGTTATTACTCGGATTTAGGGGTAATTAGATCTGGGAAGTGTGATTTGTAATCTTTATTACATAGTGCTTATTGGCAGGATTGCCCTTTGATTTTTCTCTTTTCGTCTTGGGGAGAGTTTTTCACGTTAAATCTGGTGTTTCTTCTTTGGGTTTATACGCTTGTCGGTAACACTTCCGTAATAACTTTTCGTCACGTCCCGGACTGTATCGGTACAACACCCCCAACAAGTGGTATCAGAACTTTGGCTACAGATACAAGTCCAGATGGGGAAGGATGAAGATGTGACGATGATAAAGTTGACAAACTCAAATTGGCAGATTTGGAAACCCAAGATGGAGGACATTCTCTATTTCAAAGATTTGTACGATCCAATAAAGGGACAAAAGTCAGAGACTACGCCTCATGCAGATTTAAAGAAGCTAAACAAGAAAATCGTCAGAACAGTGCAGAAGTGGCTCGACATCTCCGTGTTCCATCACGTCTCATAAGAGACAAATGCCAAAGATCTGTGGGAAAAGCTCAAGAAGTTGTATGAGCAGAAGACTGCCACAAATAAAGCTTTCTTGATCTGAAAGTTGGTGAACCTAAAGTACTGGGATGGTACAAGCATTGCCAAACATATGAATGAATTCCAAAGCCTTGTAAATCAGCTGGGGTCTATGAAGATGGTTCTTAATGTTGAACTCTAGGCTCTACTTTTTCTAGGATCGCTACCGGACAGTTGGAAGACACTCGTAGTGACATTCAACAATTCTGCACAGGAAGACAAGTTGACACTTGACCAGGTGAAGGGCAGTCTGCTGAATGAAGAGACTCGATGACGAGCCTCAGGTGACAGTGGATCAGAGTTACACTTCACAGAAGACAGGAGAGCTGACAGAGCAAGAGACCGTAGCATATCTCAGAGTCACGGTGAGTCCCAGGACCACGATAAATCTCGTGGTAGATCCAAGTCAAAGAGTAGTAGAGGGTGCCTCCATTGTAGCAAGCCAGGTCATTTCAAAAGGGATTGCAAATTTTGGAAAAAGAAACATGGGTCTGAAGCCAAAGACAAACAAGATGATGACAAGAACACCACAACGACAATATCAGATGATAGGAACGATGAGGACGATGCGGTCTTAACAGTCCAGGAGCAGTGTTTGCATACTGATGAGGATGATTCAGAGTGAGTGGTGGATACTCCAGCTTCTTACCATGCTTCACCATGTGAGGAGTTCTTTACTTCATACAGGAAGGGAGACTTTGGTAGAGTGAACATGGGAAATTCCAGCTTCCCTAGAATTGTCGGGATTGGAGACATTTGTGTTCAGACAAGTGTCGGTTGCACGCCCACGCTGAAGGATGTTCGTCACGTTCCATATCTGCGCTTGAGTTTGATTTCTGGTTCTTTCTTTGATAGAGAAGGTTGTCATCTTGATTTTGGTGGTGGCAAATGCAAGATCACCAAGGGGGCTTTAGTTATTTTATGAGGCAAATTGTCTCGCACATTGTACAAGACCAAGCTTAAAGTGCTCAGAGATGGCAGTAAACATGCAGTTGAGGATAACCACACAGATCTATTGTTATGACCCACTCTGTGGTTAATTAGTGAGTACCTTGTTTAGCGCTAAGCACTCTGTTAAACATCATGGATAATTAAGATAAGACAATATGTGAATTAATGGATGAGATTGAATCATCTGAGGTAATTAACGATTATAGCAATGTTGATCGTTAGGTTAACTAAGTTGCATTAAGTACCCATATGCAATTAGTGCTTTGACCAATTGTGACATCAACATGATTTCTTGCTTCGAGGGTGTAGAGGACCTCGTGCGTGAAGTTTTGCAAAAAGAATCGTTCGATTTGGACCTTCGAGGCAATAGTTAGGCCATTTTTTTATTTCTTCTTGGACTTGGTTGTAATTTCTCCAAATTAGCCTTTTAATTTCCCTTTTTCCCTTCTCGCTTATCCTTCTTCTTCACCCGATTAATAAAATAGTCTGAACAGGACCACCGCTTAGCGGCGCCCAGCCTGTTCGCCCAATAGCAGTAGCTAGAGGGGAAATCGAAGGCGATTCTAGGGCTCCTTAGCCCCGATTTCGCAGTCCCGTCCTCCTCTCCTTCTTCTCTTCTTCCTCCTCCCCTTCCTTTCACCTCCGCACCCAAGCAGCGCCTGCCAACCTGCAGCTCGACCTGCAGTGCGATGCCCTAACCTGTAGCCCGCAGCCATCAATTTTGGAGGGATAGGGCGGCTCCGCAACACCTTCAGATCTCCACGACGATGCTTCCGACCTTCCCTTCACCTAAGCCCTAAGCGTGATGCTCATCCAGCAAGGGCGGCGCCCTAACCTGCATAGCTACAGCCAGCAGCTAGGCGCACGGCCAGGGAGCCCTTGGGCCACCCAGCAGTAGGGGAAAAGCCCCCTTGAGCTCCGACCTCAGTCCGCAGCATGCTAGGCACCATCAAGGACCAAATGAGCATCGACCTAGCCAAAGTCTCAAGCAACGCCCCCTCTTGCAGCTGCGGCCAGCAATGGCCGGCCAGCTGCAGCTTCAGCCAGGAGCCCGTTTGGGCGTGAAGAACAACATGATATCAACACCATCAAGCTCGGCTTGAAGTCCAGATCACGAATCTGCAACCACCTAGCTTCGATTTAGCCCATAGCCAAGATTTCTGATTGTGCGTGAAGCTGCTGTTGCAGCAGGTTCGTGAACTGGAAAAGTCCAAGATAGAAGAAGACTCAAAAAATTGCCCGAAAACTGACCCTGGACGTGTTTCTGGACGGATCCGGACGTTTCGAACCCCAGTGAGTAGAATTTCATTCATCTATCATTAATAAACTCAGGCGTTTGAATATTTCTAGTTATGTGCGCGAATTACGCTGATAACAGGCGTTATCAGGCGTAGGGCAGTGTTTGGCGTCGCCCGACTTTTTATTTCATAAACTGCTTCTAGACGCTGTTATATGATTAAATTTAGCATTTGATCAGTGTGGATTGAATCGATTGATTTATATGGTTCATTGGAACCTAAATTGCTTATTTGAATGTTGAAATTAGAAATTTATATCTGAAAATGGTATGGTTTGGGTATGAACCCAGACAATAGGGATTTATGATAAATTATCAGATGTACGATTTCAAAGTTGATATGAATAAATAAAAATATGCAATAAAACCCTAATTGCATATATCTTTTGACGTTAATGTGTAAATTGATATTTACATGAAATGGCACATTTCTCTGAATTATTCCAAAAATTCTCAAGTATTGTTATTAAATTGTGTTGTGATAGGTAATTAACTTTTAATTGAGTTAAGTGATGCACAAACCAAGATTTGGGTTAATGTGCACATTTTTCGAGAATTTTAGAGAATTGATAATTGTTGAGTATGATTCTCGTATGTGAAGTAAATTTCTTTAATTTGTGCAATAAGATGTTCAATTGCGTAAATTCGCTATGTATGTGCCAAATTGAAATAAGTTGGGTTATTTATGCATTTCTAATTTTCCTGAATGCATGGTATGAGAATTTCTCAGAAATTACAATGATTTGAAATATATTGCTCTGTCAGTTTAGAATGACAGTGTATTGTGATCTGTAAATGTGATATTCCTGTTTAAATGTTTATATGTTAATTAATTAATAGACTTAGGTGCCCCAACACCGTAGAACCCCATTGCGCGGTCTGTACCTTTGGGGTGAAACGACCGATCTAGCCCTGAGCCTAGATGGTCGGTGACCAGTGTTCAACAATAATCCATGCATGTGTCACGGTGGCACTGGAGTAATATAGGGGTTATTCAACAATAATCCGTGCGTGTGTCACGGTGGTAACCCAGACCCTCCGACTGTGCACTACAGGTTGCGGGAGGAGTCTAGAGCACTCAGAGTTAGTGCAGTGAGGCCCTTAAGTGCCTAGGAACTGCAGTGAGGCCCTTGAGAGCCTGAGAGTGCTGTGAGGCCCTTGAGAGCCTGAGAGTCCTGTGCAGACCAGGATGGGAAGTCAGACTTAGCATTTCCTGGGTGTGTCGCTAAGTCTTGTACGGTGGGATTGTAGTTCGCTACAGATCTTCATATGCAGAGTGCGCTGCATATGTTTGGGGCATAATAATATAAATATGTAATCATATAGGGTCACAATAAATTAATATATCCAAACTTTTGTGCCAAATCATTATATCTGTTTATTGGTTTAAATTATCTATTGTTGCATAGAAATGCGATTATATTCTGTAATCTGCTATGTCATTAGAACTGCCCTGTTTGTACTGTATTTATGTTTATTTAAATTTTATAAACCTGATGAGTTGTTTAGTGATAGCTAAATGAAATGCTATTCACTGAGCGAGTAGGCTCATACCTCTACTCAAAACATTTTCAGGTCAGCGACAATTCCAGGAATCTGAAGGATCTTACCACCCTAGTCAGTAGAAGGTATATATAGTTAGTTAGATAGTGGTCTCTTAGTCCTTTCCCCTCGGTCCTTGGGACATGGTGTGGGTGAGAGAGAGTGTGTATGTGGAATGTGTATAAAGATGTAAATTAAGTGTTATGTTTACTTTCTGTTAAACAATGTTACATGTTGTAAACTCTGTTTACGTACTCTAGCCAGTTTAGTTGAAATGCTTCCAATAGTTTATTATGTTTTAGTTTACAACAATAATCCGGATATCATTACGAGGTTTAAAAAAAAAGGAAAAGTTCTCAGTGATTTGTTTAGGTGATAATCCCTCCGTCGCGCCCTAATCTTGTGATTAGTGGTTAGTGTGAGATCGGGGTGTGACATCTTGGTATCAGAGTCAGGTTGAGTATATGAATACTCTAAGTCAAGGTCAGGGGACGATAAGAGACCAATAGGATTAGGACTTAGGTGTCTTCCTTCTAACTGCAATTTTATCACAGGAAATGTTTTGTTATAGTATTGCAGATGGCAGGTTGAGGATGTGGTCACAAGAATCAAGTTGAGAATTTAAGCTGAGTTGTCAGGGATCATTAAGATCAAAAGATAGAATTATAATTAAGATGGATAAGAAATGATGTGTCTTTATCTCTGGGAGGTCTGAGTGTTTAGATACCCTGGCCAGGTGTCTGAATACTTAGATTGACCAGTATCAAGCTACTCTGTCTATTCTTCTCTGAATACCCTGGCCAGGTATGCAGAGGAAGGATAGGCTGGAGAGAAACCCTATAAATTTTAGGGTTAAGAAATCGGAAAATCAATGTAGGAATAAAAGATTAAACATAGGATGCGATGCAACTCTTACTTTATATTGCTTATTTGATTGGAAATAATTAGAAATGCTCTTATATGTATGGATTTAGATTTTCAGTTTATAGAATAAATATGATTCTTTTATATTGTTGTGTGTCATGAAGTGATTTAGTTATTGTTTATATTCTTTGTATTAAGTATACCAGAAGTTATGTTTAAATGAGTTTGCCCTAAGTGGATATTCTTTCCACATGTTCGAGATTAATAGGAGTTGGTTAATCCTGAGTAGCTCTTAGCTTCAGGACTACAGGTTCGGCCTGGTCCGGCTGGCAGGATGCGTTACTGAGATCTAATGACTCCTATTAATAATATAATAAAAGTAGATTCTGGATAATTTAGACCCGAATCATGGTGAAAAATGTATATACACTAAGATGTTGAGATATAAAGGAAAGATTAGAACAACTAAGAACTAGTTGGAACTAATATCGGAGACCCAACATTGGGACCTCATATGAGCAATCCTTAATTAGAAACAAAGGAACACAATAAGGTTCAGATTAAATTTAATGACTAGGTGAGAAATACCCTTAATGGTACTAATCATTAATGCATAACAAATGCATGGATCCAATACATGATTAGTAAACCCTAGTGGAGGGTGTCTCATTGTGAACCCTGGTTGAGGGTGTATCCTTGTGAAATACTAGCTGAGGGTGTATCATTGCGATTGTTTATAGGCAACTTTATAATAAAGTTATGCTTAAAACTAAGATAAGTCCATATCATGTGAGATAACTGGACAATTCTAATGTGTGGCCTATGCATTATATGCTAAAGATGAGTATTCTGTGTTGGAATGTATTAAGAGGGGAAATACCTTAATACAAGATAAAGTTGGTTAACTCTAGAGGGTCTGAATTGATGAGAAATGGGGAACCCTAACCCTAATTTGGGGAAAAGGGAATGATAAGCCCTGTTTGATAGTGAACCCTAATTCTTGGTTAAGGAATGATGGTATTACTACTGTATCACATGATGTGATAAATATCTTGTATGTCTGTTATCATGCCTAATAACCATGCAGGTATGATGAGGTGATGAATATAGCCATGTTTGGGCTGTGACATTTATATAATAAATGTTGATTGGCTTTTTGTGTGTTGATGTTGTTGTTTCTTAATAAAAGTAATAATGTGTACGGATTTTATGAACCATGTGAATAAGTTGTTGCCTAGTGAGAGGTGACAAGATATGAATGGCCTTGTGAGCCATGTGTGATGCTTGGGTAACAAGTATCATGTTTATTTGTAGCATTTGTGTTAATAAATTATGCTAGAGAACTTGGTTGATATTACATTTCTGTTATATATCTATAGTTCATTGATGATTATTCATATCAGTTGTATTCATTACAAGTAGATGGATGAACTTATGAGATCTAAAGTTTGATTTCAAACTAAGGAAGCAAAGTCACACCACAATAATGTTATGTTACTGATAAGGACCAAACCCTAGAATTTTTAGAGTTGTAGTAGTTCAAGGGATGTCACTGGTGATTTGACCTTGAATACTAGTATCTTTATAAAACAAGATCATACGATTTGCACTATGAAAGGTAACCTAGCACTAATAAAATCCAGGGTTTAAAGTTAGCTAATTTGGAAGGTAGATACACAATATGAAAATGACTCGGAGAAAAGAGTAAGATATAATTTTGAAATAAATTCTTACAGTAGTAATAAGAAGTTAGTACCATAGAATGAGGAGTATTACTCGTCACATGATCTGGAATTAGTTGTTGTAGTTCATGCTCATAAGACATGACGTTACTGTCTTTATGGTGAGGTGTGCCAGGTGTTTATAGATCATAAGAGCTTGAAATATATCTTTACCCAGAAGGATCTGAATCTTAGACAGCGGATATGGTTAGGATTGATTAAGGATTATGATATAATGATAGATTATCATCCTGGAAAGGTGAATGTAGTAGCTGATGCCCTCAGCAGGAAGTTAAGTTCAACAACTGATGCATTCTCTATGGCATGTTTCGAGAGAGACATGCTAGTAGAAATGTGAAAGTTGAACTTAGACTTAAGGGTGACATAACATAGTGGTTTGATTGCATAGATGCAAGTCAAGCCTACTTTTTATGATCAGATCAAGGAACTACAGTAGGGTGACAGTGGGATGCAACAGATCGTGCATGACATGACAGGGGGAACATGCCATAGTTCAGATTTCCAGATGATGATGTGTTGTAATAGCATGATAGGTTGCATGTACCTCGAGATAATGACTTGAGAGAATAGATTCTTGAGGAAGCGCATGCATCGATGTATGCTATGCATCTAGGTAACACTAAGATGTACATGGATCTCAAGGAGTTGTATTGGTGGCCTAGTATGAAAAGGATGTAGATGAGTACATGACTAGGTGCAGTGTGTGTCAGCGGGTTAAGGCTGAGCACCAGAAACCTAAAGATACCTTACAATCTCTTCCTATACCAGAATGGAAATGGGGACATATCACAATGAATTTTGTGATAGGGTTGCCCTTGACACCTAGAGGTTGTGACTCGATATGAATGATTGTGGATAGACTGACTAAGTCTGCTCACTTTCTTCATATTAAGTCAACCTTTGATGTCCCAAAGTTGGCTAAGATATATGTGGATGAGATAGTCAGGTTGCATGGTATTCCGGTTTCAACTATATCAGATAGAGATCCTAAGTTCACATCCAGGTTGTGAAATTAGTTGCATCGAGCTTTGGGTACAAAGTTGAGGTGCAGTACAACCTTTCACCCGCTGACAGATGGTCAATTTGAGAGGACCATTCAGACTTTTGAGGACATGCTGAGAGCATGTGTCTTGCATTTCAGTGGAAGTTGGGAAGAACACTTAAGCCTTATAGAGTTTGCATACAACAATAGTCACCATTCCAGTCTTGGTATGGCCCCGTATGAAGCTCTGTATGGTAGAAAGTGTAGATCACCCATATGTTGGTTTGAGGTTGGTGATGAAGTATACTTGAAAGTTTCACCATGGAAAGGAGTGCTGAGATTTAGTAAGAGAGGCAAACTGACTCCTAGGTTTATGGGCCCGTATCCTATTATTGAGAGGATTGGACCTGTAGCCCATAAGTTGGATTTGCCATCCAAGTTGCTCAATTTACATGACGTGTTTCATGTATCGATGTTGAAGAAGTGCTACCCTCCCAGAGGAGATAGTGGACCTAGAACCTACACAGTTCAGATTAGATGTGTCCTATGTTGAGGGACCAGTACAGATAGTTGATCGGAGGATCAAGAAACTCATGAATCGTGAGATACCATTAGTGAAAGTTTTGTGGAGGAATCATAATCTAGAGGAAGTCACGTGGGAGTTTGAGTCTGAGATGCGTAACAAGTTTCCTTTTCTCTTTTAGGAATTTCGGGATGAAATTCTTATAAGGGAGGGAGATTGTTATGACCCACTCTGTGGTTAATTAGTGAGTACCTTATTTAGCGCTAAGCACTCTGTTAAACATCATGGATAATTAAGATAAGACAATATGTGAATCAATGGATGAGATTGAATCATCTGAGGTAATTAACGATTATAGCAATGTTGATCGTTAGGTTAACTAAGTTGCATTAAGTACCCATATGCAATTAGTGCTTTGACCAATTGTGACATCAACATGATTTCTTGCTTCGAGGGTGTAGAGGACCTCGTGCGTGAAGTTTTGCAAAAAGAATCGTTCGATTTGGACCTTCGAGGCAATAGTTAGGCCATTTTTTTATTTCTTCTTGGACTTGGTTGTAATTTCTCCAAATTAGCCTTTTAATTTCCCTTTTTCCCTTCTCGCTTATCCTTCTTCTTCACCCGATTAATAAAATAGTCTGAACAGGACCACCGCTTAGCGGCGCCCAGCCTGTTCGCCCAATAGCAGTAGCTAGAGGGGAAATAGAAGGCGATTCTAGGGCTCCTTAGCCCCGATTCCGCAGTCCCGTCCTCCTCTCCTTCTTCTCTTCTTCCTCCTCCCCTTCCTTTCACCTCCGCACCCAAGCAACCCCTGCCAACCTGCAGCTTGACCTGCAGCGCGGCGCCCTAACCTGTAGCCTGCAGCCATCAATTTTGGAGGGATAGGGCGGCTCCGTAGCACCTTCAGATCTCCACGACGATGCTTCCGACCTTCCCTTCATCTAAGCCCTAAGCGTGATGCTCATCCAGCAAGGGCGGCGCCCTAACCTGCATAGCTACAGCCAGCAGCTAGGCGCACGGCCAGGGAGCCCTTGGGCCGCCCAACAGTAGGGGAAAAGCCCCCTTGAGCTCCGACCTCAGTCCGAAGCATGCTAGGCACCGTCAAGGACCAAACGAGCATCGACCTAGCCAAAGGCTCAAGCAACGCCCCCTCTTGCAGCTGTGGCCAGCAATGGCCGGCCAGCTGCAGCTTCAGCCAGGAGCCCGTTTGGGCATGAAGAACAACATGATATCAACACCATCAAGCTCGGCTTGAAGTCCAGATCACGAATCTGCAACCACCTAGCTTCGATTTAGCCCATAGCCAAGATTTCTGATTGTGCGTGAAGCTGCTGTTGCAGCAAGTTCGTGAACTGGAAAAGTCCAAGATAGAAGAAGACTCAAAAAATTGCCCGAAAACTGACCCTGGACGCGTTTCTGGACGGATCCGGATGTTTCGAACCCCAGTGAGTAGAATTTCATTCATCTATCATTAATAAACTCAGGCGTTTGAATATTTCTAGTTATGTGCGTGAATTATGCTGATAACAGGCGTTATCAGGCGTAGGGCAGTGTTTGGCGTCGCCCGACTTTTTATTTCATAAACTGCTTCTAGACGCTGTTATATGATTAAATTTAGCATTTGATCAGTGTGGATTGAATCGGTTGATTTATATGGTTCATTGGAACCTAAATTGCTTATTTGAATGTTGAAATTAGAAATTTATATCTGAAAATGGTATGGTTTGGGTATGAACCCAGACAATAGGGATTTATGATAAATTATCAGATGTATGATTTCAAAGTTGATATGAATAAATAAAAATATGCAATAAAACCCTAATTGCATATATCTTTTGACGTTAATGTGTAAATTGATATTTACATGAAATGGCACATTTCTCTGAATTATTCCAGAAATTCTCAAGTATTGTTATTAAATTGTGTTGTGATAGGTAATTAACTTTTAATTGAGTTAAGTGATGCACAAACCAAGATTTGGGTTAATGTGCACGTTTTTCGAGAATTTTAGAGAATTGATAATTGTTGAGTATGATTCTCGTATGTGAAGTAAATTTCTTTAATTTGTGCAATAAGATGTTCAATTGCGTAAATTCGCTATGTATGTGCCAAATTGAAATAAGTTGGGTTATTTATGCATTTCTAATTTGCCTGAATGCATGGTATGAGAATTTCTCAGAAATTACAATGATTTGAAATATATTGCTCTGTCGGTTTAGAATGACAGTGTATTGTGATCTGTAAATGTGATATTCCTGTTTAAATGTTTATATGTTAATCAGTTAATAGACTTAGGTGCCCCAACACCGTAGAACCCCATTGCACGGTCTGTACCTTTGGGGTGAAACGACCGATCTAGCCCTGAGCCTAGATGGTCGGTGACCAGTGTTCAACAATAATCCGTGCATGTGTCACGGTGGCACTGGAGTAATATAGGGGTTATTCAACAATAATCCGTGCGTGTGTCACGGTGGTAACCCAGACCCTCCGACTGTGCACTACAGGTTGCGGGAGGAGTCTAGAGCACTGAGAGTTAGTGCAGTGAGGCCCTTGAGTGCCTAGGAACTGCAGTGAGGCCCTTGAGAGCCTGAGAGTGCTGTGAGGCCCTTGAGTGCCTGAGGCCCTTGAGAGTCTGAGAGTCCTGTGCAGACCAGGACGGGAAGTCAGACTTAGCATTTCCCAGGTGTGTCGCTAAGTCTTGTACGGTGGGATCGTAGTTCGCTACAGATCTTCATATGCAGAGTGCGCTGCATATGTTTGGGGCATAATAATATAAATATGTAATCATATAGGGTCACAATAAATTAATATATCCGAACTTTTGTGCCAAATCATTATATCTGTTTATTGGTTTAAATTATCTGTTGTTGCATAGAAATGCGATTATATTCTGTAATCTGCTATGTCATTAGAACTGCCCTGTTTGTACTGTATTTATGTTTATTTAAATTTTATAAACCTGATGAGTTGTTTAGTGATAGCTAAATGAAATGCTATTCACTGAGCGAGTAGGCTCATACCTCTACTCAAAACATTTTCAGGTCAGTGACAGTTCCAAGAATCTGAAGGATCTTACCACCCTAGTCAGTAGAAGGTATATATAGTTAGTTAGATAGTGGTCTCTTAGTCCTTTCCCCTCGGTCCTTGGGACATGGCGTGGGTGAGAGAGAGTGTGTATGTGGAATGTGTATAAAGATGTAAATTAAGTGTTATGTTTACTTTCTATTAAACAATGTTACATGTTGTAAACTCTGTTTACGTACTCTAGCCAGTTTAGTTGAAATGCTTCCAATAGTTTATTATGTTTTAGTTTACAGCAATAATCCGGATATCATTACGAGGTTTAAAAAAAAAGGAAAAGTTCTCAGTGATTTGTTTAGGTGATAATCCCTCCGTCACGCCCTAATCTCGTGATTAGTGGTTAGTGTGAGATCGGGTTGTGACATCTATGGCACAGATGGTTAGAACACATGAGTGAGAAGGTCTTGAATTGTCTATCCAAAAAGAGGTCGATTCCTTGTGGCATGGACAGTGGTCTCAGTTCATGTGATGCATGTCATACAGGAAAACATCGGTGAGTTTCTTTCAAGATAAGGTCTGCGGTGAAGTCAAAGCTTCTATAGTTGGTTCATTCAGATGTTTGTGGTCCGTTTGAGGTGGATTCACTGGGTGGAAATAAGTATTTTGTCACATTCATTGATGATGCATCTAGGAAGGTTTGTGTTTACTTACTGAAGACCAAGGATCATGTTTTTTAGTACTTCCAAAAGTTCCATGTCATGGTAAAGTGGGAGACCGGTGAAAAATTAAAGTGTCTCTAGACAGACAATGGAGGAGAGTACACCTCTAAGGAGTTCTAGGTGTATTGCATGCAGCATGGCATACGACATGAGAGGATAGAGCCCGACACACCACAACACACTGGTACAGCTGAAAGGATGAACCGTACTATTGTAGAGAAAGTCAGATGCATGTTGAAGATTGCACAGTTGCCAAAGACATTCTGTGGTGAGGCAGTGAGTACTGACTGCTATCTGATAAATAGATCTCCATCAGTTTCTTTGGGGTTTGATATACCTGAGAAGGTATGGACAGGCAAGGATGCCTCTAATGCTCATCAGTGAGTATTTGGGTGCAAGGCTTATGCACATGATCCAAAGGAAAAGAGGCAAAAGTTGGATGATAAAGTGGTGCCATATATCTTTCTTAGCTATGGAGATCAACAGTTTGGGTACAGGTTATGGGATCCTGTGAAAAAGACCATGACCAGACACAGAGATGTGACTTTCTCTGAGAGTTAGACAGTGACAGAGCATGAGATTGATGATGCAGAGGTTGCGGGATCAGGTGACAATTCTTCAAACGATGAGTATGAGGATGCTTTGGCTTCTTCACATGTGAAGTCTTCCGATAACGAAGAAGAGCAACATAATCACCCTGAGTAGCAAAGTGATAGCACATTGAGTGGTCCAGTTCTAGATGCACATATGAGTGATTTAACTTCACAGGTAGAGACTTCTGGGCAGGGGGAGCAGGATCAGGATTAGGAAGAATCCTCAGAGCAGCAGTTGAGAAGGTCTGACAGAGTTCGTCATCCTTCATCCAGATATCTGGCATCTCAGTATATCTTTCTTACTGATCAGGGGGAGCTAGAGACTTTTCAGGAGGCACAAACTCATAGAGACAGAGTATAGTGGCATCGGGCGATGTAGGAGGAGATGAATTCTTTGTAGAAGAATGACACCTATGAGTTTGTGGTCCTTCCCAAGGGTCAGAAAACA
This sequence comes from Alisma plantago-aquatica, assembly GCA_963693085.1. Classification (NCBI taxonomy): domain Eukaryota; kingdom Viridiplantae; phylum Streptophyta; class Magnoliopsida; order Alismatales; family Alismataceae; genus Alisma; species Alisma plantago-aquatica. Next base: position 634,261,463 of record OY856415.1, read on the forward strand.
CTTAAGTACAAGTGGGTCTACAGGATGAAGAGAGATGACAACAACAAGGATCAAGCTTTCAATGAGAAGCTACATGGAGATGGGCAACATCATTAGAGGATTTCTGACCTTTGCTACAAAAGGTCATAAATAAGGTTTTCATCCAGGATGACTCGACATACCAGTCAGGGGGAGTCAGCAAAGTTCCAAGTGTGGGTATGGAGAGAGAAGCGGCACCGCCAGGATACATCTTCTCAGTTGTTTAGGAACAAAGTGAAGTCAGGATTGAACTTCAAGAAGATGGTTGAAAATGATAGGATGTTGATATGTTCGAGGAGAGTGGATCCATCACAGGTGGTGATGAGGTCCACAAGCTACTCCAGATGATTGTTGAAGACCACATCTCCCTCATGGGCTGGAGGGGGAGATTGTTGGGATTAGGAATATAATTCAGCCCATGTCCTAGTGAGATTTGGACTTGGGAGAGGGTTGGTTTGTGCTACCAATCCTAATAAGAGTCAAATCCAAGAAGGAAAGAGTATGGTTCTCTATGTGCATCATGGAGTTGGATTAGGAGTAGGTCTAGGATTTGGGCAAGGATTCCTACTTGCAACCACATGCATGGAGGCCTATAAATAGAGGCCCTGGGGGAGGCCATTGAGATCATCCCACCATCTACCGGTTGAGGTGTGATCCCTCAAGTTACTTGTTGGTTCCTTCTGTGGTAGAGGGTGCCAGAGAACAAGAATAACTGGAGGAGCTCTCTTGGTAAATAGGAGAGGGTCAGCGACTTTGCCTTGAAGCAAAGTAGCGGCTGACAGGAGGTGACACATTGGGTGTACTAACAAAGCATCTCTCTTGGTTGATAAGAGAGGGCCAGCGACTTTGCCTTGAAGCAAAGTAGAGGTTGGCAGTTGCTACCCGGATTTAGAGGTCATTAGATTCGGGAGGTGTGAGTTGTAATCTTCATTACATAGTGCTTATTGGCGGGATTGCACTGTGGTTTTTCTCTTCTCGTATTGGGGAGATTTTTCCACATTAAATCTGGTATTTCTTTTTTGGGTTTATACATTTCTTAGTAACACTTTTGTAACAACTTTTCATCACGTATGGGACTATATCGGTACAACATCCCCAACATTTGTTGCTTTGTATCAAGGAACATCGTGTGGGCATCCTGTTTCAATCTAAATTCTTGTGGTCCATGTATGTCTAACTCCACAGTTGTCTGTGCAGACATCATTAGGTATGTCTTAGATATGAAAAGGCAATACAAACATCTTATATACGAAAGTAACACCCTAGAAGATATCTAACATATGAAAAGATGATTCAAATGTGGTACCCAACATATCCAGCCGACCAAAAGAATTCTATTTGTTTATATCTATTAGCTTGTAAGGGTTTTATCGCAGACTTTAGAAGAGTTTTGTGTTGCTCATATTTTACAGGAGATACTCACTTATAAATATGATCATATTAGAGCTCGTCACAAAGTACTTGGTACTAACATCATTGACGGAACAATATCTAGCCATGAGGATGCCCCAGAATCATTTTGAGGTAAATAAATTGCAAATATTTTTGGCAAATCCAGAGAGGATTTTCCTGTACATTCATCAGAGAATATTTCCACATCCTAATATACCCAATGCCAGATAGATGCTAAAAAGCACAAGCTAGAATACACTATATGTGCCCCTGTCACCCCTTCATAACTCCAAATACATGGATTCTTTATAATCCTTCCTACAATTCTCCAACCACCCCATATATTGCTTATTCCTAAATGAGTCATGAAGCGTATAACCAACATACCCTATCTCCACATAAGATCAAAAATAGAGTCTGAAGGATCGAAAATAGATAATTCATATAGAGCCATCGAATCTTCTATTATTCCCAACCTTGGTTGAGGAAGAGTTACCGAGAGTAAAACACAAATATGCAGATTCAAACTGGATGTACTATACCCACTCCAGCTCCTCCAAACAGTCTATTTTTTCCTCCACAACGATAAGGAGCTAAAAGATCAACTACTTTAATCCTGATTTCAAAGACTGATAATTTTGTATCTAACTGGATAAAAGAGGGCAAAGATTTATGATGACCAAATATCAAAATACAATTCAGTAATCAACGTAAATGACAAAGTCGAATATGAATTAGTAAAATACAACTCTATATCTCTGAGGATGAAAGGTTATGTTTGTACAACTGAAATAGAAAATTTCCTTAATGGGAAGGCACCTAAATGCAATGAACTTTCAAATCATAACCAAAAAATTCATTATGGACTACCTTGTTTAGATGCTATCACAACCATCCCAACCAAGCACTATCCCATGAACTTCATTCTGGTCACCCAAGCGAGTTTATCTATGCAAATTCATCCAAAATGTGCATGTGCATGTGAACCATGTCTGTGGTGGGATCCAAAGTCACCCGAACCTGACCCAGTTGCTAACCAGGGCTAAGGTCAGACTACAAGCCTACTAAGTGTGTTCCCTGCTTTCAGAAAGCTGAATCTGGCCTCAAATTGACCCTGAATCGGCCAATCAAGTCATACAAAACATTGGGAGGATGGGTGCTCCAAACTCCCTTTTGTCTTTAGAAACACTCCAACCTTAACCCTAACCTTAGGTAGCTCTCTTGACATCATATATATAGGACTTGCACCACTATTCTGAAGGGCTAGAACTAACATTGCCTTCAATTTTGTGGGCTAAATGCTAGCAACAATTTAGACAAGTGAAAGTTGAGACTTATAAGTTGCCATTATGAAAGAGGCTAGCCAACCCACTAAGAGATAGTAGAGAGTGACAATATTTCCTTCTTAATAGAAGATAATGCATCTCCCCTCCCAAAAACGATCAAGTAAGGCCAACATGTGGGTTGTCCACAATGTGATCCATCCCCCCCCTTTCAAACACCTTAGTGTTTGAGGATATTAGCACCCAATATTGATGATGACTCATATACTTTTATTGCCTCTAAGCTTTGTTTAGTAGGAAAATTCTTGTTATTTATTTCTTATTTCTACATGAAAGCGTTGTTGAACAAGTTCAAAATATTATGTCTTTGTTGGGATTCATGATATTGTTACAACCTCGATTTTTGAGTTATTTTAGCGGGAAATGCAATTTCCCCAATCAGTGTATGATTATGTAATTTGTTTGATTTAAGTAATTATGTGGATTCCTTTGATAAATAGCCTTGTGTGTTTGTTTTGTGGGCCTTGTTGGCTATTGGGCCCAATAATAAGAAAAAGAAAAAGAAAAGAAATCAATTAATAAAGGAATAACAAAGGTAATGAGAAAAGAAAGATGTAGAAGCATCTATAAGGCTAGGAATTATGCTTCAAATATGGATTTTGTATCTTTGGGATTTCTTAGGTTCCAAGGAGTCCAAGATGTAAAGATAATAGGATAAGAAAGAGAAAATACCAAATAAATAAGCTTTATTAAAGGATAACTTGCACATGAAGATAATGCCATTTTCCTTTGTAATTTGGGACTCAAATTTGGTACACAAGTAGATAAAGCCAAGATAAAAGTTTTCGTAAAATTTGGTTGAAAAAGAATGTACGGATTGAGAGTTATGGATTTTGCAAATTATCCTAAAGTGAGGAGATAATCTTTATAAAGTATTAAATGTCACATGTATTCAATTTAATCAGAATCCTTGTTCTTGGCACGTGGCTGAGAGCCATTGGATCTGGAATCTGACGATGGCTGTATTTCGCCCACGATAATTAGAAAACAAAATAGAAGAACAGGGAAACAAGGTTTTTAGGCTGATTTCCTCGTTGATAGATGCATGAGCATCTGCGAGCACAATCCCTTCATGATTAGGACTCCATTCTAAGTTGATAGACCCTGAATATTGGTGGATTTGGGAGAGAAACTCACATTTCCCTAATGGAAACAGACTCCATGGGTTTTGGTCTGTAGTCCGATCTATAAAAGGGGCTCTGTCCCCTCTTCGCAACCGGTATCCACGCGCAAGTGGTATGTGCGAGTTCGAGGAACCATCCCGAAACCCATGCTTTGCCTAAGGATCTGTGCCTAGAGGGATCACTGACCGGCTCAACATCTGGGTGGGTGGCGTGGAGTTCTGCGCCAAGGCAGTCGCTTCCGACAGTGGGAGAGGGTTCGGCAGACTTCGGGATGAGCCGACGGAGGCGATGGAGAGGTCACCTGGAGATTTTGAGTAATGGAAGTTGGAGCCAGTTGACCGGCCGGTGGCTGAGCTTCGCGAACAGGAGGAAGACGGAGGAAGGAGAAGGGCAGTTCCTTTTTGTTAACTTTACCCTTCTCGTCTCGGCTTTGGAAGGTAAGGGTCCTCTGCCCTTTTTGTCTTTTTGTAGTGTGGGCCACCCAGGTGGGTTGCCACTGGGGCGATAGCCTATAGGCCATCCCTGGACCCGCGGACGACTGGACCTGGTAGGATTGCACAATATAGTGATGACATGGCACACTACCATTGTTCAGAATAATGTTAATCTTGGAATAATTGTAGAAATTAATCTATAACTCGGATTGAGGTATATTATATATGAAAATTGATCAAGAGAACATGAGGATACAATAAAAATATTATTAGAAACTGATTTCATTTCTAATTCCAAAAGTGCCTAGAGTTAGTCATACAATGCATTAAACTTTGGTTAAAAACCCTAATTAGGATTAGAAGTCAAATCTAAGGTCCCTAATGGGTTAATTCGAGTAGTAGTAACCTATTGAGAGGCAAAGTAAGATTTGAACCTAAAATTAGATAATGAATTGCTTGTTTTACGGTTTTACCCATGAATGAATGATAATGCATATAAAAACCCTAATTTAGGGTAAAAAGGGTGATTAACATGATTAATTAGAGATTCCTTAGAATAATGTAATTGTAAGTTGATCCTAAGCCTGTTAGGAAGGATTTAACAAGCAAGTTAGGGTTTGTGAGTTGTTTTGCTAATCTAGGGTTTATGGTGTCAATAATGAAGATGAACCCTAATGAAACCCTAAAAGGAAGTAGGAAATCATAGGAAGTGAGTTCAAACAAATAGAATATGATAAAGTGAATAGTAAAAACTACATGTACTTTTCAGGATTCTTGCTTGTGTGTGTAGATTGAACTGCTTGCTTCGACACTTACTTGCTTGGATTACTATTAGCTTGTTGAATCGACTGAACAAGTATGTGGTTACTTTATGAATAATCACCTTTAGTTTCACGACATTTCCTGAATGTTTCTCGATTGATTGTAACCTAAACTGTTGGATGCTCAATTGTGTAATCCTATAAAGTCCCTGATAACACCAAATTTTGTGATGTTTTTGGCCCTTATTTCGTTATCAAATCTGCCCTTTTAAATTGTTTTCCTCTCCTTTTTGTCATGTTTTTGCATAAACAGGCCACGCTACACTCTTAACTCAATATTATCATCTTTTGCAGAGTTTTCCTCATTTTTCAACTCATTTATCAGCAAAAAGGCCCGTCCCGGCCCATAAACATGTTCCACCTGCATCGGCCTTCTTACCAACCAGCCGGCCGATACACTCGTTGCCCGAAACAGGGCATCACGATACACTATCACGTGACATGAGGGTGCCGCGCAAGAAGAAGTGGACGAGCGATACGCCATTTACCCAACAGGGAGCCAGACTCGCCACGACTGCTGAAGTGTGTCGCGCGATACATGCCACCCACCGGCAGGCGCCACTCGTCACGATGACCGACACACACTTACTGTTGGCTAAATGGACATCTGTAAATCCCTTTGTTTTGATAATGACAAACATTTCATTCTTGTTAATCTAACGTGCTACTTGAGTGTGCAGGAACAAGGTGGATGACAAAGTATTAGGGAAATCCATATGCTTACATATTTATACTTTCATGAAATGTAATCGCTTTGTAAAAACGTGTACAAATATATAATGTACAAGTACTTAGATTTCATGTAAATCAAGCGTTAGATTCTCCCTAGCTAAACATCACATTTAGATAGGTCATCCCCTTGAATAGTGTCACATATGCACACTCATACACACACTTAGTGCTTTAATTGGAAAAGTGAAACAGGGTCAATCTCGGTTGACTAACTCCTCGACCGAGACACTCTCGGTCGACAATCTTCTCGACAGAGAAAGACCCAAGTAGCCGTTAGACACAGCTGACAAGGTGGTTGGCAGTTGGAGATAAACGTTGCATACACTTGTTCCAGAGAGCCTGTCGGTCGACAAAAGTTCGACCGAGTAGGAGTCTCGGTCGACTATTTCTCGACCGAGATGGTCTCTGACAGCAACTGCAGAATTAATTATTTAGCCGTTACTAAAGCAACAAACTTGTACCTAACGGCTAGTTAAGCACTTAGAAACCCCTAGAAGGTGTCTAGAACGTCCTTAAGCACCTATAGGACATTCCTATAAATAGGACATAGCTTGGGACACCCAAATATACTTACTTGTTACACTTGAGCAATCTTTGAGCATACATTGACTTTGTGCAATCTGTTTGTGAGCAATTGAGCATTGTGACAATTGGCTACTTCTTCCCTTAGCTCAAAATTTGTGTCCCATAGGCTAGCATCTCCTATCCACTGCAATTACAATTACATACACTTTGGCTAGGAGATCTATACGCTTGATCTAGGCAAATCAAGCCTTGTGCTACAAAAGGATAAGTTGTAATTTCCTTTTCCTTTCTGGTTCTCTATTATTGTTTGTACTCTCCTTGCTACTCCTAGGTTGGAGGCTGCAGATTGGAGAGGGTGGAGATCTTCTTGGTGAAGAAGGGGACCTTGAGCTACTTCAAGAAGGCTGGTGCAACGGGAGGTTACTTCTAGAGAGGAAGGCTACTTCAAGGGGGAGCTTGAAGTTACTTCAAGAAGGCTACCTCAAGTTGGTGCACTTACTTCAAGTGAAGGCTGTTCAAGGGGTGTAAAGAAAGTATTGTATTTTGTATAAATCCTTGTGAAGGTAATAAAATAAATACTTTCAAAATCCCAGTTGGGTAAGCAACCGGGTAGTGGACTGACAACTTTAGTGTTTGCTAAAGTTGGAACCACTCTAAACACCTGTCTCCTTCCATTTATAATTGTGGTTGTTTGAGTTAAATAATTGTTAAAATATTTAAAAACTCTATTCACTCCCCCTCTAGTGTTTTTCAATTGGTATCAGAGCAGGCTTCAAGGAGCTCTAATCGAGTCTTGAAGAATGAAGGGTGGTGGTGTTAACAACCGCAAGCAAAGGAAAAGCATGGACCAATCTTCAACAAGTTGCAATTGGTTCTTAGGAACAATGCACACTACACTTAACTGCCCATGGAGGTCGAAAAAGGAAGATGTGCATAAAGAATGCCTTATTGCTACAATAAGTGAAGAAGAAGAAGAAGAGGTAAGCCTTTTTGATTTATCTAAAGAAGAGCTAGTTGCGAGTCTGGAAGAGACACATAATAAATATATTGAATGCAAGAAGAAATTAAAGAAATCTAATAAAGCAAATGATGAGTTACATGCTAAGCTTCTTGCTCTCACATTTGAAAATGAATATCTCAAAAAGGTGATTGAAGATCATTATATTAAGCTAAAATCTATAGAAGCAAATTGCAATCTTCTTTCTCTAGAAAAATTAAATTTGCAAACTCAAGTAAATGATCTTCAAAAACAACCTATTTTATGTACACATCTAGATTATGATATTATTGTGAAAGAAAGAGATTCCTTGATATCTAATCTAGATCAAGCAAAGTTAGACATCAATAAGAGAATGGATGAGATTGTTAAGCTGCAACAAAAAGTTAGTAGCTTGAGTAATAATAACACTCTTGATAAAATCTTAAATAATTCTTACCATCAAATTGGAAGGAGAGGACTAGGTTACAAGCCTAAAGGAAAATCTTATCAAAAACCTAGTTGGGGAAGAACACAAGTTCCAAAGAGCCAATCTATGTATGTACCTAAAGGCACAAATACATATGTACCCAAGAACAACCTAGAACAAAATAATAGAAAGAGATATGAGGTTGATTCTATATGTTGTCATTACTGTTTGCACCTTGGACACTATTCTTTTTCATGTCCTTACAAGAAAAAGGATGTCGAGTTAGTATGGATTCCAAAACCCCCAAACTAAATGGATAAAATTAAGTTGAGATATGACCAAAGACTCTAAAGTTGTATATCTCTATGTCTATCTTAACTTAACCTAATAAGACACTAAGTTAATCCAAGAAATTAAAATTTCCAAATATACATCTTAAACTACTTGTTTTAGTTTGGATTATCAAAATGTATATGATTAGTTGAGATTTAACCTAAATCTTACTTTGATATTTAATCAAGCTTTAACTTTCATATTTTTGCTTTTACTTGTAAACAACTTCTGAAAACAGGTCTGAAACAATACAGAACCTTTCTCGGTCGAGAAAACTGTCGACCGAGAGAACTATCGGTCGAGAAATAGTCGACTGAGCAGGTTTCTGTTGTCAAGTCTGCAATAAATCTGTTGAATATGTCTTCAAGTAATCTATTTGCTATCAATTATGACTGATTTTACATGCAAAACAAAGTATACATTCTGGAAATTATTTTTGAAAACTTATATGAGATTTGGTTTATTCTCTAAATTATGGATCATATTAATTTAAGTCAAATTGCAGCCTATATGATCTGTTCCTTGATTTATTCACATAGAAATCATATATGGAATTTCATTACATCATATATCTTCACCAATTTCATTATTCAACCTTCTATAGATAACATTGATGTTTGGCGTATGAATAATGATTAGTGCATCCTTGATGATACATAGGCAAGCAAAGTGATTTTTTGGTAATATGCCATTTTAATGCTTGCAACACATAAGATAAATATTTCTCAATCTGTATCTTTTAAGAACTGTGATATTAATCATGCTTTCATATAAGAATTTTATGAGGATACAAGAAGAAGCAAAATTTGATATTCATGTAACTACAACAAAGCTTATATTTTAAGAAAAATCAAGGACAAATGTTTTCATATTGAGTATCATTTAGAATACTTCAAATTGATATCTAATCAAATTACATGCAAATATTATATATATGAATATTCAATTTGGAAATCTGCAAACTCGCCTCTTGGTTGAAACAACATTTGATCAAGGGGCGCTATGGTCGTAGTCAAAGTCGACCTAAAATAAGTTTGAAACAATACTTATTTGAATATTATTTTCTATTAGAACCATAAATTTATGATCACAAAATTGTCCAAATATTGGTAATAATATTCACAATATTACTCCCTTAGATAATATATATATGCTCTACAAAATTAGTCTATCATTTGCTTAAAAATTCATACTCAGTAAGTCTGTCGGTCGACAAATTCTTCGACCGACAACATCTCGGTCAACCTATCTCTTTCGACCGACAGACCTCAGACAAAAGTAACATCGGACACACTTCCGGTCGACAATTGCTCGACCGAGCCGATGTCGGTCGACAATTGTTCGACCGAGAATTGACCGTTGGATATGACCGTTGGAATCCGACCGTTTATGACCGTTGTAAATCCAACCATTGGGGGACGAGTGGCGCGTCTGCAATATGACCGTTGCGGACGCTCGGTCGACAAATTGTCGACCGACCTGGTCACTGGATTGTTATAAAAGGGACCAAAAACGGGTCATTTCTTCACACTTTCATATCCTTATTTCCATAGCTTCTCTCTAGAGAATTCTTGTGCAATCCTTTAGCTTCTTCATCCCTAAGACTTCCTTGCTTCTTCTCCACCTTAAAGCAAAGAAATGGCGTCATCATCTACACGTGGAAAGAAGAAGATTGCTAGCAGGAAAGGAAGGGCGGCCTCTCCACCATTGACGATCATCAACGACATCCCTTTCGTCGACGCAGATGCTGGTGATCGATATCTAAGGCTCTCCTCCAAAGCTCCTCTTCCACGACGGCCAGTTGAAGTCCTAGACTTCCTCAGCATCGTCGACCTGGAGGATCTTTTTGAGGTGCAAAATTTGAAAGAATTTCTTAACCCTTCTTTTCCCTCCTACTCTTCAAAAGTGGTAAATGAGTTCTATGCAAACCTCATCTCCCATACCGAAAATGAACATACCTTCTTCTATTCTATGGTCAATGGGCATAGCTTTCGATTTACTGAAGAGGATATTCTTGACATGCTAAACATTGACTTAGATGAATATCAAGACAATCTTGACCTTACCACTGGAAACCCACTTAATACATTTTCCCAAGGTGACCATACCGTCAGTCTTAGTGACATCAAAAGAACCATTTTTCAATCCAATACAACCTGTCACGAAGATAGGGGCACATACTACGCTATCAATCTCAAACCTGCAGCTAGGATTGTAAACCTTATTGTTTCAACAAACATACATCCTAGAGAAAATAAGTCTGAAGTTCCTATTTTTCGCATGTGTCTAATCTATGCCATTATCCAACGTATTCCCACAAATTTTATCCGCATCATTCTTAAAAACATGCTTGAGTTTTCTAGCAATCCCCCATATGCTGATTTTGTATGCCAAATTACTCAACATTTTCTTAAGACACAAATTGAGGATATGGGATACACATGGGAAAGAAGACCACAAAAAATAAGCAAAAACACAGTAGAGAAAATGGGAATTGATTTTGGTCACAAGAGGGCTAGGACGGAAGGTGAGACATCTACTCAAGATATACCACCACCACCTCCTCCTACCAACCCATCCTATGATCCCATCCAAAACACCTTAACCTATGTTGCTGGGTCACAATATCATCTAAGTAAACAACTAGATTATAACCATCATGCCATGACTTATCTAAACCAAAGAATGCAAACCCTTTCTCCAAACCAACCAGACAAATATCCTTATTCTTTAAATCCTGGCATGCTCAACCCATATAATCCTTCTTACAACTACTACCAAACTCCACCTCCACCATCTACAGATCTCACACACACTCAATTTTCATCAATGCAACTACAAGATATTGCTGCTCATTTCTGATTTGATCGTGTTCCTACCTTCTTGGAGGCGTATGCCTTAACCAAGACAGGTGCTCTGGAGTGGCAAACTTTGGTCCAATATTATGGAGCTGAGCCTTTTCTTGGGAAAGATCCTGATATTGATGTAATTCTTAAGTCTTTCCAGTGAGATTTGGAGTTGTATTAGTTGTAATGAAATCTTTGCATGATTATAATAAAAGACCACCTCTACATGATTTGGTTATCTTTCCATGATTGTAACAATTCTTTGTTTGTAATGAAATTGGTTATCTTTAATTCTTATAATGGATACTCTTCAAAAGCACATATGTCATCTTCTGATATGTTTCTTCTATGGCATCTTTTGAATATAAGACTATTATAGTAGAGCATACAAAACAAGGGGAGTAATCAATAACAATAAATTAAAACGGATGAAATCTTTGTAAATACCTAAAATTTAAAATTTTGGCTTTTAATGGACATTTTTTCATTGGATTTTGATGGGACATCTAATTAAGGGGGAGTTTTAATTCTTAAATGGATATCTTTTTGAAATGACAAAGGGGGAGAAATAAATATAAACTTAGTAATTATGCAAAACTCAATCAATGAGTTTCATAAACCTCTTGGATTTACACTGAAAGTTGCTATATTCCCTAAAGAGTTGGATTTCATGTTCCATAATTCATGGGGAATAATAAGCACACATTTTATAAACAAGAGGGAAATCTACAAAAGGTAATCTTAAGGTATGAAACTCATATGTCTTATATTTCCTTCATTTATATTTTGGAAATGTTTGTCATCTTCAAAAAGGGGGAGATTGTTGGCTAAATGGACATCTGTAAATCCCTTTATTTTGATAATGACAAACATTTCATTCTTGTTAATCTAACGTGCTACTTGAGTGTGCAGGAACAAGGTGGATGACAAAGTATTAGGGAAATCCATATGCTTACATATTTATACTTTCATGAAATGTAATCGCTTTGTAAAAACTTGTACAAATATATAATGTACAAGTACTTAGATTTCATGTAAATCAAGCGTTAGATTCTCCCTAGCTAAACATCACATTTAGATAGGTCATCCCCTTGAATAGTGTCACATATGCACACTCATACACACACTTAGTGCTTTAATTGGAAAAGTGAAACAGGGTCAATCTCGGTCGACTAACTCCTCGACCGAGACACTCTCGGTCGACAATCTTCTCGATGATAGACATGATGAAGGACATGTGTCGTATGGAGAACCACAACTTCCCCCAACCGCTGCCTATAAATAGCAGCTACAGGACTCCGATGGGACGGGTCGGAATCTCTCGAAAGGGTCGGAATCTCTCGAAAGCCAACTTGGGAAAGCATCTGGAGCTAGCATGTTGTGCCTCAGAGGTGTACCGGGCGACACTAGGTGAGCACTTCCCCGACCCGAGAGGGAGGGAATGGTTCACTTAGGATCGGCCCCGGGCACCGCTGCAGACCGATATCGGCCAACAAGGACACCCAATATGAGTACCCGATACTCTAAGCAAAACTCTGGCCCGACACGATACCAAGCCTGATACGCACATGTACCGGATATGTACAATGTGAATAATGATGTATATAAGGTTTTGGACCTTTCAGTAAGAGTTTTCTTTGGAATGGATCTCCTTGAAAAAAAGTTTTACTTTTTAGTGATTTTCGTTAATATGCTGTTTATGTTTAATTCCGCTTAATTAGTAACAATTTGTTCGAATGCCATTACAACTTCTTTGACTTTCCTCTCAATTAATTCATCTTCCTATACATGGATAAAAGAAATGCTAACTAGCGATTATTGAATTCCCTTTCAGAATAACATTCTAAAAAAAGAATAGGTTACCTCAACTTATGAAAGTCCCGCTTTTGGGATAGGTTTGCGCTGAGATGGCCCAAAGAACGCTTTGATGCCCACACCAGCGCCTGCACCCCTATCACATCTAGGATGCTCTGGGTTACCCAGAGCAACTGCTAGTTCATCACTTGTGCCCTGAGGGATGAACTTGCCTTCCTTGCTCTACTCGTGCAACTCTCGCTAATCCCCATCAATAGAAATTGGTAAGTAAACATAACAATAATCAATATCGATCGATTGATCTAAGAGTTGATTTTTACCATTTTTGTAGCTGCCTCAGCAGTTGCGGGCTTCGTTATATCTCCCTTATTGTTTTGCCTCCTAGCTATCCACATAGTATGGAGAGGCAGAGGTGCAGGAGTAGTACTAGAGGACTCTGCAATCTCCTGAGTAGCAGTAGGCTAAGCAGTAAACTCAGCCTGTAGTCTTTGGTGAACACCTGCATATCCTCTTGGACCCATTGTGTGGTCGTACACATTCAGTGCACGCCTTGCTCATTGAGCATCACTGATAGCCTAGTTAGTAAACATATTGATTTGGTTAGTAACACTAAAGATTAATCTTGAATAGGTGAATACATAAGAACGTATATTAATTAAATTGGGAGTGGCACTTAATACCTTGAATTCATCAGTTTTTCTTTGGGTAAAAAACTCCTCCCAGTCTCTGGGGTCCAGGTAGTTCCATTGTTCTGTTGCTATCTTCTTCCTAAATTTTTTTTTTTAAAGAGAATACAAACAAAAAATATTAGTGTAGAGTTAGTCAAACAGTGATCAATGTCTAGAATTGGAAATCAATCAAAAACCTATTCTCAACATCGCATATGTAATCTCAGGTGAGATTGGTCCTATAGTTCCTTAGAACCCTCCCACATCGTTGCATCACACATTTACAATGCAACTTTTCATCTAGATCAAATATGCTATGCAAAATAGAATTTCTATTAACTAGTATCCTAAAAATTAATAATCTACAAAAAATAAAATTACAAATAATAATAACTCATGCATAGTTCCTTCCATACAAAGTCTTTCTTCCCCTTAGGAACTTTATGCCAAGATTCTACGTTAGGACTACAATGGCTACGAGTAAGAACCCCAAGATATGAAATAAAAGAGTTGCGGTTCACTCCAATTGGATTTCCTGCATGATCAAAATCCACAACTAGTTTGGGTCCATTGCCCCTTTGTTGTAGTAACTTGTTCATCAGTGTGATGCCCCTCACTTTCTCAATTTTTTTTGCTACTCATCAAGTGCCCCAATTTCTTCAGGGGGTACATCACCAACCTAAACTTTGACAAAAAAAAAAACACACTTACAAGGATATAACTATAAATGAACATATAGATAGAAACCTCAGGGATATATTTTTAAAACTTACATTGTGAGGCAGCGCATTGACATCATCACCCTCACAGTAATCATCAGCACGATCATCAGGAGAATGCTCAGCCATCTGAAAGTTCACATTCACATTGTAAAGTAATTCACATTGTAAAGTTCACTTTGTAAAGTTCACGTTCACATTGTAAAGTAATTCACATTGTAAAGTTCACATTCACATTGTAAAGTTGACATTGTAAAGTTCACATTCAGAAAAATAAAACATATAAAAAATATAAACATGCATGCCTCTATTATTGCGATCTTTTATCAATTAACAATCCTTCATTGTGATCTCCGTGCACATACAAGTCATCATTAGCTTCAATATTTGGTGGTGTTGGCAACCCAACTGATAATGGACTGGAGTCATCATACTTATCATAGTACTGTTCTTCATCTATAGGATCTTCAATGAACTATCTTTTACCATGAAGAACAACCGACCATTTATCATTTGCAGGATCATCAATATAAAATAATTGTTTCACCTGTGATGCCAATATGAATGGTTCACCCTTCTCGCCAATGTTTTCAAAGTTCACTATTGTGAAACCCAATTCATCCACTATAACTCCATTAGTGTTATCAACCCAATTACATTTAAAGAGCAGAATACTGAAATCTACGTAGTCAAACTCCCATATGTCTTCAATGACACCGTAATATGATATTTTAGCTTCACATAGACTCTTATCCTTTGCACTTGCAAAAAATAATGAAGACGCTTGAATGGCGACCCCACTGTTTTGGACGACACTCTTATCATCTTGACACTTTGTGTAATATGAGAATCCATTTATGTCAAACCCTTCATAAGAAATAACATTCAATTTTGGTTTAAAGGCGAGGCATTTGATAGTTTCAGTAAGATTATCTAGTGTTTGAGATAGTTGATTTAAGACTTTATTTTCAAACCACTTAATAAATGTCTTGTTATGCTCTCTAGCAAGCCACATTGAATTGGCTTGAGGATATTGTCTCTTGATGAAATTGGTATGTTCCTCGATATAAACACTCACTTCATCGATGTTGTGTAAAATATACAAGTGACCTTGTTCCAAATGCTCACAACTGATTACTTTCATCTGTGATCCCAAAATTCCTTTGCCAAAATGCTCCTCAATATTCTTGTCATTAACAGGAGTGTCATTACCATTCAGAAAGGCATTGCAAAATTCCATAACCTCTCTCTCCACATAACCCTCAATAATACTCCCTTCAGGCCGATAACGGTTTCAAACATCACCTTTAAAAATGCTCATGTATCGTTCAAAGGGATACATCCAATGCAAGAAAACCGTTCCCAACATTTTCACTTCCCTAGTCAAGTGGACAACAAGATGTACCATGATATCAAAGAACAAAGGAGGAAAATACATCTCAAGCTGACATAGGGCAACAACCACTTCTCTTTGCAATTTATCAAGAGTATCAAGGTCAATAACTTTACTGCACAGATTGTTGAAAAAGAAACAAAGTCTAGTGATTGCAAACCTTACATGCTTCAACAATATAGATTGAATTTCCACAGGCAATATTTGTTGCATTAGTGTGACAATCATTAGATTTAAGACCTATCAACTTCAGATCTTTCATTGATACCAATGTACGGATGTTGGATGAGTAACCCTGTGGCACCTTAACATTTACCAAGCATTCACAAAAAGCTTTCTTCTCCTTTCTCGACAATGTGTAACAAGTGGGAGGTAAGTATGTTCTCCGATCACTACTAACTACTTCTGGTAATTCTGTCCTTATTCCCATTTCACGTAGGTCTATTTTGGATTTTATCCCATCTTTAGTCTTACCTGGTATATTCAATAGAGTACTGATGATGCTATCACAAACATTTTTCTCAACGTGCATGACATCGATACAATGCCTGACTGCCAAAGAACTCCAATAAGGAAGATCCCAAAATATTGACTTCTTCTTGAATAAAGATTTGTCACTCCGTGTGGCCATCATACATTGTGATCTCTTACCAAATTCATTGGCAAAGTCTTTTACTCTTTCATAAACATCCTCCCCTGGTATAGGTTTAGGTTCACTCTGTTCCTCATTCCGTCCATTGAATGCTTTGTGCAACCTACGATACAGATATAATTTTGGAAGAAACCTTCAATAACCAAGATATACAGTCTTGCCACTGTGTTTTAGTTGTATTTAATCAGTGTTCTCTTCACATATAGGACACACTTTAGATCATTTTCCACTATATCCAGACAAATTCCCATATGTTGGAAAGTCATTCACAGTGCAAAATAACATAGCGTGCAAATGAAATGTCTCTCTTCGTGAAGCATCATAGGTCATCACACCTTTACCCTAGAGTTTCTTCAAGTCATCAATTAAAGGTTCAAGATAAATGTCGATATCATTCCCAGGTTGTTTAGGGCCAGATATCAACAATGACAACATAATACACTTATTTTTCATACACAACCAGGGAGGAAGATTGTATATAAAAAGCATAACTGGCCAAGTACTATGTTGGCTGCTCAATGTCCCATACGGATTCAGCCCATCTATACAAAGCCCAAGTCTTAGATTCCTGACTTCTTCACCAAATTTAGGGTATAATAAATCAATCTTCTTCCACTGTGGGGAATCAGACGCATGTCGTAGGATCCCATCATTATTTTTCTTAACATCTGCATGCCACCTCAAATTCTTCACATCTATCGGATTGGCAAACAAGCATTGAAATTGTGGTATTATAGGTAGATACCACATCACATTGATAGGAGAACCAATTTTGGACTCCCCCGAAGTCGTCAATTTATACCCTGACGCACCACATTTGGGACAATCTTTCAAATCCACATAGTCCTTTTGAAATAATACACAATCATTCGGGCATGTGTGTATCTTCTTGGCCTCCATTCCCATTGGGCACAACAATTTCTTTAACCGGTATGTTGAGATTGGCAGCTTGTTTCCTTCAGGAAGAATTTCTTTCAACAAAGACAACAATGACGTGAAGCTTTTGTCGCTCCATCTATTGTTAGCTTTCAACTTATACAATCTCAACACAACGCTAAGCTTCGTAAACTTACAACTTGTGTATAATGGGATCTCAACATCATGCATAATGTTTCTAAACATGGGAGGTGGATCGGTGTGCTCTACCCCACAACTATCCAACATCGCATCAACAATGTCTACTGGAACTAGTTTGTTCACATCTACGTCATCAGAGATAATTTCTTCTTCCACACAAGAACTACTATCGATATCCACTAATTTCAGGTTTGAAATCTGTTACAACCCCACCTCCCGATAACCCCCAATTAAGGGAGACCGAGAGGTTGAAGCCTCACCCATAACTTCCAGATCAAAGGTTCGGCAATTAACCAAGAATAATTATCAAATTTTAACCTACTATACTTAAAAGATGTAAGAAAATAAAAACTTGCATACCTTTTTGAAAACTTGGATCTCTAAACTTCTATCCACTTAAGGATTCTACATCTAACTAATCCTCCTTGTTTTTAACTTCATGTATTTCACAATATGACGATTTACTGTTTGTCCTTTTGGCTTGTACCTAAAACGCCGACAAACAAAATGTCGGTCAGCCGAAGCTGGTATGTGGGGGAAACAATAAGCGTGCAACTATGATAACAACATAATCATTCAATTAATCATTTAACAATCAAGATTACGTTTTAAATATAACTCTGCGATCCATGAGTACCCTATCCTCTGTGCTATCCCTGCAGTGGACCTAGATACTACCTTCCTTATGGTAGATCCCCATTAAACCCCTCATGGTCCCACCTATAGGTGAACCAGTTTCTAGGGTTGAGTCACATGGTACTACTCGTAAGTAGCCCACTCCTTAACTCATGGCAGGCTAATGAGTCTAATGGCACTACACGTAGGTAGCCTAGTTTCTAACTCTCGGTAACCTAGACCTTTCTCTAGGATTACCCTTTTTTTTAGCCTTTTCAAAGAAATAGAGGTGGACCTGGATCTAGCCAGTTATATATGCACATTTATAGTGATAATCATAGTCACTTTATAGTTGCATGAAATAAATAGACATCCAACAGTTATTTTCAAGCAACCGATTAAAACTTCGGGAATCACCGTGAAACTAGAATGATTATTCATAAGCGTAACCACATACCTGATCTGATGATTTGAACAGAAATATCCATGCAAATAAGAATCCAAGAAAACAAGCATTTTCAACAAGATCCTAAAATAGTCATGTAATTCCCTTTTTATTACTCATGTCATCAAGATCTATTAAACTTAGCTCACTTCCTAGGGTTTCTAGTTCACTTTTAGGGTTTCCATTGCAATTAGGGTTTCCCTTCATCTTTTAATATTTCAAACCCTAATTTTATACCATTACTCATAAACCCTTATTATCTTATCTATTCTTTAACATTAAGGTTATCTTAACCACATATAACCCTATTCTTGGATTTAGAGGCACCATTAACAATCAATTAATTTCATTAATGCTTCTTTTACATTAAAGCTACCATTTTATCCTTTTAATTCATGACAAGATTTCTATGCTCATTTATCATCAATTCAAAGTTCATTATGGTCTAATCACATATGAACTCGATTTGCCATTAATACTTCCTTTTATTCATGAGAAAACCCTAATTACTACTTTTAGGGTTTTTATCCATGATTAGGAACTTGAAAGCTCGAAAAAGATTAAAACCATCATATAACAACATATTTTCACATTTTTCAAATTAACTATGATCTTATCCTCTTTGACCCTAAATTAGGGTTTCTTAATGCTTAATCATTCTCATATGGGGTAAAAACCCTAAATCATGCAATTTTACATCTAGATCAGGTTCAAAGCTAACATTATCATTCAACAGGTTATTAATACTTCAATTAACCCATCAAGCATACTAGATTCAACCTTCAATCACAAATAGGGTTTTTAACCTAACTTTAATGCACTTTTCATCAACTTATTGTACTTTTGCAATCAGAAACGGAATCAATCCTTAAAGTATTTTAATTGGATTTATCACGTTTTTCTGATCAATTTACATATATCACATTATTTCATCCGAGCATTGTAGCAATGTCTATGATTTTTGTAAGTTTATCACTTAATTGACCAATCAGAAACTGACATGTCAACATTAAATCTTTAATATCAATTTACCAAAACTCAAAGAAGAAGGAGGAAATGTCTCGGCCACCCTTGGGTCGTGCACGTCCGAGTAGGGGTATAAGAGTCATTTGACTCTATCTTTCCTCCTTCCTCACGACGCGATCCCTATGCACTTCGCGTACAGGATGCCGTCAGCCACTGATACTCCTCGCAACGCCATCGACCACCGCCACCTCCCTCAGGAGAACCCCACCGCGCTCAACCTGTTCCATGATTCCAAACTGCCCCTTTTTCTCTCACACTCGCATGAGGGATGCTCTACATGTGGTGTCCAGCACTGCCAGTGTCTCCTCCGGAGTCCATGGCATGGCGAGTGGCGACTCCGACCGCCAGGGCTTGTCTTGCCCCTATCGCCGCAAGGCCCAGAGGAGAAGCGTGATGATGGTGTTCCACTCGCCGCCATCCGCTGGGAGGAAGGAACATTGCAGGAAGGGTTTAGATGACCACGAGGTCTGAAACTAGAAGTTTGGAAATTTCAGGCATGCTTGGCGGTCGTGGTAGTGGCGTAGCAGAGCCGGCAGATGGATCTTGGTTGGCGCAGAGGCATCGACAACCATGGCACTGGTGAGGCTATGAATTGCCAATTACAGATTATGAGGAAGAAGGAGAGACATGTCTCTCTGTTCTCATGGATGACAACGACACCTTGAAGGTGGCTTTCCGAGATTGGCTGGGTAGGGTTTTAAGCAGACTTCATGGAGGCAATCCCTCTGCCACGCTATTGCAATCATCATTAAATGAGTTTATGCCCATCGCACCCTTCCTGACATGGAAGGGAATATGGTCTTTATATATACATAAGGTTTATAATATAGGATAGAGGATTGGCCTTCAAGTTTGCTTAACGTTGGCAAGACATCCCTTTTAGGAAGTACTTAATTGTAATCCTTATTCATTATTTTTCTTTTCTTTTTATCATATTAATATTGTTAATTTGTCGATTTAGTAAGGAGTGAGGCATCTATTTTTTTTCCTCTCTTCTATTCTTACCTTCTCCATTGGGACTCCTTGGATCCCAAGAAATCCTAAGAATTCGAAATTCCTCATGAAGGATAATTCTCATCCTTCTAGATGCATCTACATGCATTATTTCTCATTATCATGTTTATTTCTTATTAAAATATTTCCTTTCGAGGATTTCTCTTTTATTTTCCTCATTGATATTCCTTTTATCCTTAGGAATCCTTTGGATACGAAAATCCACCAAGAATAACTTAAGTATACCTCTTTTCACTTGTTTTCCACATTTTATCATTATTTTCAATTTATTTCTTAATAAAGAAATACTTAATTAATATTTTCTTTTCTTATTGCTTTCTTTTTGCAACCTTGGACTCCTTGGTACCCAAGGAACCCAAGAAGCATGAAATCCTCTTTGTATTTTCCTTCTAGAGGTTTCTACATATTTCTTTTCTTAAAAATTCAATTATCCCTTTACTAATTGAATTTCCTTGTTATTTGGGCCCAATAGCCAATAAAGCCCACAACACAATCATCAAGACTATTGTAAACGAAATCCATTTATTTGAAGCAAATTATATCATTATTTGTTCAAATATATTTAATATGAGAAATTACATTTCTCACCAAATGAACCCAAAATTTGGGGTTGTAACAAAATCTCTCCATGCCAGTGCCATTCTGTATAGCCTTGTACAATCCCGTTGCACATGACATGACTTTTGATTTCGTCACCGGTGCTGATTTTAAAGTTGTTACCGCAATGCCTACATGGACAGTAGAACCTATCTCCATATTGTTTCCTATGTTCCTCGGCAAATCTAATAAACTGATCAAGATCAAAAATAAACTCTGGTGTGTAGCGATTTGGAATGGACATCCATGATCTATCCATTCTGCGATCAAAGAGAAAACAAGTATACATTAGAACAAGATTAGGGTCTAGGGTTAAAAGATTAGAGTTTATGGTTAAAACTTTAGGGTTTAAGGTATTATATAAAATAAATATGTACCACCTATCCCATTCTTGAATACCTAATATCACTAGTAAGTGTATAATGTGTATTGGGTTTTCAAGAAAATTTCGGCAACATTTCCCCGCTATTCTCCAAGTACATATGTACTTAGAGAACAAATGGGGAAATGCTACCAAAATTTTCTTGAAAACCCAATACACATTATACACTTACATCCTAAGTGAGATTAGGTGTTCAAGAACATTCCCAAACTGGGGACTATCCAAGATTTACTCCTAATGAGTAAATCTTGGGCGGGTTTCTAGGCCAACAAAATATAATACCAGTCCCTTGTTCACAACCCCATTCAACACACAATTTTCTTATAAAAACACTTTTGGACAGACATAACAACATAGAAAAAAACTCATGTCACAACATAAACATGTCCTTAACCTAATATACATATATTTGTAACAAAAATCATTAGGAAGGCCATTCACATTGTTTCTTGCAAGAACATCATGATCTCCCCATACCTCATCCAGGCTCGTCATCATATGTGTGATACATAAGCTTAATACAACATTATTTAAAAGACATGATGTTCATGTGATATCAACTTAGGGTTACAACAACATAGAGAGAGAAAGTACTCTATCATTATAATAATCACACAAGAGGCTATGTACCATCATCTCTTACTTGCATTAGGGTTAGGTTAAGAATTATGAGCTGAATTAGGTCAAGCGTTGTCAGCATATATGGAGTCAACAACACATAATGAACATATAGTCTAGTAATCTACATCAACCGTTCAGATTCGGGGCTCAGGATGTGTGGGGGAGTGTTAATAACCGTGAAGCAGATAATAGGCGCAGAAGCAGAAGAGGAGGAAGAAGGATACCTTTTGAGGAAGAAGATGAGCAATGACGACAACGGTGAGCAGGGAGCAGGGAGCGGCGGCGAGCAGGGAGCAGGGACCGATAGAGAGTAGGGAGCAGGCAGAAGGGAGCGGCGTCGGCGGCTATTAGGGAGCAGGGACTGGCGAAGAGTAGGGAGCAGGGAGAAGGGAGTCGCTGCGGCGGCGAGTAGGGAGCAGGGACCGGCAGAGAGTATGGAGCAGGGAGCCGGGAGCAGGCGAGCAGGAAGAAGGGACGGCGGTGGCGAGCAGGTGAGCAGGGAGAAGGGAGCGGCGAGTACAGTAGTGGTGATGGTGAGCGGCGGCAGGAATCACACAAGTCGCTAGACCTAAGTGGAGTCGGCAATGAAATATAGAGAAGGAGAAGAATCTGCTTTGCGCGTGTGCTATTAAGTTAACAATAGGCGGTTTTCTAAAAAAAGTCTAAGATTAGGGTTTCCTTCATATTTATGTGGATTAAAAACCCTAATACATGTGTCTAACTTGAAATTGCAATGGTGATTTTGGAAACAACTAGATGGGTGAAGAGTGTTTCTAGGAGTCTGAATTGAGGTATGTTTGGATCTTGTATTATTCGTGATTGAGAAACTTCTCTCTCTTATGTATGTTTGCATATTCTATTATTCACATTGAGCAATTGGCCTATTTTTATCTTTCTCTTAGTCCCATGGACAATAGCCTACACAAAATCTCTTTCTTTTGAGAGCATGATTTCATTATTAAAAACAATCGACGCTTATAGCAATAGGCATCAGTCATCACAAACAAACCAACACCTTTGTTCAATGATAGTCATCAGTTTCAACTAGAAAAACTGACGTCTATCTACATATGCCGACAAAAAAAATGTTCTCGAATTATGACCATAGTCGTCAGTTGTCATAGAAAATCAGTGCCAAAGGGGGTGAAAATTTTCGCAGGGACAGCGCGCGAAAACACATCGGTGTCGGTTATTGCAAGAAAACCGACGATAAAAATGGGCCGATTTCTGTCTCGCGAAAAAACATTAGTCGTCGGTTGATTTGTTAACAACCGACGTTGTATGTTAAATTTTGGAGGTAATTTTTTTCACTGGAAAATTCAAATTTGGCGGTCGATTGCTTATTGAGGAACTGACACTAAAGAAAAAGTGATACCTGTGTCTGACTGCTCTTCACATATAGATGTCAGTTTGTGTATTCAATTGACGCTTTAGGGTTTAGGTGTAGGTTTCTTATATAAAACCGACGCCTGTAAATGTGATGTTATAAGCCAGTTCTATACTAGTGGTACATGACAAAAGGAAGCCTTCAAGATCATCTTCAAGGTAATTATATAAAGTCAAGCTTGTGAAAATTTTATTTAAGTGTAAATGTATTTAAGATTAAATTCTAAGAAATAGATTCATATAGTCTTCACAATATGAAAGAGTATATTGGTTATATGTAAAATATAACTTCCATGAATCTATAACTATATCATTGTAAGTAATATTGATTACATGGAATTCTAATGATGTGACAAAAATATCATTGTCAAAATGTGTTAAACACATATCTATAGATGGTCACATTCTTAAAACTAAAAAGCATATCTGCATGTCTAGGTAGACGTAACAAACTTAACAATCCATTGACTTGGATGAATAGGTTATGCATAGCACTTGATGCTGCATAAGGTAATATAGTTGAAAGGCTATATCATTTAAATACCTTTTATCATTTGTTGTTTCAGAAGCAATGACATTGTTGTTGTAGGACTGGAATATCTACACCATGTTTGCAAGCCTTCCATAATTCATAGAGATGTGAAGACGAACAACATACTTCTTAATCATAATTTTGAGGCCAAAATTGCTGACTTTGGCTTGTCGAAGATTTTTGAAAAAGAAGATTATACACAATTTCAACAAAAGTTATTGGAACTCCAGGTTACGTAGATCTTGAGTAAGATTCTTTGGATGTCTTATTCATACTTAAAAATAATAAACCTTAATTTAGGTAACATTCTTGTGTCAAGGTTCCAAGGGGTTGTCAGATCCTTTGGTGGGTTCTCCCTATTTGGGGCTCTATATTATTCAGTTAAAATGTTTCCATGAGAAGATAAATACCTAGAAACATAAAATGAGTGAACAATGTCATTGTCAATAAATGTTTGTCAGTTTTTTTGAGGATTTCTAATATGTATTATAACAAGGGTGAAACTAAGATACTATTATGCTAGAAAATAATGGCCATATAGGTAGTGCAATAAGTTTTATGTGTTAGTTTCTAACTTGCAAACCATATTTCTACTTATCCATATTTGTTCTCACTATACCAAAATTATTGAGTATCATACCAGATTATAATCTACTAAGATACAAAAATTATTTTATATAGAACATTGAGTAGTACATTGAACTTTTAAGTAAGTACCAAAAGATAATCTATTTTTTACTTCTATGATATAAGTGTGGTATTTGGAATTGCACTAGGAGACATTTCACTCAAGTGAAACTGAATATATACCAGATTCAAGCTACAACCAAATTATTTTAATTGTTAACCACACGTGTTACCATACATAATATAGGATTCCCTACTAATCCTAAGTTTCCTAATGAATTCATATGTATAATGATCCAAAACATATCCAAAAACTTTGAAATGGGAGTTAGAGAATCAATAAAGAAAATATTATTTATTCCAACTACAATCCATGTATAAAGATGGAATGCATTATTTTCTTCTTCATATACAAGATGACTACAATGTTACATGATACACCAATATCATTTCAATCAAGTCCAACTTCGCTTCTTGGTGCCTCTCAATATCATTTTTAGATATATTTAATGTGATTAAAGGTCAAAAAAACCCAAGAGTCTTTCAAATGGTAAAATCTATCCAAAACAAAATGGGAGATCATGGTTTAGCCAAATGTACAAGAAGGTAAAATGGAGTTCATAAAAACCAGAATTATTCACATAAACATATTGTTACAACCTCAATTTTACGTGTGTTTTCATAATTGAAATGTAATAACTTTATGAATATGGACTTGAATTGAGAAGGTTGTATGATTTGTTCCAAAGGATAGATTTCTTTGTAAATCTCCCTTTTGATAGGAATTTTGTGATTCCTACTATTATGTTAATACAATAATGGATAGAAAAAAGAAGAAAAGAGGAAAAGTCCAGATAATAAGAAAACATAAAAGATAATGTATATTAAGCAATATATTTATGAGAAATACATAGAAATATCTAGAAAGTGGCATTGATGGCCACAATTGAATGAATTTCGTTTACATATGATTTCTAATGGAAGAAATAGGAAAAGAGGAAAAAGGAAATAAAGGATAAAGAGAAATCCTTGAAAAGAAATCTTTTAATAAAGAAATAAGTAAGATAATGAGAAATAATAGATGTAGATGCATCTAGAAGGATAATAAGTATCCTTCAAAAATGATTTTGAAATCTTAGGATTTCTTGGGGTCTAAGGAGTCCCAGTGGAAAAGAAGAAAGAGAAAATACAAATAATATAAAAGTATTAATATGAGGATACTGTGCTATATAGTTAATGACTTTTTGGTGTTATCAAAAAGAGATACTATTTGCTTTAAGGAAGTAAAATTTCATGGCCAATGGATTAAAAGCCAAATATAGAAGATAAAAGAGGTAAAATTCGGATTCCTTAATAACCAAGGATCATGGATAAATAAGGAATTATTTAATGAGAGAATTTATTCTTAACTAAGAAAAGTAGGTTTCCTAATGAGGAAAGGCCTTGTTTTCTTTATGGGAAAGCATGTTAGGGCGTGGCTACCCTCCCCTATATAAGGGTTGGACCCTTAGCCCCGAGCCCAAGAAGATCTCAGGCATCCCACTCTCTCCTTATTCTTGTTTCCACAGAAACCCTAATCTAGAGGAGTAGAGCAATCTCTGGAGCAACGAGGAGCCGTGACGGGGTGCGTTGGAGGCATGATGCTTCCCTAACAACCTAAGGGAGCTTGGCCATCATCTCCTTGCTCTCTCTTTCGCTCTAGCCACCTGCAGCATGCCTGTAAGGCCAGCCGACAAGGATGCAACTGCAAGCCTGACCCCAGTCGCCTTGGCCACATCTTGGGGCCTCTGCGGGTGCGGCGGAGGTGAAGGGACCCTCACCGGTACCCTTCGAGCCCTGGGGAGGAGGGGGTGGCCTCACGAAGAGCTACAGTCGGCGGCTGAGTAGGGTTCACGAGGAGGAAGATGATCGGGGTGACGTTGGACAAAATTGCCCCTCCAGGTACTACTGAACTAGGAAGCTATATGGGGGTATAAGAGTCTTTTCGTTATGTTCTCGGTAGAGCTACGTAATGCATGGGATGGCTGACGTGTCAACATCCCATTGGTCCAAGTAAGTGAATCTTGCAAAATTCGTATTTAATTAATGGTAGCTCAGATTTGTACATATAATATATGAAATTTGCTCAGAAAAATATGAGGAATCCATGAAAAATAGTTTTAGAGCCTAATTCCTCTTGAAATGCGAAAAGTAGTTAAAGTTGTCAACTTTAATGCATTAATGATTAAGAAACCCTAATATTGATGTCAATGAGATTAAGAAAGGTATTATGGGTGTTTTTAATTAATATTAACCTATTGATTATAAAAAGGACACATTAGATCCAGAAGGATGATCTTTATGCGTAGTTTGATTAATGTAGGGTTCCATGTACATGAATATGCTTTAATGGGCCTTGAAACCCTAATTTTGCTAATTATGACTCTTAATGGCTTTAATTGTTCAAATCCATGAATAAAGTTGAAATATGATGATTTTAAGCTATTCTGAGAATAAAAGTTTCTAATTGCGGATAAATACACTTAATTTGGTAATTAGGGTTTCCTAGTGGATAAATGTGGAATTAGTGATAAATTGTGTTCGTATGTGAATTAGACTATAATGAGATATGAGTTGTCAATTCGAAAGAAATCGAACATGATAATTGGGCTTAATGATCTTGACATGACTTAAAAAAGATAATGATGGTAGTTTTAGTGTAAAAGAGATGTATTAGACTCAATTGACATTCAAGTATGCCTATGATGATGAAATTAGGGTTTGTGGACTAAAAGAGCATTAAATGTGATAAAAGAATTATGGAGGCTATGACCCTAATAAAACCCTAAACACTACTACAGAAATGGCTTATAAAGTCACTTTTCAAGGTGTCGGTTGTATACATAAACGGACACCTAAACTCTACAGTGTCGGTTTATAACATAAACCGACATACAATCTATGAAGGTCGACCAGACACGGGTACCACTTTTATTAAGTGTCGGTTAATTAATAAAGAACCGACACATAAAATCAACCGCCAAAACCAAAATTCCAGCGAAAAAATTACCTCCAAAATTTCACATATGGCGTCGGCTCATAAATGAATAACCGACGACCAAAGATTATTCGCGGGATAGGAATAGTTGTCGGTTGTCTTTTAGTTAAAAATCGACGACTATAATCTAGTATAGGCATCGATTGTTGGAAAAGAACCGACACTGTTGGTTTAGTTGTCAGTTATTTTGAATAACCGACGCTTATTGTCAACTTAATATCTCACCAGCGCGAGCCACTCTTCCCCCTTTCCCAGTTTCATTCCCAATTTCAGTTAGGTCTGACGATTTCTTGCTCGCCCCCGCCGGTCGTTGCTCCTCCGCCGCCGCTGCCGTGCTCCTGCTCCTGCCCTCGCCGCTGCTCCGTGCTCACCGGCGGCCGTGCTCCTACTCCTACTCCTGCCCTCTGTGCTCACCGGTGGCCGTCCGTGCTCCTGCTCCGTGCCCCCACCGCTGCTCCGTGCCCTCGCCGCCGCTGCTCCGTGCCCTCGCCGCCGCTGCTCCGTGTCCTCGGCGCTTCTCCTCTCTTTTCCGCCGCCTCTGCCGGTGGTTGCTGTGCTCCGGCCGCTGCTCTTCTCTTCCCTCAAGGTATGCCTGCCCGCCCTACCTTCTTCCTTCTTCCTCTGCTCCGGAGGCTGCTTGGGCGGTGCCAAGGCACGCCCAAGCAGCTGCTAGGCGTTTTTTTTTAAAGTTATTTACTTATTTGTGTTT
This sequence comes from Alisma plantago-aquatica, assembly GCA_963693085.1. Taxonomy (NCBI): domain Eukaryota; kingdom Viridiplantae; phylum Streptophyta; class Magnoliopsida; order Alismatales; family Alismataceae; genus Alisma; species Alisma plantago-aquatica. Next base: position 634,289,752 of record OY856415.1, read on the forward strand.
AGGGTTTAGGTACTAATTTTGTGCTTCTACTGAGTTGAATCCTCTATTGTCTATACAATACATGTAATTTTGATCAAGTGATGATATGTAAATGTGGAAATAAGTTAGTAAGGTATCAATGATAAGTCTGCTGTAATGTGATGCAAAATAGTTATTGTATCATGCATATCTTAATACTTTTTTGTTTTATAGTTGTATAGGGTGTTTTATGTGTGACAAGTCTATTGTTTCATAGTTGTGCATACCTGCGAGTTATCAGGAACACCTAAATGAATGTCTAACACCTAAATGAATATCTAGTTATGTATTTTCCTAGTATCGTGAAAGATTCTCAATCATGTGTATCACATGGGATTCTTATCTCAACACAATGGACTGCAATATATGCATCTAATGCCTTAAATGGAAGACTCGAATGTTATAAAATCCCATCAAAGTAGGTAGAAACAACTTATATATATTTAGATGTTAATAATTCCATGAAGTGCACATTATCTTACTCAGGAAAAGTATGTGTATAATGTAGGATTAGTTCCATATAATGGTTCTATTTTAGTAAGCACCTAGAAACCCGTCCAAGATTTACTCATTAGGACTAAATCTTGGATAGTCCCCGGTTTGGGACTGTTCTTGAACACCTAATCTCACTTAGGATGTAAGTGTATATTGTGTATTGGGTTTTCGAGAAAATTTCGGTAGCATTTCCTCGTTTGTTCTCTAAGTACATATGTAGACTTCTTTTCAAGCTATCATGTCTACCACAATAAAGTTGGTTATGACAAGCAATAAAAGGTTAACTGATGTTATACAACTTTTTCTGAAAATATATAACATCGTTATATGTACTTACACTTTGTTAATACTAATATTGTGCAGTCTCTGTCCACCCATAACAGCCACTATGAACTGGGCCTCTATGTCAATGTTAACGTTCCCTATTGAAGAACAATTGGACATCATCCTAGATGATCGTTCCTTAAACCAATTGGTCATACCCAAACATTGGCATTTTCTAAAAGGAAGACACTACATGCCTGGTAAAGTGACCATAACTTTTGGCAATTATTCACATGTTATCGAGGTTGAGTATGATTTGGCGGGAAATCTTGTATCAAAATCCGATTGGCGTGATTGGATTGGAGAGATGCATGTGGTCCGTTGCAACAGGCTTTTTCTCCGTCCAGTTGGCCATAATTCCATCAAAGTTTGGATAACCAACATCAACTGCGAGACCCCCGATCATCTACTGCGGTATGAGCGCACGACGTCGCATATCAGCTCGGACGAATCTGAATCTGAGGCCCCTGTCAATTCAGATTCGTCTAAATACAGTGAGGAGCTTCGTGACACAGCTTCATCATCAAAAAGAAGTTATTGATGAGGGACCATGTTGGTGTAGTATTTAGTTGTCTATCTATCTAGACTTGTCTGTATTAATAGTTTTTTTAATTATGCGCATGTTTAGGCGTACACCAACCCCTTTGTTTAGTTATTGTTTAGGGGTACACCCCTGTGTGTGGATGTAAAAAGAGATTAATGAATGGAACTGAAAGTTGCTACATGAATGCTTATAACTGAAGTGTGTGTTCCCATGAATGTTCCCATTTGCATGATTACACTACTATTTTCTCATATTGTATAGTCTATTTTAATATGACATACTTACTTATATCTTGCTTAATGATGAACTGTAATGCACACATGTGACATGCTTGGAATGTAAATGATGAACTTTTCCCTAAATTGCCAATCATGCTTTTAAAGACATCAATAATCACCCTAACTTGAAGAACTAGGATTTTAGGTATAAGAATGACAACACATTATTTGTTGGCCTAGAAACCCGTCCAAGATTGACTCATTAGGAGTAAAGCTTGGATAATCACCGGTTTGGGACTGTTCTTGAACACCTAATCTCGCTTAGGATGTAAGTGTATAATGTGTATTGGGTTTTCAAGAAAATTTCGGCAGCATTTCCACGTTTGTTCTCTAAGTACATATGTACTTGGAGAACAGCGGGGAAATGCTGCCGAAATTTTCTTGAAAACCCAATACACATTATACACTTACTAGTGAGATTAGGTGTTCAAGAATGGATAGGTAGTACACATTTATTATATATAATAATGACATCACATGTATTTGTTAACCCTAGACCCTAATCTTGTCCTAATATATACTTGTTTTCTCTTTGATCATAGAATGGATAGATCATGGATGTCCATTCGCAATCGCTGCACCCCAGAGTTTATTTCTGGTCTTGACCAGTTCATTAGATTTGCCGAGGAATATAGGAAACAACCTGGAGATAGGTTCTACTGTCCATGTAGGCATTGGAAGTAGTCTTTAGCATTAAAAGCTCATTTTAGGTCATATATGCAACATTATACCATTTTAGGGTTCAAAGATGGATAAATCTCGAATCTTTATACATAAAAATGTACAAGGTACTAATATTAAGCTATAATCATGTCTTGGGGCATAAAAGACCAAGATCATGCATTTAAGTAGGGTAATCATCTTAAAAAGACTTCAAAGCATGCATTTTAGGATATCAGAAGAAGAGAAAGTATATTAAGATTTTCAAACTAATTCCATTGGATAGATCTTGTTGAGAGGGTCAAAATTTATATATTAGTATTTCACTAACTCTACACTAATAATTTTTGATTGATTCCAATTCTAGACATTGATCAGTATTTCACTAACTCTACACTAATAATTTTTGTTTGTATTCTCTTTGAAAAATAAATATAGGAAGAAGGCTATGCAGGACGGCCATGACATAGCTATGCAGGATATGCAGGCATTCGCCAAAGGTTATATAGATATATAGGCAGCAAGCCATGAAATAGCAAAAGAAGCCCCAATGAAGAGAAGCAGGATACAAATACAATACATAAAGTGCAGCACACAGAAGTGCTTCAGATTCATATAACAACATGACATACTTACACATATATAGTGCATAACAACAACAGCGCCGAATTTACATACAACACTAGCTTAGTACATATATAGTGGGACTAAGGTGACGATACCACCTGCTAAAATAGGTTACCGACTACATGTTACGACTGAGAGGTCGTGATTCAGCAACCGTATGCATTAGCAGGAGGACAAACATATGGTGATCTATTTGTCCTCCTGCTAATGCATACGGTTGCTGAATCACGACCTCCCAATCGTAACATGTAGTTGTCAGTAACCTGTTTTACCAGGTGGGATCGTCACCTTATAAGTCCCAATATATATGTACTAAGCTAGTGTTGTATGTAAATTCGATGCTGCTGTTGTTATGTACTATATATGTGTTAGTCTATCATGTTGTATGGACATCAATTGTATTGCTCATGTCTTATATAGTCTCATTAGATAATATGAAATATATCAATCTTATTTATAGCTCATTAATTATATATATACATCATTCTCTTTACAGGTGTTTAAAGCTGACCCCACTACAGGAACAGACTTACCAGATGTACATGCTCCCTATACGATGGGAGAATTAAATGAAGTAAGAGAAGAATGGGAAATAGCCATACAAATAGTGGGGGCTTTAAAATATAATTGGGATCCTGATAGCGAATAATGACTAAACAATGATATTTTGTAAATGAATTTTTGAATTATAATATATGTGTGAATGTTTCTACATGTCTGGATGTTCCTACATGTGTCTGAGTGAAAATGAATGAAAGTGTTGGTTGCTATATGAATGTTTCTACATGTGTGAATGTGAATGAATGGAACTACAGATTGCTAGCTACATAAATGTTTCTAAATGTGTGAAAATAAAATGGAACTGTAGGTTGCATTGCTAAATGCATGTGTGAATATTTTTGTTGTTAATTTTGCAGGTTTGTGGCCTGTTGTCGGCTGATATCAATGGATGTCGTAAAACCTGCAGTTCATAACTGAACTGAACATGTTTCTCATCCTGCGACCAGCCACAACAGGTCTGCAGAATGACAGAAAAAAAAAACAATAGGCGTCGGTTATTTGTATAAAACCGACGCCAAATAGTTACAGTGTCGGTTTTAATAGAAACTGACGTCTATTTCCTTAACACCACGGCCGTGGCAGTGGACCAGACACCAGACACCACGGCCGTGCTGGCCAGCACGGCTGTGGCAGCGGACCAGAAACCACGGCCGTGCTGTCCAGCACGGCCGTGTTGGGAGTTATATGGCATCACTTATTAGCTAATAACTGACGTCTATAGTGCCCAAGTTGGCACCCTCCTGTGGCGCGAAGATATATGTCGTCGGTTATTTGTAAAAAACCGAAACTGATAGTGCCCAAGATGGCGCCCTTTCTGTGGCGCGAAGGGTTTGGGCATCGGTTTCTTATCTAATAACCGACGCCTATAGTGCCATGATGGCGCGTTTTCGGTGGCGCGCGAAGAGTTTAGGCGTCGGTTTTGGAACTGACGCCTAATGGGTGAGCTTTTAGTGTCACCCACATAGGTGTCACTTAGAAACCGACACTAAAGGCTTTAAATAACCGACACTAAAGGTAGGTTCTGTAGTAGTGAAAGTTGGCCTAGAAATCATAAGGTGGAATCCAAGTCAACCTTGAGGATGTTTTGAATAATACAATGACACATGGATGTTATGCATTAATTTCAGGATATTGTTGATTGATTGATTGAATGTTCTTGATTATTCTTGCTTGGACATCAAGTTGCTCTAGATCAGATATGTGGTTATTTATGATTAACCGTTTTAGTTTCATGGGGTTTTCTTGGATGATTGATCGAATTGAATGCAACCTAACTGTTGGATGTTCATATATGCAAATTCATAAAGTCACTATGATTATCATAGTTAATTTATAAGTGTGTATTCTCGCACCTACATGCCACCCTGATGTCTGATGCCATGAGGTCGAGCCCAAGAGGGAATACCAATGGGCACCATGAGAGGTGACCCCAGGAACCAAGCTCAGGATAGAGAACGTGGCCTTATGATATAGCATGACTAATGGGAAACATGAGAGGTGACCCCAGACACCAAGCTCAGGATGGAGAAGGTGGCCATATGTCTATTGCAAAAGAGAAACCCTAAAGAGGGTATGCCAGGGTTAGGGAAAAAGCGGTGGAGAATGTCACATTGAATACGTAAATTGGATTGTTAATTAACTTGATTGTGATATTTAGGTTGTTAGCAATATACGTGAAATTTTGGTTATTCCCACATACCGGGATATTCATTTATGCTATCCGACGTTTTGTTTATCGGCGTTTTAGGTACAAGCTTGAAAAGGACAAACAATAAGGTGATACATTGTGAATATATGAATTAAAGTACAAGGAGGATTAGTTAGAATAGACTCCAGTTGTGGATAGTAGTTTAGGAATTCAAGATTTTAAAAAGGTATGCAAAGTTGTATTTTATTCCAGCTTTTCAGTATAGTTTTGGTAGAATTTAGTAATTATTATTGATTATTTGTTGAACCATTAATCCAGTTAATTGGGATATCAGCTCTGACCTTTTGGTCTCCCTTAATTGGGGGTTACCGGGAGGCGAGGTCGTTACATTTGGTATCAGAGCGTTTGTTCCTCATTTAATCCTTAGTAATTATTAAATTTTACAAACTTTGTAGAACCGAGGGAGTTATTAGAGGATTATATGAAAGACAAAGGTGTCTAGAAAAGGATCACGGTCTGGGGGCTGGCAAGATTTTCCTCCTCCCCGCTAGTCAGTCATGAGGACTCCCATATGCTGTGTGACTACCTGGCCAATGTATGAGGTTTTGAATCGAAATAAGATATCTTTAGGACTCTCTCATCTATTTTCATCCCTTCTAAACCCTAATTCAATTAAGATTATAAGGTTTAGGGTTTTCTCTCTTTTCCTCACCCTCTTGAGGATAGGGGTTGAATGATAAGGTTAAAGAATCCTCCACCAAATTAATGAAAAGCATGTAAATAAGAAGTCATGGACATAAGCGTAATAGTTTAAGTATAGACTAAAGATTAGTTGCATGCTTAGGGTTGTATGACATGTATTGTCATACCCTCAGGAGAGACTTGATGTTAGACCTTCTTGTCAGGAGGATGAATAGAGAGTTGGTCTTGGAGGTAGAAACCTCCATTAAAGGTAGAGACCTGGAGCATCCTCTGAGGATGATGCTAACCCTAACCCTAAGTGGTGGTTAGAGAGAGATGGCATAATGAGTTAGATGTCATGAGTTGACATGCTTTTGGTTTTGGATACCTGAGCAGTATGAGCTATGTGAGGTTGGTTGACCTAGTGTATTTTGGGCAACCCAACCTTAGTAGGGTTGTGTAGGTTAGGGTGAAGGATAAATCCTTCATTGATGAGGTTAGTGATGACCATATAGAACCCTTATGGGTTTATATGAGCATGATAGAGTATGAACCTAGGGTACATCAGTAGTGATGGTAGTAGGTTAAAACTCGGGCCAAAAGGGCATGTTGGATAGCTTATGAGATAAGCATAAAGAGCTATGTATAATTGTGAGTGAACGTAGGTTTCACTCATGTAGGTGTATGTGTGTGAGCTTGATCCACCTTAGAGAGAGAACCTATAGTGGTAAGGTTGTTTGTAGGATTAAGCTCTAGAGAGAGAGAGAGAGAGAGAGAGAGAGAGAGAGAGAGAGAACCAAGCAAGAAGGTTGGAAGCTTGGACTCCGGGATATAAGGAACCCTGAGAAGTCAAATATGTACGACCTAAGTGGATGGTTACGATTGTCTCGTGCATGATCCTTGGAGGCTTGTGGTATCGAGGTTGCCTTTAGAGGAACCAAACCCTAGAAAGGGGAAGAGACTTCTTAAACCGGTCTATGGAAGTAGTAGGTGCCTACCTTACCTTCTAAGGATAGGAAGAAGAGTTCCTTAGACCCTGAGAAGGTATAATATCAAGTTGGAAGACCTCATACCTAGTTGTTTGTCCTTGAGGAGGGCCCAACTCTGAGGTGTTGTTCAAGTGGAAGGATTATAGGACGTGCATGATATACCTCATACATGTTTGGTTCATGGTTGGAAAGCTGAGCGTGCGGTTAGACGGCTGATGCATAAAAGTGAACCTAGGGTTCCTAGACCTAAAGAGGGGAAGAAGTAGTTCCTGGTGCAACTGATGCTCACACGGATGCTTAAGTTCTTACACACGGGAGCATGGCAGTCCTCATGTTTAGAGGAAAAGGAAACCCCTTAGACTAAGGTATATGTTTGATGAACCCCTCACATATAGGTTGGTGACATGTGCATGTATGATGATGGTCCAATTTTGAGGAATGAGAACAAGTATGACCTACCATGGAGACCTAGTAAGGTTTAGTAGGTGGTCTGTTTGTTAGCTACGTGCCTTAGTAGCTTGATAGGACTAAGCATGCTCATGTTGATGTAAACCCTAGACGTGAGGATGTTTGTGACCTTTGTAGTTTCCTCCCATCCTGGGAGAGACACCCTTCTGTAGGGTATGTACCAATTTTTGTTGGGTTTGAGGTAACCTAAAGAGGTCTCGTAGGATCTTGAGAAGCTATGTGGAGAGTATATAATATGATGATGAACCTACAGACCCATAGATAACCATCTCTAAGTGCATATGGATGTGTTACCATGGAAGTAACCGGTATGAGGCCTGACCGAGGTAGGTAGGTCGCCATGATCCCTATGAGAGGATGTAAGTCAGACCACAAATGTCGAGAGAGATGATGGAGACTTGGGTAAGGTTTCAAGCTGGATATGTATTATGTTAGAATCCTAAGTCCATTCCAGGCTCAGGTAGGGATAAGATCGATGGGAGTAGGAGTCGCCTAATTCCCTAGTTGCACAAGACCATAGGGTCGAGAGGTAACAACTATCATTGTCTGAGGACCATGGGTTAGGAGATTAATCACCTTCATGAACTCATGGGACCCAAAGGGTAGATTAGGAGGGCACTCTCTGGATGCATAACGGAAGAGGGATGACCCCAAAAGTGTTGGTACCCTACAGACCTAGGGGAAATGACTAAGGATTGTGTGGTAACCCAAGTGTGTTTGGGACTAGTTTTCCATGGAAGTAAACCTGATATCGAGATGTTCATGATGTGGAGACATGTGATGCACGTTTCAACCTATATTGTAAGGTGTACTGGCAATGTGGGATGTACCATCTCTAATCTTGGAACGGGAATACTTTTGTGTTTGGACGACCACCAAATGCTTATTTCCTCTCATTATGGGGGTGAGAGATAGGGTAGCAGGCATGCCATACACTAAGGATAATGATGATGTGAGCTGAAACGCTGCTACGATGTATGGGAATAGAGATAATAGCATACCCTTGTGGAGTGTATGATGTGTGGATGGTTTACAAACACCACGAGAACTAAGGTAGTCATCTTATAAGGACGTTCTTATTATGAGTTGTATGGAATTTATGAGTTATATAAGTTTGAGTTTGATAACCAAGAAGATGAGCTCTGAGTTTTCTTGATGAAGATAAACCTAAAGTCTGAGATGAGATGAGAAATGGAATACATGGAGGTCTATGTCTTCACTGTTACCTAGTACATAAGGATGAAAGGTGGTAATGGATGCTCTTGTTGAGACGTAGCTTCCTAGTTTAGCTAGTGGAAAGGCTGGAAGAGATGGCTAGGTGAACCCTAAGAGTGTGAGATATGTTGGGATAACCATCAGATATAACGAGATCTGTTGACCGAGTTAGTGGTTGCTTGGTTAGCCAACCTAGGGCTTGTTGTGATAGAAGGATGGTTGTAAAATCTCAGATGCACTTCCCTGGAAAAGAAGGTGATGAAACCCACGACTAGAGTGTTTTAGGGTTTCTAAGGAATCAACCTTGAGAAATCATGACATACATGAGATCATGATTTTAAGTTCACCATACACTTTGGTACTACTAAGATAGTATGTTGCAGTAGTACTTTGGATGACTAAGATGAAAAATGTATAGAGTTGCATATGGCTTGTCACCATGCATACCAGGAGGTAAAGGACGAACACCAGTAACCCAATGAGTTGATACAAAGGATAAAGAGTCCCCATGAGGGAATGGGAGTTGATCACTATGGACGTTGTGGTGAGTCTCCCTTGGACTGAGGAAGGTCACAATGCAATATGGGTTATGGTAAGATCGCTTTACCTAGATGACATAATCTAAGAGAAAGAGGGAGCACTATCAAGGGACATATCTGGTTGAAATATATGTAAGAGAGAGAGATGGTTCAAATACACCATAATGCGAGTTCAAAGGTCCTTGAGTGTGATCTAAAGGTTCACTTCCATGCGGTGGAAGTAGGTACATGAAGAACTCGATGTTAGTACAACTTATCACCCCTATCTGATGGTTAACATAATCTAAACTAGAGGGTCTGATTAAAGCGTGTGTGCTCATTCAGGGTGATATATGGGGACAATTCTCGTCCTATGAAAGTTGTGATGATAGCCATCATAGCTAGTATTAGGATGTAAGAAGCTCTGTAAGGGAGGTGGTGTTGGTTACCGCTTCATGAAGTTGATGTCGGTGGAAAGACCTTGTGAAGGTCAGAGAGACCACAGTGAGTGCATATGAAGTCACTTTGATCATGCATTGGATGAGAAAGCCCAGGGGTGACATGAGTCGTGAGATGATGCAAAGAAGACTGCCATACAGTTCACTATGGGAGAATATGTGATATGATAATTCGACCCCTCTGAGCTATAGGTAAGAAAGCCGAGTCCCTGATACATGGGTCCATTTGAAATGGATTGGTGGAGATGCTTGGGTGTAGCCTTACCCCTCAGGATAACATGATGTATGATGTTTTCCACGAGTCCGCTCTAGGGCACTATGTGAGATACCCGAGCCATGTGCTAAACCATGAACCTATTAAGCTTCGAGAGAGAGGCTGAAATGTCCCGAGTCACCTGTGAGGGTACGAGATACTAAGGTGAGAGAGCACTTAGATGTAAGAATATAAGATGATGAAGGTTCTTGGAAAGCACCATGGAGAGGGTAAAGACACATGGGAGCCATGATGGACATGAGGAAGTCTTATCTTGCTTGTTTGTATGTTTGATAAAATTTTGAGGGAAAAATTCCTATAAGAGGGGAAGGATGTTACAACCTCAATTTTACATGTGTTTTCATAATTCAAATGTAATGTCTTTATGAATATGGACTTGAATTGAGAATGTTGTATGCTTTGCTCCAAAGGATGTATTTCTTTGTAAATCTCCCTTTTGATAGGAATTTCATGATTCCTACTATTATGTTAATCCAATAATGAATATAAAAGAGAAGAAAAGAGGAAAAGTTCAAATAATAAGAAAAGATAAAAGATAATGGATATTAAGAAATATATTTATGAGAAATACATAGAAATATCTAGAAAGTGGCATTGATGGCCACAATTAAATGAATTTTGTTTACATATGATTTCTAATGGAAGAAATAGGAAAAGAGGAAAAAGGAAATAAAGGATAAAGAGAAATCCTTGAAAAGAAATATTTTAATAAAGAAATAAGTAAGATAATGAGAAATAATGGATGTAGATGCATCTAGAAGGATAATAAGTATCCTTCAAAAAGGATTTTGAAATCTTAGGATTTCTTGGGGTCCAAGGAGTCCCAGTGGAAAAGAAGAAAGAGAAAATATAAATAATATAAAAGTCTTAATATGAGGATAATGTGCTATATAGTTAATGATTTTTTGGTGTTATAAAAAAGAGATACTATTTGCTTTAAGGAAGTAAATTTTTTTGGCCAATGGATTAAAAGCCAAACACAAAGAAGATAAAAGAGGTAAAATTTGGATTCCTTGATAACCAAGGATCGTGGATAAACAAGGAATTATTTAATGAGAGAATTCATTCTTAATTAAGGAAAATAGGTTTCCTAATGAGGAAAAGCCTTATTTTCTTTATGGGTAAGCATGTTAGGGCATGGCTACCCTCCCCTATATAAGGGTTGGACCCTTAGCCTCGAGCCCAAGAAGATCTCGGGCATCCCACTCTCTCCTTCTTCTTATTTCCACATAAACCCTAATTAAGAGGAGTAGAGTAATCTCTGGAGCAACAAGGAGCCGTGGTGGGGTGCATTGGAGGCATGATGATTCCTCAACAACCTAAGGGAGTTTTTCCATCATCTCCTTGCTCTCGCTTTTGCTCCATCCACCTGCAGCATGTCTGTAAAGCCATCCGAAAAGGATGCAACTGCAAGCCTGACCCCAACCGCCTTGGCCATAGCTTGGGGCCTCCGCGGGTGTGGTAGAAGTGAAGGGACCCTCGCTGGTACCCTTCGAGCCTTGGGGAGGTGGGGGCGGCTTCACAAAGAGCTGTAGTCAGCGGCCGAGTAGGGTTCGTGAGGAGGAAGATGACCTGAGTGGCGTTGGACAAAATTGCCCCTCCAAGTACTGCTAAACCAAGAAGCCACATAGGGGTACAAGAGTCTTTTCATTATGTTCTCGGCCGAGCTACGTAATGCATGGGATGGCTGACGTGTTAGCATCCCATTGGTCCATGTAAGTGAATCTTGCAAAATTCGTATTTAATTAATGGTAGCTCAGATTGGTACATATAATATTTGAAATTTGCTCAGAAAAATATGAGGAATTCATTAAAAATAGTTTTAGAGCCCAATTCCTCTTAAAATGCGAAAAGTAGTTAAATTTGTCAACTTTAATGCATTAATGATTAAGAAACCCTAATATTAATGTCAATGAGATTGAGAAAGGTATTATGGGTGTTTTTAATCAATATTTTCCTGTTGATTATAAAAAGGACACATTAGATCCAGAAGGATGATCTTTATGCATAGTTTGATTAATGTAGGGTTCCATGTACATGAATATGCTTTAATGGGCCTTGAAACCCTAATTTTGATAATTATGACTCGTAATGGCTTTAATTGTTCAAATCCATGAATAAATCTGAGATATGATGATTCTAAGCTATTCTGAGAATAAATGTTTCTAATTGTGGATAAATACCCTTAATTTGGTAATTAGGGTTTCCTAGTGGATAAATGTGGAATTAGTGATAAATTGGGTTCGTATGTGAATTGGACTATAATGAGATATGAGTTGTAAATTCGAAAGAAACCAAACATGATAATTGGGCTTAATGATCTTGACATGACATAAAAAGATAAAGATGGTAGTTTTAGTGTAAAAGAGATGTATTAGACTCAATTGACATTCAAGTATGCCTATGAGGATGAAATTAGGGTTTGTGGAATAAAAGAGCATTAAACATGATAAAAGAATTATGGAGGGTAAAACCCTAATAAAACCCTAAAGTTGGCTTAGAAATCCTAAGGTGGAATCCAAGTTAACGTTGAGGATGTTTTGAATAAAACAATGACACATGGATGTTATGCATTAATTTTAGGATATTGTTGATTGCTTGATTGAATGTTCTTGATTATTCTTGCTTGGACATCAAGTTGATCTGGATCAGGTATGTGGTTATTTATGATTAACTACTTTAGTTTCATGGGGTTTTCTCAGATGATTGATCGAATTGAATGCAACCTAACTGTTGGATGTTCATATATTCAAATTCATAAAGTCACTATGATTATCACAGTTAATTTATAAGTGTGTATTCTCTCACCTACATGCCACCCTAATGTATGATGCCATGAGGTCAAGCCCATGAGGGAAGACTAATGGGCACCATGAGAGGTGACCCAGGCACCAAGCTTAGGATAGAGAAGGTGGCCTTATGATATTGCATGACTAATGGGCACCATGAGAGGTGACCCCAGGCACCAAGCTCAAGATGGATAAGGCGGCCTTATGTCTATTGCAAAAGAGAAACCCGGAAGAGGGTATTCGAGGGTTAGGGCAAAAGTGGTGGATAATGTCACATTGAATACGTAAATTGGATTGTTAATTAACTTGATTGTGATATTTAGGTTGTTCGCAATATATGTGAAATTTTGGTTGTTCCCACATACCGACATATTCATTTATGCTGACTGACATTTTGTTTGTCAACGTTTTAGGTACAAGCTTGAAAAGGACAAACAATAAGGTGATACATTGTGAATATATGAATTAAAGTACACGGATGATTAGTTAGAATAGACTCCAGTTGTGGATAGTAGTTTAGGAATCCAAGATTTTAAAAAGGTATGCAAAGTTTTATTTTATTCTAGCTTTTCAGTTTAGTTTTGGTAGAATTTAGTAATTATTATTGATTATTTGTCAAACCATTGATCTGGTTAATTGGGATATCATCTTTGACCTTTTGGTCTCCCTTAATTGGGGGTTATCGGGAGGCGGGGTCGTTACACATATGCTTAAGTAATATACTCACTGAGAGTTTCATTTTAATGTCGTAATATAAGGATTGAAGAATATAATGAATCACACACTAAATATATAAGAATGATGCATAAGAAGTATGGGAATTTATTTGAATATGAAAGTTTAATTCTAAGAATTTGAGTTAGGAAAATGACACTCAAATATAACTAAATGCTAAAGGAAGTCTTAGTCCATTACTTCTAAATAAATGTGTGTAAGATTTCTATCACGTCCCCAACCACTCATGGATATGACATTTCAGTAATAATGAAAAAACTCTTATTTATTGTAGAATCCATGAATCACACTACGTAGGGTGTATAAAATATGGATTCATATCGAGGGAGAGAGGGAAGAGGAGGAGACATGGAGTGTGGCACAAGTCTCAAAAGTGGTCACGGAAGATCATGATTACATGTAAGAAGAGGTGGGGGGAGCAAGGAAGCGGGTTAAGAATGCATAATAACGGTGGATCAGAGTGGGTTGCTTGTACACAAATGTCAAGGGTACGTGTCGGCATAACAAAACTAGGGCATAATCTAGTTTGTGAAGAGATGCAAAAGATGGGTCAACATAAGAGATGGGGTGTTATATGGGTAGAAGAAATCAAAATGTTTTGAGTCTTTGATGTTAAACAAGATTCCAAAAAGAAACAAAGAGACCATCAAATGTCAACCCTACCCCCCAAGACCAAACAAAATAAATCCTCTAGGAGAACTGGAGAGGATGGATAAAGCATTAACTCAAGAAATGAACCAAAAATTGAGGGCTCATTTAAGGATCTCGTATCAAAGAAACAACATGCTTATGGAGGCAATAGATTTCTCAAATCATGAAATGAGAACCATATACTAGACAATGTTGAACTGGTGATAGAAAAAGGCTTCCCAGATATATACAATAGATATCACAAAACCATTATTTCTAAAGTTGTAGGAATACATGTTGTAGGGTCTTTTTGGAGGAAGGGTGTCATGGAACTGTTTGTTACCTTCCTCCTACCCCCACTGAATACAGAGTTAGTGACAATAGGGATTGGGTGCCCATCCATAGAATGGAACATATTTTCACTCAAGCAATATATATAAAAAGGCAATAAAAAAATAAAGAGATAACATGATACTAAACATGAAGATCAAAGATATGTACCCATTTCTACTTCTAGCTTCCCATTGGTGTCTCATTTCACAGAGTAGATCTTTGAGCACAGTGGATCTTCATTTGACAACTAAAAGTTTGATAAACAAAACATATCATAGTAGGGTCAAGAGGAAAATGTAAGTAGCCAAGCATCCATACGAGCATACATACAAGCAAGCCAATATCATAGTAGGGTCAATAGGAAAACATACCTCATGAGTAGAGTACAAGACTAAGCATTGGATTTAGAAAACTACTGACAACTTGACTAGATCTTGGCAACTGAGTCATCATAGATATCTTGACATTACAAGTAAGTACATTTGGATTAACATCAGCAAGAGTATGTATCATTAATCATTATCATGGTGGTTGGATGTGTCACCTAGATCTAGGTATCATATCATTCATCATTGGTTTCAACATCTCGACTAGTCATGCTAGTTCATTATCAAGTAACATAGTATGTCATGGGTTTATTAGCACTTAAAGTGACACATCACAACTAGATCAAGGATGTACTATTAGAGTTTCAAGATCTTAAATAGAGCAATCACATGATTCGAGCAAGCTTAGTCAACATAAGCATCAACATTGGCATAACTAGTCATATTGAGTTATAATCATGTAAGATTGTCACCATTTGAGTATAGATGGGGTCTACTTGAGATAGGTGTCAATAAACATGTATGAGCTACTGATTTGAAACCATTAAATAATGTGGATGATCATTAGGGTAAGATTTGCATAAATTACATATTAGTTATTAACATGTATGCTAGATTACATTTCAAGTCAAGATTAGGGAAATTGGTCAAATAAGTTCACAAGAATGTTCCATAAGACATATAGGGATACAAGGCATGTAAGATTACTAATTTTAGGGACATATAAAATTTTTGGACATCAAAGACCCACATAGGAGCAAGGGTTAAGATTCAACATCAAAGTATCCACATAAGGCAAGCTGCAAGGTTCAAGGAACATAATTTATTCAAAATAGGATGTTAGCATGAACAAGTTCAAACCATAGTCTAACATACATCAAAAGTTACCGATTTAGGTCGCACATGAGGATTCACGTATGTAATCTCGGGTGAGATTGGTCCTATAGTTCTTTAGCACCCTCCCACAATGTTTATCATTTGTATTAACTAGAAGATAATGAAACATCAAATCAGAAAATGATATTGATATTAAAAAAGTAAACATTTAGCTTCAATAAAAAATATAAACATGCATGCCTCTAAAATTGTGATCTTTTATCAATTAACAATCCTTCATTGTGATCTCCGCGCACATATAAGTCATCATTAGCTTCAATATTTTGTGGAGTTGGAAACCCAACTGAGAATGGACTGGAGTCATCATATTTATCATAGTACTCTTCTTCATCTATAGGATCTTCAATGAACTGTCTTTTACCATGAAGAACAACCGACCATTTATCATTTGTAGGATCATCGATATAAAATACTTGTTTCTCCTGTGATGCCAATATGAATGGTTCAGCCTTCTCGCCAATCTTTTCAAAGTTCACTAAAGTGAAACCCAATTCATCCACTATAACTCCTTTGGTGTTATCAACCCAATTACATTTGAAGAGCGGAATTCTGAAATCTATGTAGTCAAATTCCCATATCTCTTCAATGACACCGTAATATGACATTTTAGCTTCACGTGGACTGTTATCCTTTGCACTTGCAAAAAACATAGTCGATGCTTGAAGGGTGACCCCACTGTTTTGGACGACACTCTTATTATCTTGGCGCTTTGTGTAATATGTGAATACATTAATGTCATACCCTTCATAAGACATAACAGTCAACTTTGGTTTAAAGGCGAGGCATTTGATAGTTTCAGTAATATCATCTGGTGTTTGAGATAGTTGATGTAAGACTTTATCTTCAAACCACTTAATAAAAGTCTTGTTATGCTCTCTAGCAAGCCACATTGTATTGGCTCGAGGATATTGTCTTTTGATGAAATTGGTATGTCCCTCGATATAAACGTTCACTTCGTCCATGTTGTGTAAAATATACAAATGACCTTGTTCCAACTGCTCACGGCTGATTACTTTCACACGTGATCCCAAAATTCCTTTGCCAAATAGCTCGTCAATATTCTTGTCATTATCAGGAGTGTCATTACCACTGAGAAAGTCATTGCAGAAATCCATAACCTCTCTCGCCACATAACCTTCAATAATACTCCCTTCAGGCCGATAACAGTTTCGAACATCACCTTTAAAAACGCTCATGTATCGTTCAAAGGGATACATCCAATGCAAGAAAACCGGTCCCAAGATTTTCACTTCCCTAGTCAAGTGGACAACAAGATGTACCATGATATCAAAGAACGAAGGAGGGAAATACATCTCAAGCTGACATAGGGTAACAACCACTTCCCTTTGCAAATTATTGAGAGTCTCAGGGTCAATAACTTTGCTGCAGAGACTGTTGAAAAAGAAACAAAGTCTGGTGAGTGCAAACTTTACATGCTTCGGCAATATAGATCGAATTGCCACTGGCAATATTTGTTGCATTAGAGTGTGACAATCATGAGATTTAAGACCTATCAACTTCAGATCTTTCATTGATACCAATCTACAGATGTTGGATGAGTAACCATGTGGCACCTTAACATTTACCAAGCATTCACAAAAAGCTTTCTTCTCTTTACTAGACAACGTGTAACAAGCGAGAGGTAAGTATGTTCTTTTATTACCCATTTCACGTAATTCTGTTAATTCTGACCTTATTCCCATTTCACGTAGGTCCAGTCTAAATTTTATCCCATCTTTAGTCTTACCTGGTATATTTAACAGAGTACCAATGATGCTATCACAGACATTTTGCTCAACGTGCATTACATCAATACAATGTCTGACTGTCAAAGAACTCCAATAAGGAAGATCCCAAAATATTGACTTCTTCTTGAATGGAAAATTGTCACTCCGTGTAGTACATTGTGATCTCTTACCAAATTCATTGACAAAGTCTTTTATTCTTTCATAAACAACCTCCCCTGGTTGCTAATCACCTGAAGTTGTGATTAGGGTTTGTTTGTGCTTTGTTGAGAGGTTGAGGTGCAACTTGCAAATTAGCCAAGTTCTAGGGTTGGTGTGCAAGTTTGTTACCTTGAGAGATGTCTTTCTCTCTCCTAACATCCTCTAGGGTTGATAGGATGGGTTGGGATCTTTGCTTGAGTAGCTTTGGGCTTTGTTGAGCCTTGTTGGAGCTTGTATCGGGTTGGACCTTGTTGTATCGGCTAGGAGTGCTTGCTTGTATCGGGCAAGCTGTGTATCGGCCATGGTGTGTCGGGTTGTCATGTTGGGCGACACACACCCTCTTGACCTAGCCTCATTTGTGTCACCATCTTTGGACAAGTGGCTGTTGCTTTGCTAGTGGGTGGCAAGTCATGGACAAGTGGTTTGGGGTGCTAGCATGTGGCATGACCCGAGGACAAGTGTGCTAGGGTCAGGTGCCACCTTGCCTTGCTCTCTCCATTCACCCTAGTATATAAGCAACCCTTCTTGCTTGCTAGGCATCTTTGGTACCCTTAGTTGCTCCCTTTCCTTTGGTAGCCGAGCTAGGAGAAGAGAAGAGGAAGTGGTGGCCGATACAACAAGAGTGGTGGTCAATATAGTTGGTGTCTTGGCCGATAGTCTCTCCTTGGTGGAGCTTAGAGGGCGGCATAGCTCTAGTTTTCTTCTTCCTCTAGTGGTGGCCGAAACCCTAGAGTGTATGTTGCCCTTTCTTCTGTTGTGGTGGCCGAAGGTGGTGCTTGGAGCTTGGAGTTTTTGCTTAAGGCGAGTTACATAACTCCTAACCCTAACTATACTACCTTCCTTACCATGTTGCTTTGTTTATATGCTATCTTGATCGGCCATGCTTATCGTGTTAGTAATATCTTTGCTCTAGTATGTACCCTTGACATTGTGGGATATGATGACATGGTTATGTTGTCTAGATGTGTTCTTAGACCTTGTTGGCCGAACCGTTGGATTAGGGTTCTTTGGGAAAAACCCCTCTCTCTTAGTTGTTGAGAGGTGAGCCTAGGGTTTCCTAATTCCATGGTGCGTGTGGTGTGTTCTTGGGGCAACATCCCTTTCTATCTTTGGTCTTGAGAGGTGAGTTTGAGCTCTAGTGGTGTAGGAAAAACCCCTCTCTTCCTTAGTCGTTGAGAGGTGAGTCTATGCTCTAGTTGCTTGGGCAATACCTCTCTCTTACCATGGACTTGAGAGGTGAGCCTTTGGTCAGTGTTGACCTAGTTGAGGTTGGAGGGTCAAACGATATGGTGATGTCCCACGTTGCTACCCGATATATGATGGAAGTTGTGCAAAACCCCTCTCACTTGGTTGTTGAGAGGTGAGCCAACTCTCTTGATCTATTAGGGTTTCTTGGTGATACTCTTGAGGTTGAAGATGACCACCCCATATGGTACCTTGCCCGATAGGTTATGTGGTTCTTGGCCGGCATGGTTACAACGTTACCTAACCTGATGTGGAGTGAAGTGTGTTCGATGCTTGAGTTGCCTGATATCCCTCTTCTAGGGTTGATCTTAGGCGATATGCTTGATGGATGTCTTGTTGACCTTCTTGACCGATATGAATCCTTACCCAAGATGTTGTTGGACGATATGTGCTTGGCCGATGTGGTGCTTGGTTGACATCCCCTCTTGAGTACCTTGGACAACATGGATAGGCCATGCCTTGATGATGGGTATGATATTTGGACGATATGGGTCTCTCAAAACCTAGATTGGACGTTAGAGTTGTCTTGGGCAATATGGTAGCTTGTTGCCTCTTTTCTTTCTTTGGGTGATACAATAGGTGGTTTTTGTGTTGTTGTGTTGGGCGATATGGGTGTTGCCTGCATTGACGCGTTGTTGTGAGGCGTTGCCCATCTTGGGGTGTTGCACGCTGCAGGTTGCACGACACAACATTTTACGCTACAGGTTGCACGACACAGAGTTGAACACATGTTGCTTGCCAGATATGATGTTGCATGCTTGGGCGTTACATGTTGGTTCTTAGATGTTGCCCGATATGGTGTCTTGAGGAGGTGCTGCCCAATATCACTTGGCTTGTGCTTTGCCCATTTTGGGGTGTTGGCCGACAGTGTTGGCTGACACAGCTAGATAGGTTTGGTTGTAACCATTGTACCATTAGTGAGGGTTGTTCTCTACCCGATATACCTATGATGAGGATATCATACCTTTAGTGAGGGATGATATACCTGACATACTTAAGGTAATTGTTATGTTAATAATTTCTTTAGTTACATGAGAATGCTTTATATTGATACACTTACCTATGTTTCCTGGTTGTCCCTCATAATGGAGTAAAGGGTTATAGATGTTCCTTGTACAAGTACCATTGTTTCTCTGTGATTATGCTAACCACGCATGTTCCATGTGTATGGATATGAAATCAGGTAATGGCCATGGTGATGGCATGATAATGATATGATGTGGAACATCAAGGGTTATGATGAACCCAGTGATATATGATGGGTGCTACCCATGGAATGGCAATGTGTGCCTTGATGATGGGATTGAGTCCCTGTGATGTTCATCCTTGAGATGGATCTTGATATTTGGTAAGAGGCCAAGTGGTAACATGTAATGTTGATCCTTGTGATGGATCAGGATGATGCTGATGGCTTTGAAAATAAGAATGACAATTTAACACATGATAATGAGATCTATGTTGTTTACCTTTTTTATAATTTACATGTTACATAACTTGGTTGAATCTTGCAATTGACCTAAAATATGTTAATTAATTATAGATGAACCTTTCATGTAGTTTTCCCTGGACATAGATTCATCATCGTCAGGAGCTGGTGATGGTGAAACGGGTTCTCCTTAGGGTTAACCCGGAGCGCATATTGTTGAATATGTGGGGTTTCTCCTAGCTGAAAATACGAGGATTAGAGTGCAACTGCGGTTGCAGACTCAAGATATGTATAAGAGCATGGTGAACAGGCCCATGGCTCAGTGTGATGGAGCATGAATGTGTTCATGGCTTAGGAGCATGGTGAATAGGCCCATGGCTCAAGATATGTCAGTGCCGAGACCTATATCAAGGCAGGCTAGAGGAAAGGGTAGACTACGTGAGCTAACCTTGTGACTGAGGTCACATAAGCAAGAGACTGTGGTCCTACTTTGGTGAGGTCGTGGAGTCCGGCTCTTCCATTTGACCTTATATGGCACCGCCTTTGGGTTTCACAACTGAAGGTTGGATTTGAGCGGCACAACTCACTTCTCAAGGCATAATAAATCATAATCCAGCCATATAGTATATTTGCTTAGGGAAAACACAAAATATTGGTTGAGACCTTGTTTATATAGTTTCCCTAGTTATATCTTGCAGCTAATTACATGTTCCTCAGATGTTATGATAAGATCCTATAAGACTTGTCTTGTCAATCTTGTTCCATATATTATCTATTTATATGCCTCTTAGATATCCTGGTAAGATGTTATAGAGATAGTTCTGCTCAGTATGTTGCATATATGATCTGCTTATATTAGTTACCTACTTTATCTATTCTAGCTCTCCCAAGGTTTTATAGTTTCAACAGGGGTTATGTTTCTCACTGGGATTGTGTGTCTCACCCTGTTGGTTTAAAACCTTTTTAGGTGGTCGAGCTAGATGTGGTGGTGATCGTGGTGTTGCAACTGAGCAGCAAGAAGATCAATAGAAGGCAAGAGGTGGATATGCTGCTTTTTGGGTGTTTTGTAGTAGAGTCCTAGAGTCATCCATGTACTCTCAGGTCCTTGGAGCTGTTTTGATGAGGTTTCACGATGTATAGTTGATATGGCTTTCTTATCCTGTTGTTGACCTGGCTAGGTCTGTTATGTACATAAATAGGTGTTGCATCCTTTATGGATAAGTGATAGCTGGATCCTATGAACTGTGGACATGTATCAAGTTTATGTATATTTATATAACATGTTTCTTTGCAGGATGTGGATCTGGTTGTAATAGTTCCTTTCTTATCTGCTTTTTGCAATCAGTTTTAATTAACCCATGTTTTTGGTAATATGATGTTTATGAAGGTTCCACACATTTTCGTGTGGCATTTCATTGTCTATGTGATAGAGGGATGTCACATATACGGTTCAAACGAATCTATCACACTCATAGTGCTCTCTCTTAGGAAAGGGATTAGGTCAACTTGGTAAGGTGATCCACCATAATCCATTTTGCATCATGACCTCTCTTGGTTTAGGGGAAACCCACCACATTGTCCATGGCGATCCATTCCCATTCCCTCTTAGGGTCTTTTTGTTATTTGTAGCAACTTCCTAGTTTTCTGGTGTTCGGCCTTCACCTCCTGGCATGCATGGAGACAAGCCACATGTAACTCTATATACTTCTTCCTCACATGTATTCAAAGTACTACTGTAAACCTTTTATCATCTTAGTAGCACTATGGTGTACGGTGAACTTAAAATCATGATCTCCTGCATGACATGATTTCTCAAGGGTGACTCCTCGGAAACCCCAACACACTTTACTAGCGGATTTCACCACCTTCTTTTCTTGAAAAGTGTGTCTGAGGCTCTCGCAACTACCCTTTTATCTCATTAAGTTCTGGGTTGGCTAACTGAGTAACCACTAATTTTTCCAACAGACCATATTATATTTGTGTGTTAGCCACATAGATCTCATCTTCTAACGATCGTAGGATTCACCTTACAACCTTTTCCAGTCTCTCTACTAGCTATGCAAGACCGATGTACACCTGAGTAGTATTCTGATGTGAACATCTTGTTACCACATAAGCATCCATACCTACTAGGTGATGGTGAAGACATAAACCCTCATATACTTCACTCATCATCCTCATCTCGAGTTTAGGTATAACTGAGTCAAGATGACTTTGAGCTCATCATCTCGATTATCAAACCCAAACTTATGAGTCATAGATTCCAACTACTTCCGGTAAGGTACCTTCTTCATATTAAAACCATCTTTCCAACGTTCTCTCATAAGGTGTGGTACTTCCGTTATCCTCAATCATTGTAGAAGGGTTTCAACTCATATCACTTTCATCCTTAGTATATGGCATGCATTTTTCACTATCTCTCACACCCATAACAAGATGAAATAAGCATTTGGCTGCAGTCCAAATATAGAGTTCATCACGTTCCAAGAGTAGAGATGGTGCATCACACAATGCCATTACACTTTCCAAAATAAGTTGAAACATACCTCTCATGTCTCCACATCATAACATCTACAATCTATGTTCACATCCATGGTAAGTCTATTCCCAAACATTCTTGGGTCTCCGTATCATTCTTTCGTACAACCCTTAGCCATTACCTCAAGGTCTCTAGGGTATCAGTACTTTTGGGGTAATCTGACCCTTATGCATCTAAGGAGTGCCTCTCACTTTTACCCTTTAGGCCTCATGAACTCATGAAGGTGGCCAACCTCATAACCGATGAGCCTTGGGCAAAGGTAGTTGTTACCTCCTGACCCTATGGTCTTGTGCATTCAAGGAAGAAACAACTCCTACTCCCATCGGTCTTATCCCTACTTGGCCTTAGTGCAGACTTAGGATTCTATGGTAGTTCATGGTTTCTGTGTTGATATTCAAGCACAACTCATCCTTGAATTCTCATCTGAGTCTCCATCCTCTTTCTGGGCATTCAGGGCTAACTTTGCATCCCCTAAAGGAATCATGGTGATCTTCCTACCTCGGTCTAGCCCTATACAGGTTACCTCCATGGCAACATATCTTCATGCCCCTTTAGAGATGGTCATACATGAGTCTATAGATTCATGATCATTCTATGTGCTCTTCACTTAGTTCATCAAACTCTTACAAGAGACCTCTTTAGGTTACAATGAACCTAAACCAAAAGGTGGTACTCATCCTACATGTAGGGTCCCTTCCCAAGACGGGGGTAAACTATCTCTTGATAGTAACAAAGGGTCACCAACATCCTCACCTTTAGGGTTTACCTCATCAGGTATATGCTTAGATCCTAACATGATACTTGTGCACATATCTAGTAAGAAGACAACCTACTAAACCATGCTAAGTTCCTTGGTACGACATACATATCCATCATTCCTCAAGTTTGTACCAAAATCATACATGCACATGTCACCAACATGTGTGAGGGGTTCATCAAACATATATCTCAACTCGAGTGGGTTTCTTTTTGCTGTATCACACGAGGGGCGCCATACTCAAATACTATGAACTCAATCAGTCTCGCGATCATTATGTGCACCAGGTACTGCTGCTCCCCCTCTTTGGTCCAGGAACCCTAGGTTCACTTCATATGCATCATCAATCTAACTGCGTGCTCAACTGTTCTAACATGCACCAAACCTATGTCAGGTATAGCATACACATCATAAAACCCTTCTACATGAACAACCTTTAGAGTCAACAAGGTAAGCTGCCTCACAACTTGTTATCATACCTTTTCAGGGTCTAAGGAACTCTTCTTTATGCTCCTAAAAGGTAGGTACTCCTCACCTCCTTCTCCTTCTAGGGTTTGGTTCCTCTAAAGGCATCCAAGGTACAACAAGCCTCTAAGGATCACACATGAGGCTACCACAACTATCCACTCAGGGTCATCTAAACTAGGGCATATCATATCCAACATGGTTCCTTATGTCTCAGAATCAAGGTCTCCAACATCCTTCATTGGATTCCATCCTTTCTCTAACCCTACAATGGGTCCTACCACTGGAGATTCTCTTTCTGAAGATGGTTCAAGCTCTTAAGGTTACATGTCTACACTTACATGGGTGACAGGTAAGATCCAAAACCTTTGTCCAACCAAAATTATCCAATGCTATGCATGCTCATCTCATGAACATCAGGCGTAACCCTTCGGGTCTAGGTGTAAAACCTACTATCAGCCTTGTTCTTGTTCTCTTCTAGGTAGGTGCACACCTCTTCTTCTACTCGTATATGGAAGTTAGGGTTCTTATTTGGTTACCACTAACCTCCTCAATGAGGGAGCCATCCCTCACCCTAACAGGCATGACCCCTCCAAGGTCGGGTTGCCACAAGGCACTAGGGTCAACCAACTACACCTAGTTCATGCTTCTTATGGATACTCAAATTCTCTATACAACATGCATGTCTATCCCACATATGGACATGCATGATCAACTATGATATCCAACTCATTGTGCCTTCTCTTTCTCTATCCACCGCTTAGGGTTTGGGTTAGCATCGTCCTTATAGGATGCATTAGGTGCATCCTCTTCATGGAGGCTTCTTCCTCCAAGCCCAACTCTCTCCTCCTATTCCTACAAGATGGTTTAACCTCAGATCTCTCCTGAGTGGTAACCAAGAACATGGCAACATGGCATGTGCAGCCTAAGCATGTAACTAAACTCATCCTGAGTTTTTAATTATCAAAACTTATGTCCATGACATCTTTCTTACATGGTTTTTATTATTTGGTGAAGGATTCCTTAATCCTAGAGGTATCTTATTTTTAGTCAAATCATTTGATTTCAGCCAGGTAGTCACACAGATTGGGGAGTCCTCATAGACTGAATAGAGGGGTGGAGGAAAATATAGCTAGCCTCCAGATCGTGATCCTTTTCTAGACACCTCCATCATTGGAAAATCCTCTAATAACTCCCTTAGGCTCTAAAGAGTTTGTAAAATTTAATAATTATGGAAGATTAAATGGAAAACCATGGCTTTGATACCATTTGTAACACTCGGACCCACTGCCCAAGTCTCTAGTAGAGTTTCAGGAATGACGACTGACCCCACAGACCATCACTAGCCTTAACTGCACACTTTAATATCACTCACACACAAGCCAGGATCAACTTCCCAACTGGTCACCCATCCTAGTACAACTCTAAGCTGAGCATGCTTAACTATGGAGTTCTTTAATAATGGGCTCCCAGAAAAGGATGTGCACCTTGGTAATATGGGTAGTCCTGTCATTGCTTATAAGATCATTCAATCTGAGGCCTCAAATCCTGGGACGTTACAGAAGGGGTAAAGTAGATACACCATGTTCCTAAAACAATTTCACCTTAATAGCATCAAGAATAGATTCATGAGAACAAAAAAATGTGACATAAGGATTATACAACGAAGAGAAAGAAACTTGATAAAAATAATGACTTAAAGATTTTATAGAAACAAAATTAAGAACAATAATTTGTCCAAAATTTCTTGGGAGCTGATTGCAAGTTCGTCACCTTTAATGTAATTCCTTAAATTCATCCATCATCTCAATCTTGTTTCTATGACTATAGATTTTGATAGGGAAAATGGGACAATAATGTTTACATCCTTGGGTTTTCATCTCTTCATGCATAGAGATTTACATAGTAAGAGATGGATGAAGAGTATTGGAAAAAGAGTAATATGTTTAGTTTCATTTATGTCCACAAACATTTCATTGCATGGGTCACTAAAAAGAATATAATCATATAAGTTAGAAAATGCTAAGGCATATCTGATGGACATAGAATCATTACTAGAGGTCCTACAAAATGAATGGGTGGGGTGGTTAATCTACCATATATACCTCAAAAGTACCCCATGCATCAACGTGGGTTAAAAAATTATCATCTAATATGGTGGTGGACTCCCCATATATACCCACAACAAAGATAGTTACATAATCAGACACTAGATGTAATAGCCTCCTGGGGAGTTCATCTTATCATCTTCCATTGCTTCAAAGTTGAGAAAGCCAGTGGGAGAAAATGGGTCATCCTCTTAGGACACCTATGAAGATTCTTTGATGTTATAGGCTAATGAGTCATCACCTATCAAAGATATGTAGACCAAAAGAGTAAGATGTTGTAGCTTTTTCAAATATTGAGTGACATTTATTGTAAAAAATAAATTAATTTAATAAGACAAATATTCCACAAAAAAGGAGTTGCTAGTGTATTAGCCTTATGCTATGTTTGTATCATTATATGCCTCTTTATTTCTGATAGAGTGTATAACTTGATCAAACAAATAGTGATGTTGATTGTTTTGACTATGAAGATAATGATCCCATTAAATTCTTAAAACAATGACAATATAAAAAAAAGTAGGAGCGATAGTTTCATTGTAGTTGAAAGATAAATAACAAGTGGGTGGACCCAAAAATCTCTTATTTCATTATTCTTCCTGATATTGTTTTTATTATTACCAATCAATAAATAAAGAACATGAATTTTTGGGACATTATATTCTCTATGCATATTGCCACAGTAAGTGGTATGACTTGGGTGTATAGAAAACCTATAAACTTTGATGACATTGTATGAATCCCGCCAAGACCAATGGTTTTCAAGCTTGTTATAAATCTTGACCATTCTATTTATAAGTCGCTTATGTGATCGTTCCGAACAAGGTTATCTACAGTTCTTTTTCAAATATTGTCTCAAGAAGATGATACTATAAGCTTAGTCAAGAGAAAAAAAATTATTTTAATTTTTATAGAGGCATTGGTCTTGCAGTGATTGAAATAACCCAACTAGGACAATGAGTTAATCCTAAAATGTATTCCCACTTATCAAAGAGATTTTTGAATGAAATTTATAAATGTCTTTATTTACATAGGGGATAATATGTTGAAGTTGTTTTCTTTAAACCTAGGGATTCTTTTATAATTTGACTTGATAAAATCCAACCAGATGCCCATCTTTTATTCTCTTTGATATTGATAATACCTTTGTTAATCATGATTTTGTATTTTGGTTTAAGATTGATAACAACCCATAATCCTTATTTCAAAGGTGTACCGATGATATTCCAATTGACTAGATGAATTTATTACTTTTCCTTTGTAGAAACCCATAGAAAGCATCCACAGTAAGTGATAATAGTATCCTATATTGTTTTGGGTAGGGGGATAGAACTAATAAAGTAGGAGGGTAATCCCGATAGAGAAGCATTGATAAGGGTAAGGCATCTTACTTTGTTTATTTATCCCCTCTAAGATTCAAGCCTTTGTGACATCTAATGTAATATTTGAGTACTAAACCATAGTGAAAGTTTTGGTGCTGACAAAGGTAGGCCCAAATAATTGAAGGGAAACATATATATATTATAGTTGATCAAGGAACTATATTTTGCTAGAGTATTGTTATCTGTATGAACTCTGACAATGGTATATTTATCAAAGTTTATTTTCAGTATAGATATGTGCTAAAAGAGATTCAAACCTGTCAAGGATTCGATAATATCCTTATAATATGAATTTAACAGAATAATTATTTCATCAACAAACTAGATAATGTTATGCTGATATTGATCATGAATTTTTCAGATCAAATTATTTGAAGATACGAATCAAGCATAATAGCAAGAATATATGTAACTATCATAAAATGTTAGGGTGATAAAATATCACCATTTATAATGAAATTTGAACATTTGAAATAGCCACTAGGTCATCCATTTGTATTTATTGATTATTTTATTGTATTTCAACATATGTATATATGTTCGTTCCATTTAATAGGGAAATTGTAACCTATCAAAGTTTGTATAAAAGAAATTTCAGTTGACATATACCCAAATATTTTTCAAAGTCTAATCTGAGCACTAGTAAAGGTTCACTCTTTTTCTAGTAGTGTGAATAATAGCATTAGCCATTATATAAGGATATTGTATTCTTTATCCTTTAAGAAATGAATTGTTCTATGCTTATCATGTCATTCTTTTTTAAGCCTAAATCTTAGGGCCTTGGCTAATATTATAATGGGTTGTCTATCAGACTAATAGGTCTATAACACGGGATACCAATAGCGTTTCAACCTTTGTAATCATATCTATGCAAGTTCATTTATCATGAATATGATGGGAATATTATTCTCATTTTCAAGAAAGGTTTGTAACATGAGTAATATTAATCTATAAACATATCCCATTTGTCTTGGTAAAAAGACATATCCAAGCCATTGGTCACAGTGAATTGTTTAAGCCAAGATCCAAAGTAGGTTTGTTTATTTCAAAATACTAAAAGATGAAATGAGGTCATTATTGGTACTGATTTTAGTCTCCCAAAGAAGATTCAAGTCAAAGGTTATATGTTTCAGCATTACCTTTTGTGGTTATAGATTTTTTTGAAATATGAACTTATAGTTTAAATAATTTCAGTCTCGTTTGTCGTGGTATAATTGTGGCAAATATATGAATGTATATCCGACCTTCTCTTGTGGTTCTTAAAAATTTTACAGAATTTTACATGTGTTATTATGTCCTAATTATATCCATGTTTGTTTTGATATGTGTTTCTGTAGGATTTATTGATATAATAGTACATGTTGAGTGTTTAATTTTAATTTTTTATTTCTAGTGTATCTTGGTCATGTTGATTTTTTAGGTTCTCTAGAATACATTTTTCTTCTCCTCTATTTGTGTGTTTATTTCCTACAAAGTTGATGTTCCAAAATCTATGCTTTTCTTTCACATATATTTTAATTTATTATGTATAATGAACTAATGATCTATTACTTCTTGTATCCTCCATGATTTCTAGACTATATTTTATGTTTTTCAAATTTGTTCCAAAAATATTCTATTTTGATCATACGAAGTCCCCATGAATAAAATGTTTATTCAAGGTAATTGACTTGTGAATGGATATATGTGTAACACCGCTAAGAGCAATGCAAAGAATATACTTTTTTTCCTAGGATACACAACTTATGAAACTATCATGAGTGACCTAATGAATTCCATTTCTCCAAGTAAAACTAGCATTGCTGATATTGTAATCAACCATATTTTTGAAATCTATGAGTATATAGAATATATTTATGTTATTTTGATGGTAAGTCAAAGAATCAAATTTATAAGACCATTCATATGCATGCCTAGTACAATTACAATCTTCTTGAATAAGCTAGAGAAGATTAAAAAAAAGACTTTATTCAAATAAAAAAATTAAACACATTTATTTTATAAGGCTTCAATATTTCTTTCCCAATTCATTTGAGAGTCTAAACAAAGTTCAATTCGCACCAAATTGGGCACCTAGCCTAAAATTTACAAGTAGGATCCAATTTTGACATCAATTTTCTCTTTTGGGATCATCAAGAACATTATTTAATATTTTTTTGTTTATCTTATATTTTCTTTCCTTAATGAAATCAAGGCATCTATACCTATTCAATTAGTCTCAAGTTTGGCACCAAGATAATTGGGACCCAATGAATCCAAGTTTAAGGTTATATTCAACTTTTCAGATTTCCTATATAAGTTCTAGTACGATTACAATTTAGCCTCCTTATCTTAATATATGTCATTGTATTAATCAATTATCATGAACATTTGTTAACTAGAGTCCTAGTATAATTAAATTGTTACCGAGAGAGTTACCATATATTATTATGCAAAAATTTTGATATTTTGATTATTTAAGCTATCAAGTCCATAATAAAACATAAACTTATATGATGGTACACTAGTGATCTCTAGTTATATCAAACAACCAATTATTATCACACTATATATTATTGTTCACATGACTCATCCATTATAATTATTCACAACATATTCTAGTTAGGCACATCCCAGTCATTATACATGTCTTAGGATACATTATTCACCTTGTTTGGTCAATTCTAGATAACTAAGCATACCAACCTCTTATCCACGTAACTAGGGTTTCTAGAGTAAAGATGCTAGGTTTTGGTATTTTACACACACATAGAGAGAGAGGGGGAGATAGAGTGTGTGCGAGAGAGAAAGACAGAGAGAGAAAAAGAAAAATAGAGAGATATAATACAGATAGAGAAATAATGGGAAATAACATATTAATATGTGATAGAAAATGAGTTGTAAAATGCATGATACATATGGAGGGAAGTAGTGGGAATAGAGAGAAAGGAAAATATACAAGCACGAGGTAAGAAATACGTAATAACACATTAATATGTGAAAGAAAACACATTATAACCAAAAAAAAACAAATGGAAGAAGGAACTAGTGGGAGGAAAGAGAAAGATAAAACTAGGAGGATGGGGGAAGTAGTGGGAAATAACACATTACTATGTAATAGAAAATACATTATATCACACATGAACATATATGAAGAAGGGATGTAGTGAGAAGAAAGATAAAGAGAAACATAGTATAACATAGTAAAAGCAAATTTGTGATGAAACATAGTATAACACACGTAAATGCAAATACAAGAGGAATGTAGTTGGAAGACAAAGGACAAGAATAAGTGGGAGTAGACAAGTACTATAAAAGAATACATTAAGAAGTGACAAAAAATAAGTTATAACAATGTGAACACAAATTGAAGAGGGAAGCAATGGGAAAATACAAAAACAGAAAAATAGTAAAAAGGAATGAACTAGTGATGGATAACACATTAATATATGTTGAAAAATACAATACTTCACATATGGAGGAGAAAAGTAGCGGGAAGAGAGAGAAAGAGAAAAGTAAGAGAGAAGAGGGAAGTAGAAGAAAATGCATAATAGAAAAACACAATGAAACTATGTCAAAATTTAAAGTTACATAGCTTATATGTAAACAAATTACATTAATCAAATTAAAATAATATAAATTTTATTAAATAATATACAAAATAAAATATAAATAACACATTGTTGATTATTTATCTTATTGATAATGTGGGACAAGTACATTATACACGTTGTTATCGTTGAATTAGCAGTGACGTGTTTGTGTCATTAAACAATCATGTTAATAAATGTTCACTATATGTGCACGCCTCCCGATACTTCACTCCTCTCTTTCATCATTTTCCTTTTTTTATGTTTTCTATCTCTGAAAAAAGAGACATGAACCATTTCCCCCCTTCCTTTTCTTTTTTATCTCCATCTCTCGGGTCCCTTCCCTTTTTCCTCCCTCGGATATCTCATGGCTTGGGTCCTACCACTCTCTCCTATAACTCTTGTTCCATCCAAATATTGATATGGATTTCTATAACGACCCCCAATTCAAAGCTTCCCCCATTTAAGAGAGACCTAAAATATAAGGATCAATACCTTAATTTTCTAGGATCAAATTTGACAAATAATAAACAATAGTAAATAATTTCAATAAATTCAACTTGAATGAATACACATATTTGAATTATACTCCTCAAAGGTGTTACATGAATATTTCAAGTACTAATTGTTTATATATTAGA
This sequence comes from Alisma plantago-aquatica, assembly GCA_963693085.1. Taxonomy (NCBI): domain Eukaryota; kingdom Viridiplantae; phylum Streptophyta; class Magnoliopsida; order Alismatales; family Alismataceae; genus Alisma; species Alisma plantago-aquatica. Next base: position 634,321,295 of record OY856415.1, read on the forward strand.
AGAAGAGAGACAATACCTAACTAATCCTCCCTAGAATACATTTAATATGTTCAATAGATTTAATCTTTATCTTCATGTCCTTATATCGTGTGCATCAAGTACCTAAAACACCAAAAACCAAAATGCAGTAAGAAATTTTCTATATTGGTGCATGGGTTCATAAAAAATAGCACAGTACATATATACCCAATAATCATTTCGTGGAATATATGAACTTCTATTTTTGTTAGATATTAAAACCCATTCTTGGTATGCTATCTGGATTATAATCCATCCTTGCATTTACATGTTTTACCCTTTGATGCATGTTACCTAGGGTTCACAATATCAAAGTTTACTTTATGTGATACCAATAGAGGAATTATAGTTGAACATAAAGTAAATAAACATCCAAAAGTTTATTTCATCAAACTTTGAGAAATCCTCAGAAAAGATTTGGAAATTGATAATTGTAGTTACTCATAAATAACCACGTACCTTACTGAGGAACCATGTAGTTATATTTCAAGTATGTCTAGATTAAACAGGAAAAAATATATCCAAGCAATCAACCAACATTCAGTTAGCATATATTTGAAACCTATAATGTCACCGTGCATTCAAATTACACTGATTAGACCTAACCTAGGTTTTAAACTAAGGTTTAGGATTATCTCAGGTTTGGAATGAGAATAAGGGTACCAAACACTAATTCCACCAAATCATGAGTTCTATGGGTTTGAAACCCTACTATATAATAGGTGTAACCCTGATTGATAGATTGGTCATTATATCCACTTAATATCATATTAAATCAAGTTACATTAATTAATCATGATATCGACATAAGATCAAGGGTTTTCATATAATGTTCACATCATTAAAATATGTTAAACCCACTTTGAAACTAGAAACATAATGGGTATGTCAATGCCACCTTATCTCTTAGATTAGATATATTGAAATCTAAGACTAGGTTATTTGAACCCAATACATTGATATGATTTTATCTCGATGTAAACAATTGCAAGATATTCAATATCTCAGTTATTAACATTAAGGTTCATACTCATGTATTAAGGTAGATTCTTAAACTTGGAAAATATAATATGACCTTTATAATACTATTTGATATATATATATATATCATGAGATTAATTCACACAAAAATTATATTTGTATACATGACTCAATTAATTTCTGTTAGGGATTTTCATCTTAAGATCTCTTAAAATAAGCATATAAAATGTACTTTTTGAACTAGAGGACTAATTAGAATATGAATATATTTTGTTCATGATCTGCTCCTTTTTCTGAACAAAATGATATGTAATTTGACTATGTGAGTTATAGTCTAATTTCTATATTTATTGCAAGTTAACTAGTAATGAATCAATGATAAGAGGCCATGTCAACAAAATACCATTTTTCCTAATAAGAGACGGAGCTGGGTCAGAGTAAGGGCTAAGGAATCAAATCCATTCCTGATGTGAGTTGGATTCACATGCAGTTGAGGGGCATATCGGTCTATCCACCCCCGACCATTTTCCTCCTCACAATGTTTCTCCATTCCTTCATCGAGGTGTCAACTATGATGTTGACATGCCTCTCAGGGCTTTGAAGGACAATGAGAGGGAGAAGTCACCTTCACCACACCCTTCTGAGCATGACAAGCCTTAGAGCGAGGCTGAGGTGGCCATGAAGATGAGAACCATAGTCAAAGGTGAAAATTCTCCAAAATAGAAAACTACAACTATAACTTGTATCTCAGGGCAAAGAATTCTTACCTAGGGGCAATGTCATTTGCAAATGAGGTTGAAGAACCCTACAAAGGCGTGCGAGCTTCCTCTGATATCTTGAGAACATGCCAAGAGCTATTTCTTTGTGTATAGAAGAACAAAATAGGGGTAATAGTAATGAGGGGTTGGGATTCCATGGGTTGTTGCACCCGGGGAATGAAGAGGAGTTTTTGTATAGAGGACCAAATACATAGGATCTTATATATGATATAGGGTAGTGTTTCCTTTTTGCAACATGATATGGTTACCTAATAGATAATGACATAATCCAATGTAATCTCTTGTGATAAATCCATCCTTACATGAGTCCGATTGGGTGTGGGGGTTCAAGTGCCAGGATGTCTTTTTTTTTTAAATAGGTAAATATATTGCCAAAAGGACTGTACAAACAGACCGACTTACACAAGCATAACATCATATGGAACCAAAATATACATGGGTGTATCTAACTACAAAAAACCCCAGTATAATTTAGCACGGTTGGGCAACCCCCCTGGCCAGGCCTTTTTTGGCCCTTAACATTCTAGCTATGTTGTTAGAAATCTTGTTAATCACTGCCTCTTCATTGTTAGCAGTTCTTTCATGAATCCTACGATTCCTTTCTTCCCATACAAAAAAGCTAAAAGACGCTAGCAAGGCACAAGCCATGCCAAGCTGAGCTCTGTTGCTGCTTCTGTTCACCAAGTAATCAACTTTCATCTCCAAGATATTACTGTCATTCACTCCCCAAGTACACTTGAGGCAGATCAGGTCCCAGATGTACTTCGATAATTTACAAGTATTGAAGGTGTGGTCGTGTTCTTCTTCTACCTCCTCACATAGAGGGCATTCAACAACAACTTGTAGTCCCCATCTTCTCATTCTATCTCTAGTAGGTAACTTCTTGAGGATAGCTCTATAGAGATTAGTACTCCATTTAGGAGTATGGTACGGGCCCCAAACTAGCTTAGTCCAAGGAAGCGTGCCCTCAGTGTCACTGTCGATCCATGGTTTAGCGTTCTCATTCATCAGAGCAATGAAACCATGCCCATCCACAGTGTACTGTGTACTCACGTTCCCCCAGTGTTTACACATATTCTTCCATGTTCTTGAGTCAGCAGCTTCAACAGGAACAGGTGTAGACCCATATCTAGATCGCATCCAAGAAGACCAAGCATTATTTCTTTCCCTCATGAATCTGTCCAACCTCTTCAGTTGACCGGTTTCCACTATTTTACAAGGGTCGATGAGATTGAGGCCACCCTTGTTGAATGGATGAGTGATGGTATCCCATGCAATACCATGTCCTCTGCCAGCCCACACAAAATTTGCAATGATCTTCCTCATTCTTTCAGCAACCGCGTAGGGGATCTCACATACATCTGCCTAGAACCTTATCATGCTATGTAGGGTAACTCTAACCAGAACAAGCCTTCCGGCTAGGGACAACTTCAGTGAGGACCAACCCTCCACTTTGCTTCGCAGATCATCCAGGCAAGTAGCAAAATCAGTTGACGTACCTTTGCCCCCAGCAATGGGCGCCCCAAGATACTTAGTTGGGAAACGATCTCCCTTGACCCTAGCCGCAGCTTTAAGCCTGCCTCTTCGAGCATCACAAGATTTAGAGGTGTAGATTCTCGACTTGAGCTCACTTATATACAGCCTTGTTATGTTCCCAAAGTGCACCAAGACTTTTTTGAACTCCTTGAGTCTGTTCCCATGGCCGACAGAGAAAAGCATCACATCATCAGCGAATATTAGATGTGTTTTCACCTTAATACCTTTGAGCTTGTAAGTTTTAATAGTCCCTTTCCTTTCCGCCGCATTGAACATGTTGGTTAGGCCTTCCATCACCACTGTGAACAGAAGGGGGAGACCAGGTCTCCCTTCCTTAAGCCATTCTTAGCTTTGAACAGGCCAGCAGGTCCACCATTAATCAATACCAAAAAGGAACACGTCTCAACACATTGTTTAAGCATAAGAATGAACCTGTCTTCAAACCCAATAGACTTCATAATGGCCCATAGAGGTCCCCATCTAACATGGTCAAAAGCCTTGTTAAGATCAACCTTGATACATGCTTTGTCTTTATCTCTTTTCACTTTGAACCCCACCAGGTACTCAACAGCTAGGAGGGTGTTGTCTGAGATCTTTCTTCCCTGTATGAATGCACTTTGTTCATTGGATATTATATGAGGAAGGATATCCTTAAGACGAGAAGCCAAGATCTTGTTGAGGTCAAGAGAGTAAGAGATAAGGAGAGAGGGCAGTTTTTGAAGGAGCATAGACTGTTGTACTCATAGGAAAGTCAGGCCTCTGAGTGGAGATGTTGGTATCCAGTCATGGACCTATCCTGGCTTAGAGAGTCTGGGTCCAAAGTGTCTCTATCCCTCTTTTTGCTTTCTTATTTTTTCTTACAAATAAAACCAAATATAGATAAGATATTATCTAGGGACACATGCTTAAACCCCTCAACACCGAATTTTAGTATAATTCTTAGAAATCTATAATATTTCGTTGATCTGAACACCAAATTTTAATTTTGTGTTAGTTAGCCAAAACTTGGATTTTAAGAAAACTTTGATAGTTACTTCATCAATTACTTAGCCCACAATTTATATTGGAATATTCTGGAATTTGTTCCCAATATAAGAATCAATTTATCTATCAAAAACATTTCTTGAGTATTATTATCATCATGAAATACTCCATTCCCAATTTTGTACCAATAACCATTATATAAAACCTAATTATTACAATTGGGTTTATATTGGGTTCTAGGGACCATGTCCAATTTCCTTGTCTTCCAAAGGGTCCACAATATTTAATTATACTCTTAATTAAGAAATTAAGAATTTTATTATCAAAGTATGCTCACTACTACTTAAATTGAAGACTTATTGAAAGTATAGTGTTCAAATACATAAACCAAGGTCCTATTACTCTCTTCATTATTTTTTTTGTATCTTCAAATCATAAGTGGAATTATTTTTGAAATTCTCAAATTTCAAGGACACTACATTCACCCCACCTTATAGGGAATTTTGTCCCTAGAATTCAAACTTAATTAGGTTAAGCTGAATTATAACTCAAATTAGCCTCAAATTAGGTCTAGTAACCTTTCTTGCATAGGTTTTAGCTAGGTTTTCATTGGTAACTTTTGTTGATACAAAAAATCTCATATTTCTGTGCTTGAAAACCAAATTTTATTCAAAGGATAATACCACATCCTCATTCATTGAATTATATTATTACTTGTGATACATTTTCACTTTGTGACTTAGTTTTTCACTTAGGTCCAAAACCTACATTATCAACCATTTTTGTTTAAGGGTGAGTGGAACACGTCAAAAACCTATATTATGACATCAGATTCAACTTAGTATATTCATTCCTAGATGTCAATTACATGCATCACAGGTGGATACCCTATCTCTTATACCCATGATAAGATGAAATAAACAATTGGTTGTAGCCCTAATTCAAAGTTCATCCTATTATATGTGTAGAGATTGTGTATCCACACAATACTTTATAATTCAAATTTTTGGTTGAATCATCTTTAACAATGAATCTCCAAAATAGAATAAATTTTATTTCCCACAAATTTTCTTAAATTTCAAGAACTCAGGGATAGCACTTCTCTCAAGTCCTGAGTTTATGCATAACTTCCTTTAAGGTTCTATTTCAAACATTATTACATAACTTATTGTACTCCTTATATTGACATCTCATGTATCATTAGCCTTAGTTATTCTATTAATGTCTATAAGGGTATATGTACCTTTGAAGTGATGTCCTCTTGACCCCATGGGACTTATGTACTTATGGAGAGCCTCACAACATTGACACCTTGAGCCTTATGTACTCATAGAAGTGGACATTCTTTTGACCCTATGGGCCTTTTGCACACATGGATATCTTTCTCCTAATTCTACATGCCTTATGGACTTAGGGCTGACCCCTTAGGTCTTATGCACCCTTATGTATCCCTACTTGACCATAGAGTTAACTTTGGTGTCTACTCTACATTATCCTTATTGATATGTTATATCTTTTTTTGGCTTCTCTTATTAATTTCACCTTGTCCCAGGACAAGGGTCTCAAAATTCATTATATTTCTACATCCCTGACTCATCCTGTCCAAGGAGAGTCTATAGTTTAGGCATTCTTCTCATGATTTATTTCAATGTGTTAGTTCTTTTTAGTTTTATATCTGACTTTGGGATTTCTCTAACAAAAGTTCTCTTTCAGATTTGTTTCTGCATTCATGGCTTCAAGTCGAACACACACCCTTCTTTACCAAACTTGGTGACAGTAGGGATTTTATACCTTGGATGTATGATCATTACATTTCTTTTACTTGCATTACATATTTACCTTGAGATTATCCTCTAACCAAGGTTTTAACATTCAACTATGTGGTATTTTTTTTCAATAATTATGGAAAAAATATTTTAATTAGGCAGGGTTAAGGGCTTCCATGCCTTATTTCCATACCATACCATCACATTCCATCCCTTTAGGGTTGGGTCCATAGAGGATGTGCAAAGTTTCCTTAATTCATAATATGAGATTGGTAAACTCACCTTATAGGGAAGGTCCTAACCTAGGGTGTCTTCTTGGATCATAGGAGGAGGTTAGGATTTTTATCTACCATATGAACCCATGGGTTTAGGGTTATGCCTTCCCCATATATCTTTTCCTCAATCATGGTTTGACCAATCCCAAGTCTAGACACCATCCCTAAAAGGTGAATTTATTGTATTTTATTTTTCCTTATGTAATTAGTGATTTAATATGTTTCATTTTTATATACTAAACCCATCATGTGCACTTTGAACACCCACTATTTCTACTCTTCGTATTACCATGCATGGGATCCTACATGCATTTATATGGGATACCATACTACACTACCCAAACCCATTTTTATTTTCTCCTACTCTTGTCCCCAACTTAGGTTTCTTTGGGTAGGGTCCTTGTTTTACCCAAACTACTCCCATTACCTAGAATTAGAGTTTAGGGTTAGGGATAGGGACTACACCATATATTTTAGGGTTTATGATTCCCTTAACCCACTAAGATTCTTATAACCTTCAGGGTTATCCCGCTCATGTTCTTCATGGAAGAATGAGTTTCTCTAACCCATACTTAGGTATTTCTAGGATTTATGTGATTGACTGAATTTTTGGTTTAATTTCGAGGAAGAAATTTCTTTTAAGGTGTGTAGGATGTGATAGAGTGCCTTTTGAAACCTTTAATGTCCAATGACATAAGTGAATTCATGAATGTTGAGTTATTTTGTGAGTTATAAGTGTGTTGGTAAAGTTTAGATGGTGATGGATGTTGATATTACGATTAATATCATTATGTTTTTACTTTTGTGAAGTATTTAATTGAATGTTCAAGTAGTTGAGTTTTGGCACAAAAATTGAATGGATTGTACCTTAAGTATGATAAAGCTATGGTTAAAATATCGGAGCAATTGGATTATCCTAGATGAAGTTATTTGCGGTCAAAATCATGCAATGATGTGTTTTATTGTGTATATTGGACCAAGGTACATGGTTAGTTCTGCATATGTAGTGTCACGCAACAGATAAACTGAGCTAAGCCACATATTGGCTGAATGGCTAATCTATGACCCTAGCATGACGAAAAATGGACAACCTTGATTGCATCTCTTACCTTGCATTTAAAGCTAGGTAGGGAGCAGTTTTGTTGCGGCTTTGCATATCTCCACTTGTCCAGATCGTGGGGAGATAGGGAGATACAGATGGGAAGTTTGATTCGGATTGAGACAACCTGTCTTTTGACCGCTCACACGAGGAAAACAGAGAAGGCAGTAGGAAGATCTCTCCCTCCCCCTTTGCCTCTTCTCCTTTAGCCGTTTCAGTAGAACTAGGAAGAAGGAGTCAGAGTAGATCACATATCAAATGAAATTGAGAAGAGGAAAAGAAAGAGGGTGAGTAGATGAGTTGAACTAGGGTGTTTCTGACCCCCTCCATTGTGAGTTCCATGGTCGACGAAGCCAAGTTTGGCTGGAGGAGAAATGGAGTTTGGAGGCGTATGTATGCACCTTCTCACTGATAATGAGGGATAGTTACGAATTTGTGGAGGTGTTCCGGTGCTCATGAGGGTTTCAGGTGGAGGTTTCATGGTGAGGAGGCTATCTGCCCTTCCCTCTGTCGTACTCCCTTCCGGCGGTGATCTGCTCTAGCTGCGAGGAGCTACCACAGGGGATGTGGCCTCGAGGCCAGAGGCACCAGGGGAGAAAGGCCAAACTTTCCGCAGTCTTATCATCCCGTGTGAGAGAGGTGAGCGTCGCCTATTGCTCGCTAGAAGAAAGCCAGCGGTGGCGGCACCTTTTCATAGAGAATAGAGTCTCACGTTACAAGAGGGAAACAGGTAGACTCGATGCGCGAGAAGCAGAAATAGAAGACGAACCCAAACAGGACCAAGTCAGAAGCGAATCGGATCCGGTGAACGGCCAGCTCAGCGTGAACTAAGAGCTGAATGTCATGCCCCCCACAAGGACACGTGGTGCATCATGGTTGGCCGAAAAACGTAAATCGCCCAATAATTCCAGTAAATACCTAGATCTTAGAAAATTCGTAGTAAATAGCCCCTTTATTAGAAAAATATAAATAAGGTATTGAAATTCTAAAAAAATGAGTAGAACATAGTGGAATGATAATATCAAGTTTTTGATGCACTAATCTCAATGATGTCATGTAAGATATTATATACTTATTTTATAGATAATATATATCAAACGATAGCCTAAAATTATGATAATATGTCAATAAATCCTTTTTAATGTCCTATAATCCATATAAGGTCAGTGATTATGATGTTGATGCACAAAATCATATAATTTTCTCCATATGTGTATTTTGGGCTAATAACCCTAAAGAAAATGTAATAAATACATACATGCTCAATAAATGATGGAATTTGCAGAACTCCCTAATATCTGTAATTGGAAGCTAACATGTATTCCTAAGATCATAATTATGCATATAAATTAGGTTACATGTTAAATGATCCTAAAATGATGAGAAAACCCTAATACGACTAATGAATGTAACCTAAGTTAATATGTTCACATAACAATATGACACATGGGTATATCCAGTTAATGAACCATAATATAGAATAAAACATCAATAACATCAATTCTAGACAACAAAAGAGTAAGACAAGAAGGCAAGTAATGATGCACATATCTTAATGAGTTAAGCAAACCCTAAAATGCATATAATTAGGGTTGAGATGATGAGAACATGATGGTTATATGTGGTCTTGTCTTAATCAGGTTTGACCAAGGTTATAGTTGAAATGAGGGATATCCGATGATTAAGTTTATATGTGATCAAGGTACAACATTACCTCTTACTTGGCTTATTATACAATATGCTTGTGTTATATGTGTATTAAAATACTTGGCATATGATATTGGATAAAATGATTATTATTGTATGATATGTTTCATGATTTTCCATATCTATGGATATAAACACATGAAACATAAAATATCTGATCCATCATATGATATCACTAAACTCTTTGGTAGTACAGTGTATTGAGGTGATCTAACTCTTTGGTAGGAGATCACATTATATGCATGATCTAACTCTTTAGTAGGAGATCATAAGGCCTAAAAGCATCTATCTCTTTGGTGGAAAATGTATGATATATATGATGGAAAATGAGCTTAAAATATGTGTTCTCTTTTGTTAATGAACATCTTTGTACAAGTATATGTTTTTTCTTATATTTCTTTATAACGGCCAAGTATTAGTTTTATCTTATTGCCAAGATATGATGAGAGGTATATAAAAGACACATATGCGTACTCAGGTACAATATTCTTGAATATTGTGCTAACGTGTACCACATGTAATCTTTTGTTTAGGTTTGTGGACATGTGATCTTGAAGATCCAGGATAGTTGAGAGTTGTGTGGCGAGCTGATGTGCAGGTGGACCTGTTGTCTTAAGATCCTATAGTTTAGTGGTAGTACATGTATATGTAAAAGTTAGATGTTCAATATTTAATATTAATTTGTAATAAGTCATCTTGTAATTATATGTTGAATGGTCAACATATGTTGTGGTTTGTTTATTGTTCAGTGCATGTACTACTGATTGTTTCCTTCTGACTTCCTCTGATTTTAATCTTCTTAGACTAGTGTGGGGTGTTTAAATTGGAATTCTCACGGAGGTAAGGTTTCAATTTGGACGTCACACATCAGATTAAGTTTTAGAAAATCGGTGGAAGTCACACTTTACCCTCACTAGAGGGACCTAAATTACATGTAATATCTTTTACATTTATATCTCTAATTATCATTACATTTTTATTGGTGGAGGATGCCTTAACTAATTCTCAAAACCCTGAGATTAGGAGGGAAGTGCATTTTAGGGTTCATTAAGAAAAGGGATGAGATGAGGAAGAAATTAGAGTTTAGAAGACATATGAAAATATTATTTTAGGAAAAACCTAGGTTCTGGCCAGGCATCTATCACATTGGCTATGGGATTTCATGTATACCACCTTAATGGTACAGATTGTGAACCCCAAAAGTTGTGACCCTTTACAGACACTAGTACCCTTAGGTTATGACCTAATGATGCTCATTATATATCTAACTATTACTTGAAATTATCAACTATTAAATATTATATGATAAACTCAGGCTCTGATACTAAATGTAACGACCCCCAATGATGAGCATCCCCATGTAGGAGAGGCCTAGAATATAGGGATGCATACCAAAATTTTCTAGGATTCAACTTATCAAATAATAAACAAAAGTAAATAATTTACATCAATTGAACTTGAATGAATACATATATTTGAATAATGCTACTCAAAGGTGTTACATAAATATTTCAAGAACTAATTTGTACATAGGTTAGAAGAAGAGAGATAATGTATAACTAATCCTCCTAGGCATATCTTTAATATCTTCAACAACTTTGATCTTTATCTTCATGTCCTTGTATCATGTGTATAAATACCTAAAACGCTGACAAACAAAACATGATCATCATAATTCTATACTGGTACATGGGTTTGTACAAAACATCACATGTACATATACATCAATAATAATTTAGTGGCACATATGAACTTGTATTTTCATTAGATATTCTAAATCCATTCTTAGTATGCTATCTTGAGTGTAATCGCTGCCCATCCTTGGACATACATGTATTACCCCTCGATGCAAGTAACTCAATATTCAAAATATCATCTTTACTTTGTGTGATACCCATAGAGGTGTTATAGTTGAACAAAAAGTAAATAAACATACAAAAATTTATTTCATCAAAAACTGAGAAATCCTCAACAAACATTTAAAATTTGATAATTGGGAGTACTCATAAATAACCACATACCTTATTGAGTATCCATGCAGTTACACTTCAAGTATATGTAGATCCAAACATGCAACGATAGATCCAAGAAATAAAACAACATTCAATGTACATACATTTAAACCCCAAAGTATAATCATGCATTAAAATCGCATTTTTAGACCTAACCTAGGTCTTAAACTAAGATTTTGGGTTATCTTAGGTTTGGAATTGGAATAAGGGTATGATACACTACTTCCACCACATCATGCCTTCTAAGGGTTAGAAACCCTACTTAGAAATTAGGCATAACCCTAATTCATAATTTGCTCATTGTGTCGTCTTAACATCATATTGAAACAAATTACATCAATTAATCTTTAAATTCACATAACATCTAGGGTTTTCATATAATCCTCACATCATTAACATATATTACACCCACTTTAAATCTATGAACATATGTATATCAATGCCACCTTCTATCTTAGGTCAATAAATTAGTATCTAAGATTTGGTTATTTGAACCCAATCAGTTGATCACATTTTATCTCAATCTACAGTAATTTGAGATGGTGAATATTTCATTTACTAGCACTAAGGTTCATACTCATATATTAGGGTAGCCTCCTAAACTTGGTGAATCTATTATGATTGCTTCATATTACTATGCAAAATATATATCATCATATTAATTCACACAATAATCATATTTGCACAAAATGATTCAATTAGTCCTAGTTAGGGGTTTTTATCTTCAAATCTCTTAAAATAAGCATCTAAAGTGTACTTGTTGAACTAGAAGACTAATTAGAGTATGGATGCATTTTATTTGTGATCTACTTCTTTGTGAGAAAAATGATATATGATTTGACTATTATCCAAGTTACGCTCTAATTTTTTATTTATTGCAAGTTAAAAAGTAATGGAACAATGATAAGTTGCCACGTTAACAAAAAACCACTTCGCCTGTTAAGAAACGTAGCCATGTTGGAGCAGGGGGTAAGGGCTCAAATATCATCCTGATGTGAGTTGGATTCTCACACAGTTGAGGGAAATCTTGTTCTATCCACCCGCACCCACTTCCTACTTGTGAGGTTCCTCCATTCTTCCATGGAGGGGTCAACTGCCATGTTTACTTTCATCTTCATGGATTGGAAGGACCATGAGAGGGATTAGTCACATCCTCCACACTCTTCCAAGAAAGTCAAGCCTTTATGTCAATGCTTAGGTGGACATGTAGATGAGAACCATGGTCGAAGGTGAAAATTTTCCAAAATAGAAAAATACAACTATAACTTGGATTGTCAGGTTGAAGAATTCTTACCTGGGGAAACATCATCTTAGAACGAGGTTGAAGAGTCCTCCAGGTGCGTTCAAGCTTCTTGTCATAGACTAAGATCAAGCTTGTAGCTATTTTTTTATGTGTAAAACAATGGAGAGCGGCGTACTACTGGGGTAGGGATGCCACACTTTGGCTACTCTTGGTGTTTGTAGAGGAGTTTTTGTATCACGGACCGAAGAGGGATGAGATTTATATATGATATATGGTAGTGTGAATTTTATTTTTGCAATTCTTTAAATAGTTTCCCAACAGATAATGACATTTCCACTATAATATCTTGTGATAAAGCCATCCTTCCACAAGTCTGATTGGGCGTGGGGATTCCATTTCTATAAAGTTGCATGGAGGTTGAGAGAGAAATAGATATGGAAAGAGTGCAGTGTCTGAAGGAACACAAACTACTGTACTCATAGGAGAGTCAGGTATCCGAGAGGAGACAATGGTCTTCACTCACAGACCTACCCTCACTTCAAGAGTCAAGGTCTGAAGGGACTTTCTCTCTCTTTTTTCTCTTTTGTTTTCTTTTAAAATAAAATCAAGTATAGATAAGGTATTATAGGCCACATGCTAATCTTGTTTAACACTAAATTTTAGTATAATGCTCGCATATCTTTCATATTTCATTGGGCTAGATAGCAAACCCCAATTATCCTGTTAATTTAGTGAAATCTGGCTTCCAAGAAAAAACTTGATAATTACCTCATTCATTACTTAGACCACAAAGTATCTTGCAATATTACAGAATTTCTCTTATTATCTGAAATCTTTTTATCTATCAAGTAAATTTATCTTGAGTATTTATTATGATTCGAGATAATCCATTACAATTTTGTACTACAAGGATCCAGGTGTAAGCCCTATTTAATCCAATTAGGATTGTGTTTGGTAATAGGGTTGGTGGCCTATTTCGTGGTCTTCCAAAGGGTTCATAGTATAAAATTAAGGCTTTGATTATCATAGTATTTGAATTAAGCCTCATATTTACACATATGCTCACTATTACTTGAATCGAAGAGTTATTGTAAGTCAGGGTTCAAACACATCAACAAAGGTCCTATTATTCTCTTCATTATTCCTTTTTGTATCGTCAAATTATAACTTGAATTATAATTGAAATTCTCAAATTTTGAGGACATAGTGTGTTAAATTGCAATACTCATATGTGTACATGCATTTAAATATAAAATGATACATCGTACAGATTAATCCTCAACGTCTCTATGGAAAAAAATTGCACATGTACTATGACACTCGGGTTAATAGTGAAAACAACAACCTTTCTTCCATTGGTAAGCCATATAGGATTCTGATATCCATTGATACAATTTAACAAATACTGCTTGCAATTTTATTTTAAAATTGGATTAATCAACTAGATTATATAAAAATATTTTTATGTTTACATGTTAGATATAGGATATAGAAAGGAATTGCACCTTCCCGAGTGCCCCAGAGACACATTACGTAGTAGTGCATCAAATATCTTGGACCGGTTAGTAGTGTGCTTAACCCCATGCTCTCCCTTATTTACTCTTGTTAAAATACAGTCAGTTCCCACATCTTCCCTCGTGATGATTTCCTTTTGGTTCAAATCTATTTGGAATAGCACAGATCATCTAAGGCTCATATCTGTATTGATATGATATGCCGTCTCTCTTTCAGAATGAACGAGACTTTTGAGGTCATTGTAAGGGATGGGAAGCTTGTGTACAACAAGTGTGGGTTACTTGTTAACATATTTTCTTGTTCTAAGTGGATCTTTGTGCTCTGTACATCCAGGAAATTGTATGTTGGAAAGGTGAAGGTGATAAAATATGATCCGTTACTGAGAATGAGTTTACTACATGGACTTAGTCAATGTTGTCCCCCCAATTTAATCAGTATCTTTGTCAAGAATCTTTCACAAAGAGATACTGGTTGTCTTACCACCTAAAATTCGCGGCATTACCAATTTAGTTTAAACCCAAATTATATAGAGGAAAAAAAACCCATATAGCACACTTTGGGAAAAAAAATACCGAAATAGCACCCTTCCCATCTTATTTCCCAAACTAGCACACTTTCAGAGTAAAACGCCACTTTATTTGGCGTTTTACTGTCTCCGGAACCAAAAGCGCCACTTTATTTGGCGTTTTCAGGCTGGCGGAGACAGAAGCGTCACATTGGTTGGCATTTTTAGGTAAACGTGCCACTTTATTTGGCGATCCTCTAGTTAGTAAAAATTCGACTAGAGGACACTCACTGGAAGTGCCAATCATAGAATAAGGAATTTCTTTCATCCACCAATATATATTAATATTTGCATCATTACATGGCAATTTACTAATTCATTAAATGTATTTCTTTAACTTATAGGGGTGTGAACTCATTAAGATAGGCAAAAGGAGATATAGATAATAAAAGAAATAAATATCTTGAAAGAATGTTAAAGTAGCTTTTTTACTCCAATGCATATATATATATGCCAACCTTTTCTATTTATTAATGTTTCATATAAGTATAAATTTATTGTTTCCTATACAAGATAATAATTGGGCATGCAGACATCACATGATGTGGTAAACATATAATATTGTCAAAAATGTGTCACAAAACATCCGTTGTATACAAAAGGTTATATATATCATCTTAAACCATAATTAAATATTCTCCTTTGATAATATAAAAAAACAAATCAAACTTGAGTTATTTCATTTCCTTAGGAAATGTTTAATATAATGAATCCCTATATACAAGAAGAGTTGGATGCAATACAAGAAGAGTATGCATAATAATTTGTTAAGGAAGTCAACTTTATATTTGATTGGGATAAAATATGATGTTTTCATTCCTTGGTGTCATTATTTCTATATACATGTGATGATAATGACTTCTTGCAACTTTTACTTTGATGTATATGTGAATGATGTATATGTATGTATATGTATGTGAATGAATGTGAATCGAAATGAATATGATGAGAATTGCATTTGTACATGTGTGTGAAATTGTGTGTGTGTGTGCATTTGTGCATGTGAATGAATTGTGTATGTGTGCATATGTGCATGAGAATAGAATGAAGTATGGATGTGGACTCTTGTATGTGTCTATTATTGTATGTTTAGAAGCAATTGCTAGCCTATTGTTAAGAATAACACTTGTAAAGCCTTCACTTCTAATGAACTATAGAGTTCATCAAATTGAACAGTTGAACAGTAGGTATGCAGACCTACCATAAAAAATTATGATGTCTATTGTCTTAAAAGACCATCGATGTAAACCTACTTTGTTGGTCTAAATATGAAAACAATCAATACGAATATCCTTACCAGTTAAACTTTAAGTGATAAGGAAGTACATTATCAACTTTCTCTCATGGACCGTCGATGCAGACTACTCTACATCATCATCTATTCTTGAAAAACTGAGGACAACGGCTTTAAATTAAATTGTAACTAACATTACATTACAACATAGGTTTGCTTCAATAGTATTCTACATCATAAATTTACATTATCGATCGTGTTAAGAAAAACTAACGACGATAACCCACAAACAATCTTATTTTACTACTAATAGTAGATTACATTGTCAGTTTACTTATGTTAAATTGATGGCACATAACTATTTTTATGTTAGTTAGCCTTTCACAAAAACTGACACTAGGTTTTTCCCATCAATTGTCTCTTTCTATGTAAATTGAAGACACAAGGCTTTAGTTGAGGTGTCTTCCACTTAGCATTTGATAGTTAACCGATGATGTTGCCTTGTCTAGAGTTGAATTCCTCATAATTGTGTCTCAACATTTCCATTATGTGGATAGAGATGAATTAAGTCGTATCTACGCCCCTTCTCATGGTTCTTCACCTTCTAGACATATTCACCTCCCTTCTATCTCTATCTACTAATTGCATTAATTTCCTTTCCATATAGGTTTTTCATTTTCTTTCCCCACTTGACCATGTCACACGTACTTCTATATTTTCTTTAGAGAGGGGGTCCAGGTGGATCACTTACAACTGCATTCATCTTGCTCTTGATTCAATTAGCCACACATTAAGTAGAGTTCTGGAACGATTTTATATTCAAGTTTGTGACACAACCCATTTATAATAATTATCCATTTGGTGAGCATCATTATGTCACACTCTATTGGAAATATTAGATTTTATTATTATTATTCAAGAATAAGTATATTCATCCACTTTCATGATAACTCCATGTTGTATCCATATAGTCTCAAATATATATGGTATATGCATATGTAGATGAAGCTTAAGGACCTGCACCTAGGTTAGAATGACATATGAAAGTCCATTAGATGGATGCAGTCTCACTTTCCATATCCACACCATAAGAGAACTATTGAACAAGGTCCAAGAACCACCAATTAGAGCTCTTTCATACTCATGTTTTCAAACCGTGGTCTAGAAACCACTAATTAGGGGTCCTTTATAGTCAACTTTTCATGAAAACTTGGTGATGTAGTAGTATGAGTTAAACTCAAAATGTTTATTGTTTGAATTTATTTACACAGAACTCATATCCTATCCATCGCCATCATGTATGCAATATTTGGTCCAATCATTAATAATGATTGTGTGCTGGTTCTATGCTCTAAGAACCATCATAGAATGATTGTAATAGGATACTTCGTACATGATTTAATTATTAATAAAATTGCATTCCACTTATTATGCATACTTTAGCATTAAGATAACAATTCCATGTAATAATACTCTATAAATATTTATATTCGATGACATATGGATTAGTCTGAGGACCTAAAAATGTGATCATGTGTATACATATTCATTCTTATTCAGTCCCTAGGAAGATAATGTTCTGGTTATTATGTAGGCAACAACAATATATAAAATTAGTTTGTGTGTGTGTTGGGGGATGACTACATCTCATTAGTCATGGTATTTCATATCAAGATAGACACACGGGAACTTGTTAGAGAACAAGTTCTTTTATAGAGAACCACCTTAGGAATGGCACATGGGATCCATGACATGGTAGTCTAGAGTCATGTCACAATATTATAATGGAGACTGTGATCCTAATAGTTGAAGTTTCTACAGTGATCTCTATGTTCATAACACTACCCAACATGGCTACAAGTAAGTATTTCCATATAGGTATGATTGGGTGCACTGTTCTTGTGAACTATTGTGAGTGATGTAGTTGGAATTTGTTCCTCCTCTTAGATTAATATCCTAGCCACTTGATAAGAGAGACTATGAATTTCATTCCCATGCCCGTGTGTGTCAACATATGATATTGAGCTCATTGAATATTGATACTCTACTATAGCTCAACAAACATAGATTGAACATTAAGAGTATGACTACTGCATGCCTTTGGTTGAATCTGGATATCTGTTACAAAGGGATTATATGGTCAGGGTGACATGGTCACTTATAGGTAGAAGTTTTTCTCTAACTAATTCTAGTCTCTTGTGTAGCATGACGCCTTGAGAGATATTTCTTATTGATTGTGATGATTATTCTCAACCAACTTATAATTATAATGGTTCTAAGTTTTGTATAGATTTAATACTAATCCAAATGATCAACTTGTATATTATTCAATCAACCCAATTTTTAGTAATTCAATTTGTCTATAGAGTTTCAATCAATTGAATGATTAACCATCTAGGAAAGCAACTGACCAATGTATTGAACATATCATTCAATCCATTATGTACATGGGTTGGGAAAGTCCAAATAGGAAAGTAGATAGACATGGATTCTAGTTGGTCTACTAACTCGATATTTGAGGTTTCCAAAATAGTGGATCCAATCAACTAGACTCCCATTCAATTGAATAGAGTATCATTTGAATACATTCCTATTTTGTAATTATTTGCATATTGAAACATGGAAAAGGAGCTTTATGAAACACTAAATGGAATAAATCCCAAGAACAACAACCCATGATAGGAGGAAAGGATCACCTGATACCAACATGTCAATCTCTAGTTCTACTTCTACTTGGAGCCCAACATGGTGGCTCAAGTGTCCCTTTCATTCATGTGGATGGTGTAGATGTTGGGGAACATGCAAGTAGGATTGGATACAAGTTCCTTCATCAAAGCATATGATTTCACTTATAATTTTTTCTGCGACGATGACCGAGCTGTGCACTCAACCAACTTTACATCCGAGTTTGAATATATGAGATTGACATTGCATAAGACATGTATTCTTTTTGTACACATAAAGTATGATAAGATATACTCAACATCACATTTTCTCTTTATTACACCTACATTTAATGGTTATGATAGATCTACGTCAAGGGTTTTATTAAGGGAAGTTTTTTATACTCCACTACACCCTTTGTGATAACTTGGATTTTCTCCCATTCAATTCATGTACAACTTGACTTGTTAGATACCCTATTATAATCATTAACCTCCCTCATCTCCAAATTTGATGACTTTGAATTACTTAAAGCTCAATTGATAGGTTATCTTCAATTACATATCACTTTGTACTTATATATGCCTCCAATTCGAGTTTTGAACTGTGTCATGCTTACCATGTGTTATAAACTTTCAATCCATTTTGGACCCATATAATGAACTTTCCTTGGTATAAAATATATTTCATGATTTATAGGATTAAATTATGAATCTGACGGTCCAAAAATCACATCAATCCGACCATCACATCCCAAGATATGGCCTTATACATTTTAGTAAATTAAACTTTGTTTTAGCTCCTTTTGACCCTAATTGGGCCTATATGGATGCGCGACCCAATTAGGAAGAGGCACCAACTTGCCTTTGTCAACTCAGAAATCCACGGGCTTAATTTTTTTTTGATCAATTTTAACCTTTGGGATGACTCCCACGGATCTGTGTCTCTGATCCAACGGCTCCCCTTCGTCTCCTTCATCCGTACAGTAGCTCGGCGCTAATGGCGCTAAGCTTTACTTTTTCTTGGCCAATCGCCTATGGTTCCCACATCATTTGACAAATTGACGCATCAATTCACCCACCCTAGCTTCCCTATTCATTTTGGCCTCCCATTTCCATTCTTTCCACACCTTTCGGCTTGCCCTTTCCCTTCTCTTCTTCCATGGGAACCGCGGCCATGGCCGTTTTGAGGTTTATCCATCCCAGTCATGCAACGACTCTTTCTTCTCCCCGTACACCTCACCCGACTTCCTTAAGCCTGGAGGGCATGTCTCTGGGTGAGGTGCGCTCAGTCGTGGGCCACCTGGAGTTGACGATACTCAGTCGTTGGTAGCACGTCGTGGGCGGCGAACAATAGCTACCAAATGCTGGTGGAGGGTGGTGGCTAGCTGAGTGAGAAACCACCTACTACAGGCACAGGTGGTAGGTTGGACCAGCCAAGGGCGACGTGGTGCAGTTACAGCCCTAGGATCAAGAGTCAAGGATTTTGATTGACCAAATCAAGGTACATCTTTGAAAAATCACCATAAATCACTCTTTTGTCCAAAAATAGCATCATGTTTAGCCAAAGCAAATAGGGTAAGCCCAAAATGGAGGTCAGGGTCCTTACAAGCCATAAACCCCTACAAAAGGATTTCGTCCCCGAAATCCAAAGAGAAAAGTGAGGGATACTTCCTTCTCATCTCTTCCTCAAGCTCCCATGTGGCTTCCTCAATGCCACGATGATGCCAAAGAACCTTCATAAGAACCAGGTCTTTCCTCTTCAACTTCTTCACTCATCTATCAAGGATCAACACTGGACCTTCCTCGTAGGTCACATCTTCATCAAGGTCAAACTCAACTAGCTGTATCACTATCTCTGTGCCTGGATGACTTTTCTTCAACATATTGACATGGAATATTGGATGCAACCTGTGCAACTCTGGAGGTAGCTCTAACTTGTAAGCCACTTTTCCAACATGTGCTATCACCAGATATGGCCCCATATACCTGGGAGCTAACTTGCTTTTCCAGCCAAACCTCAACACGCCCTTCCATAGAGAGACCTTGAGATACACCTTATCTCCCACCTGGAACTCTAGAGGTCATCGACGATTATCTGCATACGACTTCTATCTATCCTGTGGCACTTTCAACTGTTGTTATATCACTTTGATCTTTTCTGTCATCTGTTGTACTAAATCAGGACCGAAAAGCTAATAGTCGCCATACTCATACCAACATAAAGGAGATATGCACTTTCTACCATACAAAGCCTCATAAGGTACCTTGTCGATACTCCGTTGGTAACTGTTGTTGTAGGAAAACTCTATCAAACTGAGATGCACGTCCCAACTACCTAGGAACTACAAAAAAAAAGCTCAGAGAAGATCCTTCAAAGTCTGAATAGTCCTTTCAGACTGTCCATCTGTCTGTGGGTGGAAAGTGGTATTGAACCTTAACTACATTCCCAACGCTCTGTGCAACTGTTCCCAAAAACAACTCATGAACTGAGGGCCTCTATTGGAGACTATCATTGCTGGCACTCCATGCAAACACACTATCTCATCCACGTATACCTGAGAAAGCTTCTCTGTTGTATATGTTGTTTTCATAGGTATGAAATGGGCGGACTTCGTCAATCTGTCCACTATCACCCAAATGGAATCATGATTTCTAGCTGTCCTCGGAAGACTAACTACGAAATCCATGGTTACATGATCCCATTTCCACTACGGTATCGACATGGGTTGCAACGTACCTGCCAGCTTCTGATGCTCAGCCGTAACCTATTGGCATACTACACACCTAGCCACGTACTCAGCCACATCTTTCTTCAAACCTGGACACCAATACAGATCTTTTAGATTATGATACATCTTGGTGACATCTGGATGCATATCATACATCGATGTATGTGCTTCCTCGAGCATTAACTTCCTCAGATGATCAACATCGAGAACCATCATCTTATTATGATAAAAAACTAGTCCATCCTCAGACTCATGGAAGCCATCACGTTTCTCACTGCCAAACTCTGATCCGATTTGTTGCACTACATCATCTACTTGTTGTGCTTCTTTGATCTGTTGTCTTAGCGTAGGCTTCACTTGCATCTATGCCAATAGTCCTGCCAACAAGGATACTTCCAACTATACATTCATCTTCCACAAACAGATGAACATATCCCACCTATGGCATATCAAAGAACTCAACTGTTACTTCTTCGTAGGAAGAGAAGAAGACTTCCTGCTAAGCGCATCAGCTACCACATTCACCTTACCAGGATGATACTCAATGGTGCAATCATAATCACTAATCAACTCCATCCAACGACACTGTCGCATGTTCAGCTCACTCTGTGAGAAGATATACTTCAAGTTCTTATGATCTGTAAAGATCTGACACCCCCCCATAAAGATAGTGTCTCTAAATCCTTAATGCATGGACCACCCATGCCAGCTCCAAATCATGTGTCGGATAACTCTCCTCATGTTTCTTAAGTTGTCATGAAGCAAAGGAAACAACATGATCTTCCTGCATCAGCACACAACCTAAGCCCTTTTTGGAAGCATCACAGAAAACAACATAGCCTTTCCCAGGCTCTGGTAGTACTAACACTGGAGCACTAGTCAGCTTCTCTTTCAAGCTCTAAAAAGCTCGCTGGGAACGATCATCCCAAACAAAAGGTACATCCTTCCCGGTCAACTTTGTCAATGGCAATGCGATCACACTAAAGTTCTTTATAAACCTCCAGTAGTATCCTACTAAACCCAGAAAACTACAAACTTCAGTCGGCATCTTTGGTTTCTCCCACTCTTCAAATGACTCCACCTTCTTGGAATCCACTCTGACTCCTTCTGCCGATATCACATGACCCAAGAAAGTCACTTCCTTCAGCCAAAATTCACACTTACTGAACTTGGCATACAACTGATGCTGGCGGAGGAGAGTCAACGCTTGTCGAAGGTGTTGTTCATGTTGTTGACTATCCCAACTATAGATTAAGATGTCATCTATGAAGACCACAACAAATTGATCTAGAAATAGATGGAAATCGTGTTCATTAGATCCATGAAAGCAGCAGGTGCATTGGTTATCCCAAACGGCATAACCACAAACTCAAAGTGACCATACCTTGTCCTGAAAGCTGACTTTGGTATGTCATCCTCCTTGATTCTGAGTTGATAATATCCAGACCACAAATCAATCTTTGAGAACACTGTAGCACCACACAAATGATCAAACAGATCGTCTATCCTCGGAAAAGGATACTTATTCTTGATTGTAACTTTGTTCAACTGTCAGTAATCTATGCACAGATGCATCAATCCATCCTTCTTCTTCACGAATAGAACTGGAGCACCCCACAATGATGTGCTCGGTCTGATGAAACCTTTATCCATCAACTCCTGTAACTGTTTCTTCAGCTCTTCCATCTCCGCTAGAGCCATCACGTATGGTGTTTGAGCAACTGGTTGTGTCCCTGGCACTAGATTGATCTGAAAGTCAATCTCTTGAGGTGGGGGAAAACTAGGAAACTCATCGGGAAACTCGTCCTCAAACTCTCTAATAATTGTCACGTCCTAAAGACTCGAACCTCTAGCCTCGATGTCCTCAACATGAGCCAAAAACACCCTACAACCTTGTCGTAACAACTTCTCTACCACCATAGTGGATACCAAACACGTCGGAAGAATCTTCCTATCTCCTTGGAAGATCCACTTCTCATCATTGTCAGAAAACACCGCCTGCTTGGAACCACAATCCAGTACAAC
This sequence comes from Alisma plantago-aquatica, assembly GCA_963693085.1. Lineage (NCBI taxonomy): Eukaryota > Viridiplantae > Streptophyta > Magnoliopsida > Alismatales > Alismataceae > Alisma > Alisma plantago-aquatica. The sequence goes on from OY856415.1 coordinate 634,344,429, forward strand.
CTTATACCTCTCTAAGGTATCCATCCCAAGGATTGCATCGAATCTGTGCATATCAAGTGTTATAAGATCCACTTGTATGTTGTGTCCTGAAAAGGATAGAACACAAAATGGACACACCTCTCAAAGCATTGAGGAACCATCAAGAGGGGTTTCTAATAAGAAGCTATCTTTCATACAACTAATAGGTAAAAGACAGCTATCAAGCATACTACGAGTGATAAAAGAGTGTGTAGCACCTGGGTCAACCAAAATAGATACAAAGCAAGAAGAAGACAAATCAGAATGAAATAAATCCATATGACCTGCCACCACTCGTGGGTTGACTATCGCCTCTGGCTAACTCATAGAATAGAATCGAGTCATTGCTTGATGTCATCCGCACCCTCTTCTTCCTTGAGCAGATGATCCATCTTGTGATGCTTGACTGCGTCCTCGCCCTCTGGCGCCACTGAACTGCTGTCTATCTGAACCTTGTTGACTCTATCTTGATTGTTGCGTCACTTCGACATCTCTCCTTAGGCAATTTGACTTCATATGCCCTATCTATCCACAAAGATAGCATGACCTGTCCTCTAACTATGGCCTAGATGGCCCTGTCACTGCTACTGAAGCTGTATTGTAGGCTCTAGATGGCAAATAACCACACCCTCTTCCCTTACTTGGTGACCACTGAGATGGTGCACTAGAACCTTGCATCACAGAAGGTGCAGAAAACCTCAGCTTCTTGTGGCTATCAAACCTTTGTTTCTAAAACTAAGCAGGCCTTTTCTTGGACATAGCCTCTCTCTTCTCCTTGACTGACTGTTCAATCCTTCAGACAGACTCCACAAACATGGAAAACCGTTCCCAGTTCTCTAAAGCAACAACATGTTTTTTCAGCTCAGCACTCAATCCTTTCTCAAACCGTCTGATCCTCTCTTCATATGTTGCCGCCATGTGAGGACAAAACCTCAGTAGCTCCATAAACTTGGCTTTATACTCGATGATGCTCAGAGATCCTTGATGCAAGCACTCGAATTGACTGATCTTCTCATACAGATATGTCTTCAGGAAGTATCGACTCATGAACTCCCACCAGAATATGTCCCAACAGATCACCTCACCAGCTCGCTTCTCCTCTTCGATGGCCCACCAATGGCTAGAACTACCTTTCAGAAGGTAGACAGTGTGCTTTACTTTATCTGATTCAGGGATGTCAAGGATCCAGAAGGCCTTCTCAAGACCTATCAGCCACAGATCTGCATCTGTTGGATCAATCGTTCCAGCATAATCTGAAGCTCTGACTCAACGAAGCCACTCGAAGGTCTTCCCAATACCTGATGATTCTTCACAGGAAACCAGTGCTCTTAGTGGAGGCACAGGTAATCTCTCCACCATGAGATTCATCGTTTCCATTACCTATCCCATGAGGTGTTGGTAGATAGGATTCTCAAGAATGGTTGGGACGGTTTGGGGGACCTCAGGCACCCGATCCTCATGTGCTTGCACACTCACTCCATCAACTGATTCAGCAACACTGCTCCCGACAACATGTTCTTCTTGATTTCTAGACATCTTTTAGCTTTATCTTCTACTGGGGGCAGAAGCCATTATAAGAAAATCTAGAAAAATCACAAGAACAGACACAAACCTAGTCCTAGATCCCTGTAGACTCAACGAACCTAGAGTACTAATACCAACCTTTACTTGTGACATCCCGCTATCACACAGGCAATGAAATGCCACGTGAAAATGTGCAGGACCTTCATAAACATCGTATTACCAAAAACATAGGTTAATTAAAACCGATTGCGGAAAGTAGATAAGAAAGGACTATTACAACTAGATCCACATCCTACAAAGAAGCATGTTATATAAATATACATAAACTTGATACATATCCACAGTTCATAGGATCTAGCTGGCACTTATCCATAAAGGATGCATCACCTATTTATACACATAACACACCTAGCCAGTTCAACAATAGGATAGGAAAGCCATATCAACTATAAATCGTGAAACCTCGTCAAAAACCTCCAAGGACCTGAGAGTACAGGGATGACTCTAGGACTCTACTACAAAACAGCCAAAAAGTAGCATATCCACCTCTTGCCTTCTACTAATCTTCTTGCTGCTGAACTGCAACACCATGATCACCGCCACGTCTAGCTAGACCACCTAAAAAGGTTTTAAACCAACGGGGTGAGACACACAGTCCTAGTGAAAAACATAACCCCTGCCGAAACTATAAAACCTCAGGAGAGCTAGAATAGATAAAGCAGGTAACTGATATAAGTAGATCATATATGCAACATACACAGCAGAACTATCTCTATAACATCTTACCAGGATATCTAGGAGGCATATAAATAGATAATATATGGAACATGATTGACAAGAAAAGTCTTATAGGATCTTATCATAACACCTGAGGAACATGTAATTAGTTGCAAGATATAACTAGGGCAACTATACAAACAAGGCCTCAACCAATGTTTTGTGTTTTCCCTAAGCAAATATACTATACGACTGGATTATGATTTATTATGCCCTGAGGAAGTGAGCTGTACCGCTCAAATCCAAACTTCGGTTGCAAAACCCAAATCCGGTGCCATACAAGGTCAAATGAAAGAGTTGGACTCCACGACCTCACCTCCTCGTGGTCAGTGCACGAGAACCAAAGTAGGACCGTAGTCTCTTGCTTACGTGACCTTTGTCATAGGGTTAGCTCACGTAGTCTACCCTTTCCTCTAGCCCGCCTTGGTACATGTCTCGGCGCTAGCATATCTTGAGACACAGGCCTATTCACTGTGCTCCTGAGCCCTGAACGCATTCATGCTCCATCACACTGAGCCATGGGCTTGTTCACCATGATCTTATACACATCTTGAGTCTACAACCACAATTGCACTCTAATCCTCCTATTTTTGGCTAGGAGAAACCCCGCATATTCAACAATATGCGCTCCGGGTTAACCCACAGGAGAACCCATTTCACCATCACCAGCTCCTTTCTATGATGGATCTATGGCCATGGCAAACTATATGAAAGTTTCATCTGTAATTAATTAACATATTTTAGGTGAATTGCAAGATTCAACCAAGTTATGTAACATGTAAATTATAACAAAAGTAAACAACATAGATCTCATTACCATGTGTTATATTGTCATTCTTATTTTCAAAGCCATCAACATCATCCTGATCCATCACAAGGATCAACATTACATGTTACCACTTAGCCTCTTGCCAATCATCAAGATCCATCTCAAGGATCAACATCACAGGGACTCAATCCCATCATCAAGGCACACATTTCCATTCCATGGGTAACGCCCATCATATATCACTGGGTTCATCATAACCCTTGATGTTCCACATCATATCATTGTCATGCCATCACCATGGCCATTACATGGTATAATATCCATACACATGGAACCTGCATGGTTAGCATAATCATAGAGAAACAATGGTACTTGTACAAGGAACATTTATAACCCTTTACTCCATTATGAGGGTCAACCATGCAACAAAGGTAAGCGTATCAATATAAAGCATCTCATGTAACCAAAGCAAGTATTAACATAACAATTACCTTAAGTATGTCAGGTACATCGCCCCTCACTAAAGGTATCATATTCCTCATCATAGGTATATCGGGTAGAGCACAACCCCCACTAAAGGTGTAGTGGTTACAACCAAACCTATCCAGCTGTGTCAACCAGCACTATCGACCAACACCCCAAAACGGGCAAAGCACAAGCCAACTGATATCGGACAACACCTCCTCAAGACACCATATCCGGCAACAACTAAAACCAACATGTAATGCCCAAGCGTGCAACATCATATCGGGCAAGCAACATGCATGCAATGTTGTGTCGTGCAACCTGCAGCGTGTAATGTTGTATCATGCAACCTGCAACGTGCAACGCCCTAAGATGGGAAATGCCTCATAGCAATGCGTCATAGCAGGCAACACCCATATCGCCCAACACAACAACACAACAACCACCTACTGTATTACCCAAAGAAAACAAAGAGGCAGCAAGCTACCCTATCGCCTAAGGTAGCTCTAACGTCCAAGCTAGGTTTTGAGAGATCCATATCGTCCAACTATCATACCCATCATCAAGGCATGGCCTATCCATGCCATCCAAGGTACTTAAGAGGGGATGTCAACCAAGGACCATATCGGCCAAGGACATATTGCCCAACAACATCTTGGGTAAGGATCCATATTGGTCAAGAAGGTCAACAAGACATCCATCAAGCATATTTCCCAAGCTCAACCCTAGAAGAGGATATCGGGCAACTCAAGCATCCAACTCACTTCACTCCACATCAGGTTAGGTAACCTTGTAACCATGTCGGCCAAGAACCACATAACCTATCGGGCAAGGTACCATATCGGGTTGGTCATCTTCAACTTCAAGACTATAACCAAGAAACCCTAATAGATCAAGAGAGTTGGCTCACCTCTCAACAACCAAGTGAGAGGGGTTTTACACAACTTCCATCATATATCGGGCAGTAAGGTGGGTCATCACCATATCAGCCAACCCTCGTACCTCAACTAGATCAACACCGACCAAAGACTTACCTCTCAGGTCCATGGTAAGAGAGGGGTATTGCCCAAGCAACTAGAGCATAGACTCACCTCTCAACGACTAAGGAAGAGAGGGATTTTGCCTACACCACTAGAGCTCAAACTCACTTCTCAACACCAAAGAGAGAAAGGGATTTTGCCCCAAGAACACACCACATGCACCATCAAATTAGGAAACCCTAGGCTCACCTCTCAACAACTAAGAGAGGGGTTTTGCCCAAAGAACCCTAATCCAACGATTCGGTCAACAAGGTCCAAGAACACATCTAGAAAACATAACCATTTCATCATATCCCACAACATAAGGGTACATACTACAACAAAGATATTACTAACAAGATAAGCATGTCTGATTAATATAGCATATAAACAAAGCAACATGGTAAGGAAGGTAGTATAGTTAGGGTTAGGAGTTATGTAACTCGTCTTAAGAACAAACTCCAAGCTCTAAAGCTCCAAGCACTAACTTCAGACACCACAAGAGAAGAAAGGGCAAGGTACACTAGGGTTTCGGCCACCACTAGAGGAAGAAGAAGACTAGAGCTTTGTCACCCTCCAAGCTCCACCAAGGTGAGGGTCTCAGCCAAGACACCAAATGTATCAGACACCACTCTTGTTGTATCGGCCACCACTTCCTCTTCTCTTCTCCTAGCTTGGACATCAAAGGAAAGGGAGCAACTAAGGGTACCAAAGAGGCCTAGAAAGCAAGAAGGGTTTCTTATATACTAAGGGGTGATGGGAGAGAGCAAGGCAAGGTGGCACCCGACCCTAGCACACTTGTCCACGGGCCATGCCACATGCTAGCACCCCAAACCACTTGTCCATGACTTACCACCCACTAGAAAAAAATAATGACCACTTGTCCAAAGATGGTGACACAAATGAGGCTAGGTCAAGAGGGTGTGTGTCACCCAACATGGCAACCCGACACACCATGGTCGATACACAGCTTGCTCGATACAAGAAAGCACTCCGGGCTGATACACCAAGGTCCAACCCGATACAAGCTCCAACAAGGCTCAATAAAGCCCAAAGCTACTCAAGCAAATAGCCCAACCCATCCTCTCAACCCTAGAGGATGCAAGGAGAGAGAAATACATCTCTTAAGGTGACAAACGTGCACACCAACCCTAGAACTCAGGTAATTTGCAAGTTGCACCTCAACCTCTCAGCAAAGCACGAACAAACCCTAATCACAACTTTAGGTGATTAGCAAACATCTAAACGTCATGTGTAGCCAAAGCAAATAGGGTAAGCCCAAAATGGAGGTTAGGGTCCTTACAGTATATATATACATGAGAGGGATGGTTCAACTACATCGTGTTCTGAGTTCAATACGTTGAGCATGACCTCAAGTTCATGTGGTGGAAGTAAGTGTAAGAAGAACTCGATGCTAGAATGAAGATGAGTACAACATATCGCCGCTGACTGGTGGACAGTCAAGAAAGTATGAGCCAGACTCTAGAAGGTGTGATGAGAGCATGTGTGCTCATTCATGGTGATATATGGGAGTAGTTCGTATCCCTAGCAGAATTTTCTTATTATGATAGCCACCATGGCTAGTATCAGGAGGTATGAAGCTCTTAAGGGAGGATGTGTCACTCACCACCACTTGGATGATGTTGGTGAGAGAGCCTTGCGAAGGTCAAAGAGAGACCACAGTGTATGTAGATAAAGATGCTTTGAAAAAGAAAAAAAAACTAGGATCGCCTGGAGTTGTGAGCTGATGCGAGGCAATCTGACATGCAGTTCACTATGGGGAAACATGTGTTATGAAAAACCGACCCCTCTGAGCTATAGCTGAGAAAGCTGAGTCCCCGATACCTGAGTCCATTGGAGATGGATTGGTGGAGTTATTTATGTTTGGCATTACTCCTCAGGATAATGTGATGTGTGACATGTTCCATGTGTCCGATCTAGAGAACTATGTGCAATACTCGAGCCATGTGCTGAGCAATGAACCTAGTGAGCTCCTGAGGGAGGCTGAAATGTCCTGAGTCACCTGTGAGGATTCTAGATACCAAGGTGAAAGAACTCAAAGGTAAGAATATGAGATGATAAAGGTTTTTTGGAAGCACCATGGAAAGGATAAAGGCACATGGGGGCCGATGATGGACATAGGAAAGTCTTATCCTAAATTGTTTGTATGTTAGATGGAATTTTGAGGGAAAAATTCCTATAAGAGAGGAAGGATGTGACAACCTCAATTTTTTTGGGTTCATATGGTGGGAAATACAATTTTCCCAATAAATGTATGATTATGAGAATTATATGAATTATATGTATTTTATGGATTCCCTTTGCAATATTTTCTTTGAGCATGTAATTTCATGGACTATAACATGTTAATGAGTCCAATGTGATTAAAAGAAAAGAAGAAGTCAAATATTACTTTATTAAGAAGGAAATATGAGATAATGGTGCAAATGTAAGAAATATGTGGAAATATGGATAATGGAATCATCATGGATGAGATTTCAAGCCCACATGGTTTCTAATGGTAAAAGGGAATCCAAATAAATGCTATAAAAGAATAGGAGATAGAGAAAGTGAGTATGCATAAAATATGTCTTTTAAGTAATAACTTGCATATGAAGAAAGGTCCATCATACTTTAGTATTTGAGTCTCAAACTTGGCACACAAGTATATTATGTTATCATGGACTTTCCCCTAAAATTTGGATGAAAATGATAAACGAAGAGAGAGTTATGGATTTTGCAAGTTTTCCTAAAGTGATAGGCTAATCAATGCATTGTAATAAATGTCGCATATGATTTTCCTTTTTCAAATTTACTTAGGATCTATGCGCGTGATAGGAGTCATGCATCTAGAATCCAATGGTACCCACAGATCTGCTTAGATCCAGTTAGAATCGAAATAGGAGAAGGAAAGCTGATCTTTGACTCCTTTTTTTCATGAGATCTAATGCATGTGCAAGTAATGAAATTGCTTGGTTGGGTTCGGGAGCTAATTCCACACCAGATCAACCTAGGTTTTGCTAGGTTCTAGGGCCATTTGAGGAAATGCCCAAATCATAGCCAAATTGGGTTTTGGCAGTGGGGTTGGAGAGCTAACCCTAGACCCCCCACACCTATAAATACTAACCCTTTAGATTCGCCCTAGCATCTCTGATGCCAATGACCTGTTTCAGTTTGTGATTTCCCCCTCTCTCTCAATTGCTGGTGCTCTGACAATGTGCCGCCGAGGTGCATCCGCACAACTGCTATTCCCCCGCAAGAACAAAGAAGAAAACAAAGATGCAAAAGATGAGACTGCCCCTGGCGTTTGTAAAGAAAGGAAAGGGCGAAATCGTCCTTTGGCTATGTTTATGACCCCGACCCCGCTGGAGCGAGCCGTTGAGAGGGCCACACTCAATTGGTTACAAATTACACACATGAAAAAGGGGAAAAGGAGCTAGATGTTGAGGTGGTTCTCTACGATTGGCACAGAGGTAATTATCTCACAAAATTCGTATCTAATAATTGGTAAATCGCATGGAGACAATATATATGAAAATTGATCAGAAAAACTTAAGGAATCCAATAAAAATATAATTGAAGGCAATGTTCTAGTTCAAAAATTACATAAGATAGTGTCTTTAATACTTTAATTGGATCAAAATGCTAGTGTTTTTATTAGTAATGAGTTTAATGACCTAAGTTGATCAAAGTTTAGGTTTTTGACATATAAAAAAAATATAATATGGATGTGATTTACTAAATAATAATTTCTTGAATATGTTGTTATCAATAATTGTGAGATTATTGGTTCCCCCACATACCAGTATAATTCGTCATATGGACCGCCATTTTGTTTGTCGGTGTTTTAGGTTAACAAGAAAATGGATATTCATTAAAGTGACATTGATGGAATCAAGTTTAAATAATGATATGGAGCTTTTTAGATAGATCAATTCTCATCGGGTAAAGACTTCCTCTTCCCACGTTTTTACAAGGTATGATTAGAAAATTTTTATTCCATGAAAAGTTTAGTTGTAGTAGAATTTAATAATTATTTTTGATTATTTGCAAAACCACTGATCCTATTTTGGGATAACACCTCTGACTTCTTAGTCTCCCTTAATTGGGGGTTACTGGGAGGCGGGGTCATTACAAATGGTATCCGAGCCATGACCCCTCTAGTAGGTTGGGCTCACATGGGCATGTGGCATGCCAATCTTGAGTCGTGCGGTCCTTGCAAGTTGGAAAGGGCTATCCATGGTGATGTAGCCACCCTTGTGCGGGTATTTCGTGGTCGAGAGCTGGGTTTCCATGAGCCATTATGGGTCTACACTGAAATGGGGCAATATTATGAGGCCATATAGTTGAGTCTTGACGAGGACGTCAAGAGTCTAAGTAGGGGAGATTGTAACATCCTAAGATTTGAGGCCTCAGATAGAATGATCTTATAAGGAATGATTGGACTACCCATATTACCAACGTCACTACTACAGAAATGGCTTATAAAGTCACTTTTCAAGGTGTCAGTTGTATACATAAACTGACACCTAAACTCTACAGTGTCGTTTGATAACATAAACCGACATCCAATCTATGAAGGTCGACCAGACACGGGTACCACTTTTATTAAGTGTTGGTTAATTAATAAAAAACTGACACCTAAAATCAACCGCCAAAACCAAAATTCCAGCGAAAAAATTACCTCCAACATTTGACATATGGCGTCAGTTCAGAAATGAATAACCGACGACTAAAGGTTATTCGCAGGAGAGGAATAGTTGTCGGTTGTCTATTAGTTAAAAACCGACGACTATAATATAGTATAGGCGTCGGTTGTTGGAATAGAACCGACACTGTTGGTTTAGTTGTCGGTTATTTTGAATAACTGACACTTATTGTCAACTTAATAGCTCACCAGCGCGAGTGACTCTTCCCCTTTCCCTGTTTCATTCCCGATTTCAGTTAGGTCCGGCGATTTTCTTACTCGCCCCCGCCGGTCGTTGCTCCGTGCTCGCGCCCGCCGTGCTCCTACTCCTGCCCTCACCGCTGCTCCGTGCTCACCGGCGGCCGTGCTCCTACTCCTGCTCCTGCTCCTGCCCTCTGTACTCACCGGTGACCGTGCTCCTGCTCTGTGCCCTTGCCTCTGCTCCGTGCCCTCGCCACAGCTCCTGCTGCTCTCCCTTCCACCTCCGCTCCTCGCCGCCGCTCCTCTCCTTGCTCCAACCGCTGCTCTCCTCTGCCCTCAAGGTATGCCCGCCCTGCCTTCTTCCTTCTTCCTCTACTCCAGTGGCTACTTGGGCGGTGCCAAGGCAACCACGGCCTTCTTCCTTCTTCCTCTGCTCCGCCCTGCTCTTCTTCTTTCTTCTCCCTCTCCTTACCAACAGCAACCACAGCTGTGTGGGCTGTAACGGCCGTGGCTGTTTTGGACGACCACACAGCCGTGCTACCCAGGCTGCTGCTGGGCATTTTTTTTATTTTTTTAAGTTATTTACTTATTGGTAACTTGATAAATAACTCATATACACTGATCTATAGAAATGCCTTAGTTGATCACTCTTTATATTAGAGCTGCAAGCCTGTAACATTAAGTAATTTTTGAAAGTAAAATAATTATTGACTATAATATATTGAACTTATATACAATACATGTTCTATGATAAGCCTTAGTTAATTTAATATGCATACTTTGTATGTAAGACATAGTAATCATGTACTGCTGTATATCCAAGTAAATTACATGTAACTAATCATGACATAGATTTTAGAATGCATACTTTGGTTAAATGTACTGCTATAATTTTTGATCAAGTGATGATATGTAAATGTAGCAATAAGTTAGTAAGGTATCAATGATAAGTCTGCTGTAATGTGATGCAAAATAGTTATTGTATCATACATATCTTAATACTTTTTTGTTTTATAAAGTATTTGGGTGTTTAGTATGGTTATTTAGGGTGTTCAGATATGTATAAAGGTTCCAAAAAGTATAGTATATATATGCATACATGTGCATTTTTTATAAAATTGTATAGAAAATCAAAACCCGTTCTTGGTGAGAATCCTAATCACCCTTCTTGCTTAATGATGAATTGTAATGCATACATGTGACATGCTTTGAATGTAAATGATGAACTTTTCCCTAAATTGCCAATCATGCTTTTAAAGACATCAATAATCACCCTAACTTGAAGAACTAGGATTTTAGGTATAAGAATGACAACACATTATTTGTTGGCCTAGAAACCCGTCCAAGATTTACTCATTAGGAGTAAATCTTGGATAGTCCCCAGTTTGGGACTGTTCTTGAACACCTAATCTCGCTTAGGATGTAAGTGTATAATGTGTATTGGGTTTTCAAGAAAATTTCGGCAACATTTCCCCGTTTGTTCTCTAAGTACATATGTACTTGGAGAACAGCGGGGAAATGCTGCCAAAATTTTCTGGAAAACCCAATACACATTATACACTTACTAGTGAGATTAGGTGTTCAAGAATGGGATAGGTGGTACACATTTATTATATATAATAATGACATCACATGTATTTGTTAACCCTAGACACTAATCTTGTTGTAATATATACTTGTTTTCTCTTTGATCATAGAATGGATAGATCATGGATGTTCATTCGCAATCGCTGCACCCCAGAGTTTATTTCTGGTCTTGACCAGTTTATTAGATTTGCTGAGGAACATAGGAAACAACCTGGAGATAGGTTCTACTGTCCATGTAGGCATTGCGGTAACAACTTGAAAGTCAACACTGGTGACGAAATCAAAAGTCATGTCATTTGCAATGGGATTATACAAGGCTATACAGAATGGCACTGGTATGGAGAGATTTCAAACCCGAAACTAGTGGATGTCGATAGCAGTGCTTGTGTGGAAGAAGAAATTGCCTACGATGACGTAGATGTGAATGAACCAGTTCCAGTAGACATCGTTGATGCGATGCTGAATAGTTGTGGGGTAGAGCACACCGATCCACCTCCCATTTTTAGAAACATTGTGCATGATGCTGAGATGCCATTATACACAGGTTGTACTAAGTTTACGAAGCTTAGCGCTGTGTTGAGATTGTATAAGCTGAAAGCTAACAATAGATGGAGCGACAAAAGCTTCACGTCATTGTTGTCTTTGTTGAAAGAAATGCTTCCTGAAGGAAATGAGCTGCCAATCTCAACATACCAGGTAAAGAAATTGTTGTGCCCAATGGGAATGGATGCCAAGAAGATACACGCATGCCCGAATGATTGTGTATTATTTCAAAAGGACTATGCGGATTTGAAAGATTGTCCAAAATGTGGTGCATCACGGTATAAATTGACGACTTCGGGGGAGTCCAAAACTGGTTCTCCTGCCAAGGTGATGTGGTATCTACCTATAATATCACGATTTCAACGCTTGTTTGCCAATCCGATAGATGCGAAGAATTTGAGGTGGCATGCAGATGTTAAGAAAATAATGATGGAATCCTACGACATGCGTCTGATTCCCCAGAGTGGAAGAAGATTGATCTATTGTACCCTGAATTTGGTGAAGAAGTCAGGAATCTAATACTTGGGCTTTGTACAGATGGGATGAATCTGTACGGGACATTGAGCAGCCAACATAGCACTTGGCCAGTCATGCTTGTTATATACAATCTTCCTCCCTGGCTGTGTATGAAAAATAAGTACGTAATGCTGTCGTTGTTGATATCGGGCCCTAAACAACCTGGAAATGACATCGATGTTTATCTTGAACCTCTGATTGATGACTTAAAGAAACTCTGGGTTGAAGGTGTGATGACCTATGATGGTTCACGAAGAGAGACATTTCATTTGCATGCTATGTTGTTTTGCACTATTAATGACTTTCCAACATATGGGAATTTGTCTGGATATAGTGTCAAAGGAGCTAAATCATGTCCTATATGTGAAGAGAACACTGATTCAACAAGACTAAAACATGGAGGTAAGACTGTATATCTCGGTCATCGAAGGTTTCTTCCAAAATTCCATCCGTATCGTAGGAAGCGCAAAGCATTCAATGGATTGAATGAGGAACGAAGTGCACCTAAACCTATACCAGGGGAGGTTGTTTATGAAAGATTAAAAGACTTTGTCAATGAATTTGGTAAGAGATCACAATGTACTATGGCCACACGGAGTGACAAATCTTTATTCAAGAAGAAGTCAATATTTTGGGATCTTCCTTATTGGAGTTCTTTGACAGTCAAGCATTGTATCGATGTCATGCACGTTGAGAAAAATGTCTGTGATAGTGTCATCGGTACTTTGTTGAATATACCAAGTAAGACTAAAGATGGGATAAAATCCAGACTAGACCTACGTGAAATGGGAATAAGTTCAAAATTAACAGAATTTCATGAAATGGGAAATCGGAGAACATACTTACCTCCCGCTTGTTACACATTGTCTAGAAAGGAGAAGAAAGCTTTTTGTGAATGTTTGGTAAATGTTAAGGTGCCACAGGGTTACTCATCCAACATCCGTAGATTGGTATCAATGAAAGATCTGAAGTTGATAGGTCTTAAATCTCATGATTGTCACACTCCAATGCAACAAATATTGCATGTGGCAATTAGATCTATATTGTCGAAGCATGTAAGGTTTGCAATCACCAGACTTTGTTTCTTTTTCAACAGTCTGTGCAGCAAAGTTATTGACCCTGATACTCTTGATAAATTGCAAAGAGAAGTGGTTGTTACCCTATGTCAGCTTGAGATGTATTTTCCTCCGTCGTTCTTTGATATCATGGTACATCTTGTAGTCCACTTGACTAGGGAAGTGAAAATGTTGGGACCAATTTTCTTGCATTGGATGTATCCCTTTGAACGATACATGAGCGTTTTTAAAAGTGATGTTCGAAACCGTTATCGGCCTGAAGCGAGTATTATCGACGGTTATGTGGTGAGAGAGGTTATGGATTTTTGCAATGACTTTCTCAGTGGTAATGACACTCCTTATAATGACAAGAATATTGACGAGCAATTTGGCAAAGGAATTTTGGGATCACGTGTGAAAGTAATCAGCCGTGAGCAGTTGGAACAAGGTCACTTGTATATTTTACACAACATGGACGAAGTGAACGTTTATATCGAGGAACATACCAATCTCATCAAGAGACAATATCCTCGAGCCAATACAATTTGGCTTGCTAGAGAGCATAACAAGACATTTATTAAGTGGTTTGAAAATAAAGTCTTACATCAACTATCTCAAACACCAGATGATATTAATGAAACTATCAAATGCCTCGCCTTTAAACCAAAATTGACTGTTATGTCTTATGAAGGGTATGACATTAATGGATTCACATATTACACTAAGCGCCAAGATGATAAGAGTGTCGTCCAAAACAGTGGGGTCATCCTTGAAGCATCGACTATGGTTTTTGCAAGTGCAAAGGATAAGAGTCCACGTGAAGATAAAATGTCATATTATGGTGTCATTCAAGACATATGGGAGTTTGACTACATAGATTTCAGAATTCCGCTCTTCAAATGTAATTGGGTTGATAACACCAAAGGAGTTATAGTGGATGAATTGGGTTTCACTTTAGTGAACTTTAAAAAGATTGGCGAGAAGGATGAACCATTCATATTGGCATCACATGCGAAACAAGTATTTTATATCGATGATCCTTCAAATGATAAATGGTCGGTTGTTCTTCATGGTAAAAGCCAGTTCATTGAAGATCCTATAGATGAAGAACAGTACTATGATAAGTATGATGACTCCAGTCCATTCTCAGTTGGGTTGCCAACACCAGCAAATATTGAAGCTAATGATGACTTGTATGTGCGCGGAGATCACAATGAAGGATTGTTAATTGATAAAAAATCGTAATATTAGAGGCATGTTTATACAATATTTTTTTATATGTTTTATTTTTCTGAATGTGAACTTTACAATGTGAATGTGAACTTTACAATGTGAATTTTACAATGTGAATTACTTTATAATGTGAACTTTACAATGTGAATGTGAATTTTACAATGTGAATTACTTTATAATGTGAACTTTACAATGTGAATGTGAACTTTACAATGTGAATTTTACAATGTGAATTACTTTATAATGTGAAATTTACAATGTGAATTACTTTACAATGTGAATGTGAACATTACAATGTGAGCTTTACAATTTGAATTACTTTACAATGTAAACTTTACAATGTGAATGTGAATTTTCAGATGGCTGAGCATTCTCCTGATGACCGTGCTGATGATTACCGTGAGGGTGAGGACATCAATGCGCCGCCTCACAATGTAAGTTTTCAAAATATATCATATATTTATATCTATATGTCCATTTATAGTTATATCTTGTAAATGTGTTTATTTTGTCAAATTTTAGGTTGATGATGCACATGTACCATCTGAAGCACTTGAGGCACTTGATCAGCAACACCAAAAAGTTGACAGGAGAAGGGGCATCACTATGATGAAGAAGTTAATAGCGCAAAAGGGCAATTGACCCAAACTTGTTGTGGATTTTGATAATGCAGGAAATGCATCTGGTGTGAATCGCAATTCATTTGTTTCATATCTTGGGTATGTTACTCGCAGCCATTGCGGTTGTATGATAGATTCTTGGCATAAAGTTTCTAAGGAGAAGAAAGACGTAATATGGAGGGATTTATGCGTGAGTTATTATTAATTTGCAATTATATTTTGTAGATTACTAATTTTTTGGATACTAGTTAATAGCAATTCTAATTTGCAGAGTATATTTGAATTGGATGAAAAGCTGCATCGTAAATGCGTGATGCAATGCTGTGGGAGAGTCCTAAGGAACTATAAGACAAATCTCACCCGAGAATACATAAAAGAAGCTGACAAGAGGAAGAAGACAACCACTGAACAGTGGAACTTCCTGGACAAAGAAGAATGGGACGCGTTTGTTGCTTCAAGACAAACAGATGAATTCAAGGTATTAGGCGTCAGTCCCAATCTCATTAATATATGTTGTATTCACCTATTCAAGATTAACATTTACTGTTACTAACCAAATCATTAATGTGCATACTAACTAGGCCCTCAGTGAGGCACAAAGATCAAGGCGTGCACTGAATGTGCATGACCACACAATGGGTCCAAAGGGGTATGCAGGCATTTGCCAAAGACTACAGTCTGAGGCTACTGCTCAGTCTGCTGCTACTCAGGAGTCCTCCACTGTAGGTAGCACACCTCTGCCTCGCCATGATATCTGGATAGCTGGGAGGCAAACTAAGAAGGGAGAAATAAGGAAGCCCGCAACTGCTGAGGCGACTGCAAAAATGGTAAAATACAACTCTTACAGCAATCGTTCAAATATTGATTATTTGTGGTGTTTACCTAATTACAAATTTTTGTTTTGGGGATTAGCGGGAGCTGCACGAGCTGAGGAAACAAGGCAAGTTCATCCCTGAGGGAACAAGGGATGAATTGACAGTTGCTCTGGGTAACCCAGAGCATCCTGGACGTGTTAGGGCTGCAGGCACTGGTGTGGGCATCAAATCTTTTTTTGGGCCATCCCAACGCAAACATGTCCCAAAAGTAGGACTTTCACAAGAAGAGGTAACATATTCTTTCTTTATAATGTTATTGTAAAAAGAGAATTCAATAATTAGAAGCTAACGTGTCTTTTATCCATGTATAGGTAGATAAGCTAGTTGATAGGAAACTGGAAGAAGCACTGAAAAAGTGGCAGACATCTCAGACTGCCACTCAGCAGACAATACCTATCATAGCATCCCGCTCTACTCCTACTGCAGAGGTTGGGAGTAATCCTATAGACCCACCACCTAGCACATCCACTGTAAGTATTTTTATGACATAGTAACTAGTTTTTAAATTCAAGATGATATGTTTTCAAGATGATATGTATATATGTATATAACATTCTTTACACAAAAATTTGTAGGGGTTGAAGCCATGCTGTCTAAAAGTTAATGAATATGTCATTGCAGAGGCGTCGGCTTACCCATCCCTACCAGGGGAACTGTTTCACGGGTCTCCATTACCAGCTGGTTGGATTTGTGTGAGCCCGGTACATATATTCCCCAAGTGGATGGATCTTCCATTGCCATATGCCCACCCAGATTGTGAAACACTTGGTGAGGCACTAGGCGGAGTGATATTGTGGCTAAAAGCAGATGTCATCTTTACTGAAATTGTATGGTAAATTTACATTACGTTAAATTGTTAGTGTGTGTATATGATGTCAGTTGATTTGAAATTATTATATATATATACAGGTTAAAAAGAAGACACCCACAACATCTAGGCCTCCACTTCCACCTCCTACATTACCCAGTTGGGTTCCACAGGACCTAACTGTCCCGTTAGGTCCTAACTGTAGGGGTATGGCAATATGGTTAGGTGAACATGATATGAACTGCCCTATAACTGTTTCTATAGATTCAGATGTTGCAGGTCAATCATACGAAAGCAAACTATTTATACAAGATATTTTGGAGTTGTTTCGATATGATTGGCTAAATACATCTGTGATAGAGCTATGGATAAGGTGAGATCTTCTTTATACATCCATATACCTTGTGTACGATCTGGTGATCTGGTTTCTTATTTATTAATGCATGCGTAATTAATACATATTTTGCAACTACTTAGACAAGATATGTGTAGATTTTGCATTCGAACATGTAGGATTTTTGATTCCATCTTTGATTAGTCTAGTAGCTAAAGACCCTCCGTCAGTTCAACAATACTGCTGTGAGGATTTTTCAATTTTTCTCAAAAAAAGAAGACGATGATAATGGCTCCATTCAATGTAGAGTAAGTTTACGTTGCTTATTATAATTTGGACTTAAGAAAATTACATTTTTATTGTGAATTTTGAGTTATTAATTTTTAACTTTTTTACCTCTAGTGGTATGCATTGGGAGTTACTGGTTATTGTCCCCGAGACGTTCACTGTCTATTATCTAGATCCTAAGGGGAGTAAATTGAATACAAAATATGGACACATAATGAAAATGGCATTATTCCGGTGAGAAATATTTCATTTTCATATCTGTTAACATATGTTATTACATTACTATTTAATTATGCAATGTACTGTGTTACATTAACATGTAGGGGTTTTGATGAGTTCAAAAAGGCTGGAGGAAAGGTCCTCACGAAAAAGAACCAGCCAATAATTTGGAAGAACGTGAAAGTAAGTTCCCGACTGCAATATATGTATATATTATTTATGTGAACAATGCTTAATTAGTTGTATTTTTTAATATTTTGTATGTTTGAATTTATAGTGTGCCACACAAGACAACGGATGGGCATGTGGATACTACGTGATGCGATTTATGCACATGATTATCAAATATGCCGCAATGGACATCGATTGTATTGCTGAGGTATTATAGACTCTCATTAGATAATATGAAATATATCAATCTTATTTATAGCTCATTAATTATATATATACATCATTATCTTTACAGGTGTTTACAACTGACCACACTACAGGAAATGCCTTACTAGATGTACATGCTCCCTATACGACGGGAGAATTAAATGAAGTAAGAGAAGAATGGGCAACAGCCATACAAGTAGTGGGGGATTTAAGATATAATTAGGATGTTGATAGCGAATAATGACTAAAGAATGATATTTTGTAAATGAATTTATGAATTATAATATATGTGTGAATGTTTCTACATGTATGGATGTTTCTACATGTGTCTGAGTGAAAATGAATGAAACTGTTGGTTGCTATATGAATGTTTCTATATGTGTGAATGTGAAAATGAATGGAACTACAGATTGCTATCTACATGAATGATTCTAAATGTGAAAATCAAATGGAACTGCATGTTGCATTGCTAAATGTGTGAATATTTTTGTTTTTAATTTTGCAGGTTTGTGGCCTGTTGTTGGCTGATATCAATGGATGTCGTAAAACCTGCAGTTCATAATTGAACTGCAGGTTTCTCATCCTGCGACCAGCCATACAGCAGGTCTGCAAACAGACAGAAAAAAACAAAAAATAGGCGTCGGTTATTTGTATAAAACCGACGCCAAATAGTTACAGTGTTGGTTTGTAATAGAAACCGAGGTCTATTTCCTTAACACCACGGCCGTGCTGGCCAGCACGGCCGTGGCAGCAGACCAGACACCACGGCCGTGCTAGACACCACGGCCGTGCTGGCCAGCATGGCCGTGGCAGCAGACCAGACACCACAGCCGTGCTGTCCAGCACGGCCGTGTTGGGACTTATATGGCGTCGGTTATTAGCTAATAACCGACGTCTATAGTGCCCAAGTTGGCGCCCTTCTGTGGTGCGAAGGTCTATGGTGTCGGTTTCTTAGGTAATAACCGACGCCTATAGTGCCCTGCTGGCGCGTTTTCGTTGGCGCGCGAAGGGTTTTGGCATCGGTTTTGGAACCGTCGCGTAACGACTGGGCTTTTAGCGTCGCCCACATAGGTGTCGCTTAGAAACCGACACTAAAGGCCTTAAATAACCGACACTAAAGGTCGGTTATGTACTAGTGCGTGCACATCCTTTTTTGGGAGCCCATTATTAAAGAACTCCATAGTTAAGTGTGCTCAGCTTGGAGTAGTACTAGGATGGCTGACCAGTCAGGAAGTTGATCCTAGCTTGCGCATGAGTGATATTAAAGCGCAGTTAAGGCTAGTGATGGTATGTGGGGCAAGTCCTCATTCCTAAAAATCTACTAGAGACTTGGGCAGTGGGCCCCGAGTGTTACACCTTCACAGTTCCTTTTTTGTGTGTAATCAAAGTGCATATTCCATTTTTTTCCTTTTCTATCAAGATTTAAGAATTGTACAAAAATAATATATGAAATGAAACCTATATTGTATACATATAGAAGAAGAAAGGAAACTATACAATAATCTAATTTATAGTGTAAGGCTATACTTTCTAACCAAACAAGATGACAGAAAGGATTTTATTTCAAAAGAATCAAGAAACAACATAAGAAACATGTAGAAAGGAGAATACCAAGGATAAAAAAAGTGCCCAATACACCTGGAGAATTTAGAAACTATATCTAACTTCAAGAACCCCAAAGCATAAGACCAAGAATAAAGACTTCTCTACAACATCTAGAAATGTTTCATATATGACTAGAGTATCAGAGAACCATATAACAGAAGGCCACACATTGTCAAAATACTCAGTTGTATCAAGACAAAATAATCTCTAAGAAACCTACATATAGAGTCATCAAATCACTCAGTACAGATAGAAACACTGCTAGCATCAAAAACATCATACTCAAGTAGAAAGATTCATCACATCATTAATTTCAGACAGAACGCAAGTTAGCTCAACATCCTAACATATTCCATATAGAAACAAAGCAATAACATGGAAAATTATAGAACCAAGGGTCAAAAAACAAACAAACTACACTAAGTGTCAGCACAACATATCCCAGACATAAACTTGGAAACATCAAAAGAATCATAAGCGATCTACTACATAGCTCAATCAAGCATAAACCTCATATTTCAATAGAAACCAGAACAGAAATATCAAAAAACCTTCAACCATGGCACAATTAAAGGCCATGAAATAGAATAAAAAAAATCATGAGTAGAAAACATTGAAGTTTTAAGGATCTGGTCTATTAAGGAGAACTTTCAATATACCTTTCTTAAAAATGATTTCATTTCTCTGTTCCAGATACCATATACCATGAAGCAACATATATTCTTTTGTTCACCAAATAGGGTAATGATATCATCAAAAGAGTAGGAAGAGCTACCATATATATTACTAAAACAACATTAAACCTTATTAGCATTATTTTGTGTGATAAACAAATGGCTCATATATTAATCACTCACACCACATAAAAGACACTTGGATGTATATAGAAGCCATTTTTTAAAGAATGTCACGGGTGGAAATTCTATGCAAAAAACATTTCCACAGAAAGATAACATTTTTCTAATAATTTTGTAAGACCATAGCATATTGGACAAAGGAACTCTTCCTTGGTGTTGTCTACACTCTTCACAAACCTCCATTAATTTCATGTTTTCTTTCCTTTTATACAAGATGTGATAAACACTTGTATTAGGTTGTTTGACATAATTAGAAAACAACATGATTAGAAACAAACCCACTGACCTCAAGCATCGTCTAGCTTCCATTACAAATGTGATTGGTAAATTATTTAGAATCAAACATCCTATGTCTCAATATAATTTGGGAGTCAAGAAGGATTTGGAGAGTCGTCTTCCCCGGACACCAAGGATCTGTCAAAAGAAAATTCTTTTGACCATCCCTACAGTAAAATTAGTGTCCTTTATGAGATAGGCTCGCATACCAAGAAACTATGTCTAGATCTGGGAATGATTAGCTTTAGAATGAATCATCCAAATAGATCTAAAAAGTAAGTATTTTTCATTCATCCATTTAAGCCATAAGGAATTCCTTTCAGAAGCCATGTCTCACAAGTTTCAAACAACCACCTTTTGACCAATCAATAATATATATAAAATTAAGACCTCCTTCCTGACTTGATTATATCCTAAAGACACAAACCAATAAATAAAGTTCTCTAAGGAATGTTTCCAAACTTCTCATTTCTCCATCACTTTTTTCCTCATCCTTATCCTTGTATAATTTCATTATAATTCTGACATTTCTATATCCAATTTTTTCCCTAGTTTAGATAACACCCCATAGTCTGCTTGCATATTTCTTTTCATCTCTATGTAGTTCTAGTTTCCATTGTCGTCACCTAATATTTATTTTTTATGTTTCTTCATCTAAACAAATATATGTACACAAGACACAACTGTAAGACTATAATAGTAAACTTAATGTGACATCATTTGTACCTTATTGAATAGGATTGGGATCAATGCAAAGTCCATCATAACTCATTGAATCAAGAAGGTACACAAAATGTAAAGCAGATCGATCATGTATAAAAGAAAACAATCATGTATGGCATGACAAATACACATTGTTCCCACCATGCTTTCAAAAATATATTTTATGTTTTCTTTTAACTGTTGATTTCAATTGATCATTCTTTAGATTTTGTATTTATGTAATTCACATACATGGTCATCTTTTGTTTTATTAGAATATATTTTATCTTTTTTTCCTAAATTATCTTACAAATAGAAAATTGTTTTTTATGTCTAGATATATTTTACATTAAGACTTCTTTACTTTATTATTGAGAAAAGTTGAACTCATATTGTAGGTTATTATTATAGCAATGGTGTCTGATTGCATTCTCAAAGTAAGCTCTTGTGAAAATTCATTCTTGATTTTAATTTTTTTTAATGGTAATCACTTCACCTTTCACTTTCAAGTTAGTATATGCGTACAACTATGATCATTGTCAAGTAAATGGATGCTACTACCGTACTTGTTCCTTCAACACATTGGGGTCACATGTTACTTTGTCGGTTGCAATTGTTTGACATGTTTAAAGTCCCTTTTCATTATTTATCTATATAAATCACGCCAATTTTAGCTCTCACTCATTCAAATTTATCTTTGCAAAACACATCTTAATGTTCATACCTTTAATTTCTTCCTAATACATACAATTTAAATACTTTTCAAATTGTATTGTTACTAGAGTTTGAAGACTTGTGAAGTGATTAGGTTGTCAAATTGTACTCAACAATCTTCAAGTTTGAGTTTTTGTATTTTTGACAAGAAGGATGTATCACTACTCTTTATGAAGATTGTACTAATAGATCTAGAAACTCTTTATAATAAAATTCTCACTAATATAATTTTTTTTGAATGTAACTTTTCATTTAGAGCTTTATATCTTCCATATTGTATCTTTTTCTAGTTTGGTATCGCTGGATGAATCTTGCAAAATAAATAATTTTTAATTAATATGAGTTAGTTTCTTATATATACTTGTAAGAGAGTCGATCAATTATGAACAATAATAATATTTGATATGTATTTCTGAGTGGATGATGAGGTAAAGTCTTTAACACTTGTGCTTCAAAAAATCCATGACCACACACTTAATCTATTCTATTTTTTTAAACTCTATGTAATATATGTGTCTGGTATTGTTTTGTTATGGTTTTGAGTTAGTTGCCCTCACTGCATTCTTTATTCAAAATGTATTGACACATTTAGAATCCAAGTTTCAATTCACTTTTTGTTAGTTTCCTAATGAATTACACAACTCCAACTAATTTTTTTCCCAAAGTAAAATGTATACTAAACAAATAGTTCCTTCTAAGTTGATAATTTCAATCTGAGACATTATTTTTCACTTACATAAAATTTCTACCAATATAGTTTCTCTCAAAATGAATTGTGTCATCTCTTTATATAAAGAAATAAAGCATAAAGTGCATAGTTATATTTTTTACTATCTTGATCTATTGTGGAATACCAACCATTGTGTGGCTTGTACAATGATAAATAGCATAGTTCTTTCATATTTTCTATATGTTTTGTAATGGTTTCATATCGTTTTGTATGATAACATAATATGACAAAATGATGTTATTTATGTAATGATTTGAATGAAAAATAATTCAATTCAAATATATGATATTAAAGATTTAAAGAAATTTTCCCTCTCTTTTTTTCCATATCATGTAAAATATAACTTTTTAAAATACTATATCCCACCTCTTATTGCTCTTTTCATCAATAAACAACCTAACAACTATTATAAGTTTATTCAATTCCTTGTTCTCTTCACTTTTTGTCCATTTTCTATTCCCTTGTATTATTCCAATACAAAACCATAGTTGTCATGATAAGTTTTTTTAAGTGATTTCTTAATGTGTATATTGTTAAGTTATGTATAATTCTAAATTTCAACATCAATCAGCTAGTAAACATATGAAAAATTTATCATATATTTTTTAAAATTATTTTGTTGAAAATCTGATAAATTTTATTTGTGTGCATGCATGTGTACCTATGTGATTTACTAGTCTACTGAATGAATGACTTATCATAACAAGAAAACATATGGAAGTGGTTATCTTGGGCTGACTACCTAATATAGTGGTTGACTTACTAATTAAAACATATTTCTAAGATAGTCTAGATGACTCAAGCAACAATAATTTTGAGAGGGAACCTTGAAGAAGACTCCACAATTTTATTGACGCAAATTACAAAGAAACTCGAGCGATGCTTTTCTATTAACAATTAGTTTTGAAATAAAATTAGGGGAGTTGAACTTTAAACAAGACATTTAGTGTGCATAAACATGTTTCACATATTTACGCAATTGTTTACAACAAGCTACCTAAGAACCAATATCTTTCCATAGTTGTCTGTCAGGAATCACAACAATACTTTACAGACAATAAAAGAAGAGACAATAATCTAGCTAGTTACAAGGGATAAAAAGATGCCCAAACTAACATTCCTAAAAATCATAAGGGAAAAATCTCATAATTAGATGAACGGGTTGTAATTATAATGAGAAACTATCTATCTGTACACCCAACAATCTAAACGTTAGCAACCTCTGTCCATCTTTTTGCCATGTTCCACTCAAAAATTAAACTGAGTGCAAGATGTCATCCCATCTATGAAGAAGTATGAGAATCAAAATCAACAACACATCCCTAGAAACAATGGCCTCCTGAGTGGTGGGATCTTCAAGCACACATTTGAGGTGTAGAACACCATACCAAAATTCGGATGCCACCTAAGACTGAAATGCCCATTCACAACACACTCGACGAGCACCCGGGCACTTATAGATGTCCAAGCAGCAACAACAACAACACCAGGGTCTGGTGAGAGGCTGACTTGTTCTAGAGCCATAGCTTGAAGATCCAATGGGTAGTCTTATACGCAGTTGATCCGGGCACTAGTAGAGGTGGCCCACTGGCGTGAAGGAGACTTAATGAGATCAGGTGTGGTTGATGGTGTTGTTTGATGGACAACACTGATATTTTTGTCCTCTGATGTTTTGAAGGACCTAGAACTCCTGATGCAATAATAGCATCATTATGGTTGTAGCATTGTGGAACCTCATGCAAATTTCTATCATGGGTATCATCCATCCTGCCAATCTGTAAAAGATAAACCACTTTATTTTAGTTGGGAGGAACTCCTCAACAAGATAGTATTATCACAATGTGCCCTTCAACATATAGCAACCAAGTAAGTACATCAAAAAAAATGTTTTGGATAGATAGGAAAAGAAGCACCACCTTAACATTGATAAGGTTGACTTTGTTTTCCCTCAAGTATGATTTAAACTCGTTGAAGTTTTCTATTGTAGGAAGGTAGTGCCCACTGTACGGCCAAATATCCTAAGAGATGCATGGAGAGAATTAAAAGAACCATCTTGAACTATCCCAGTTGAAACCAGAGACAAACAAAGAATATAATCTATGTGCATCTTAATTTATATAAAGAGAAAACCTGGGATAATAAGAACATAAGATAATTTATAAAGAGCTACATATGTACCATGAGGATGCCATCCTGTACAACCAATCTACCAGCAGCCGTGGCTGCACCACCAGCGAGAAAGCTTGAATGTTGGAATTTCCCCTTATCCTTCTGTGTGATTTGGGTTTGAACTAGAATGTTATTGCATTGTTGTCTATATAGTAGGACAAAATACCATATCTTTGTAAAAGATTCTTGATAAACATACGAGCTTAAATGGAGGAGGGGGAAATTAACTGAATCCATGAAGTAAACTAATTCTCAATAATTTTTCATAGTTGAGGAACCTCACCTTTCCAACATATAGTTTCCTGGATGTACTGAGCACAAAGATCCACTTAGAACCATCAATTGTATTAATAAGTAACCCACTCTTGTTGTACACAAGCTTCCCATCCCTTACAATGACCTCATAAGTCTCCCGTTCATTCTGAAAGTTAGACGACATATCATATCAATACAAGTCTGAGCCTTCGATGATTTGTGGTATTGCACGTAGATACAAACTAAATGGAAATAATTAGGAGGGGAGATGATGGGAACAAATAATATTTTAACAAGAGTGAACAAGGTAGAACACATAATCAAATAGAATACTAACTGGTCCAAGATATTTGATGCACTGTTGCTGCAATGTGTCTCTGGGGCACTCTAGAAGGCTCAATTCCTTTCCATCTGCTACATCTAACCTATAACCACAACAAGATTTTCAGATAAGATAGTCAATTAATCAAAATTTTAAAATGAAATTGCATAAAACAATTGTCATCAATGGATGTCAGAATCCTATATAACTTTACCAATAGAAGAAAGATTGTTGGCTATCACCATTAAGCCAAGTGTCATAGTACATGCCCAAATTGTGTCCATAACGATGTCGAGGATCAATCTGCACGGTTTACTATTTTATATATTAAATGCATGTATATATATATGAGTATTTCTATTTAACACACTATAACCTAAAAATTTGAGAATTTCAAATATAATTCAAGTAATGATTTACAAAAAGGAATAATGAAGAGAATAATAGGACCTTCATTGACGTGTTTGAATCGTAGACTTACAATAAGTCTTCAATTCAAGTAATAGTGAGCATATGTGTAAATATGATGATTAGTTCAAATACTATGATAATCAAAGGCTGAATTTCATAATTAAGCATATAATAAAACTTTTGGACCCTTTGGAAGACTAACAAATGAGTCATGGGCTCTAGAACCCAGTATAAGTCTAATTAGACTAATTAGACTTTACATATGGATCCTTGTGGTACAAAATTTGGAATGGAGTATTTAGTAATCATAATAAATACTCAAGATAATTTTACTCGTTAGATAAATATATTGTTAGATAATGGGAGAAATTGTAGAATATTCCAAGATTGTTCTAAGCAAAGAATGAAGTAATTATCTTGGTTTTTCTTGGAAGCCAAGTTTTAGATAACTAACTAATTAAGGTTTGATATTTAGCCCAATGAAATATGATATATATGTGAGCATTATACTACAATGTGGTGTCAAATGGGTTAAGCATGTGTCCTATAATAATCTATATATACTAGATTTTATTTTATAAGTAATTAAAAGAGAGAAAAAGGGACAAAGTCCCTTTGGACCCTGACTCTTGGATCCTGGGTAGGTGCACAAGTGGAGACCATCATCACCACGTAAATTCCTGAGTATGTGCTCCTTAAGAAATCACCCTCTCCCCATATATCTTTCTCTCTTGAACTCCACGTGACTGCATGGCACTTGAATCCCCACACCCAATTAGACTCATGGAATGATGGCTTTGACACAATGGACTACATTGGAAATATCATTATCTATTAGGAATCTATAATACGAATTGTTAGAATAGGAAATTAACACTGCCATATATCATGTATATAGTTCCTCCCTCTTTGGTATGTGATACAAAAACTCCTCTGTAAACTACTAAAGAATCCAACCATGGCATCCCTACCCCTTAGCACTATTGCCCCTCTCCGTTCTACTATATGCAAAGAATTTGATTTTGACATGATCTCAGGCTATGATAAGAAGCTCAAACGCCCCTAGAGCATTCTTCAACCTTGTTTAGAGATGATATTTCCCCTGGGTAAGAATTCTTCACCCTGACATCCAAGTTGTAGTTGTAGTTTTCTTTTTTGAAGAAGTTTCAAATTTGATTGTGGTTCTCATCTTCCTGGCCACCTCACTCTCAGCCTACATGATTTCCATGCTCGGAAGGGTGTGGCAGAGGTGACTTCTTCCTGTCATGGTCCTTCGAAGCTGCGGAGATGAAAGTCAACATGGTAGTTGATCCCTCCATGGCGGAATGTAGGAACCTCACAAGGATGAAGATAGGAAGGGGTGGATAGACCTATATGCCCCTCAACTATGTGAGAATCCAACTCATATAATGAGGGTATTTGAGTCCTTGTGCCTTTCTCAGACCTGATTCTGTATCTTAATAGGAAAAGGGGTCTTTTGCTTATGTGGCAATGTATCATTGGTCCATTATTGTTTAACTTTCAATTAGTAAAAAACGTAGAGTGTAACTTAGATAGTAGTCAATTTATATGTCATTTTTCTCAAAAAAAGAAGTAGATCACTAATATAATATATCATACTATAATTAGTCTTATAGTTCAAAAAGTACATTTTAGATGCTTATCTTAAGCCATTTTGAGATGAAAAGCCCTAATTGAGATTAATTAATCATTTTATGCAAACACTATTCTTGTGTGAACTAATTTGATGATATATATATCTTGCATAGTAATACGAAGCAATCTTAGTTTTCCAAGTTTAGGAGGCCACCCTAATATATGAGTATCAAAATTAATGCTAATAAATGAAATATTTACTATCTTGAAAATGTACATTTGAGATAAAATGTAATCAATCAATTGGGTTGAAATAACCTGATCTTTGATACTAGTATATTGATCTAAGAGACAAGGCGGCATAGACATACCTGCTTATGTTGCTATACTGAAAGTGGGTTTAATATATGTTAATTATGTGAAGATTATATGGCAACCCTATATCTTATGTGAATATCACAACTAATTGATGTAACTTGATTTAATACCCTTAGTATGTATGATGTAGTGGAATTAGTGTTTTTTACCCTTATTCCTATTCCAAACCTAAGATTAATCTAAATCTTAGATTAAACCTAGGTTATGTCTAATCAATGTGATTTGAACACATGGTGACACTTTGGGGTTTTAATGTATGCATATTGAATTTTGGTTGATTTCTTGGATCCTTCTTTTCTTATTTGGACCTACATATACTTAAGTATAACTACATGGTTCCTCAATAAGGTATGTGGTTATTTATGAGTACCCACAATTATCAAATTATGAATGTTTCTCGAGGACTTCTCAATGTTTGATGAAATAAACTATATTATGTTTATTTATTTGAGGAACAAATATATTGTCGTTATGGGAATCATATAAAGTCAACTTTATATTCTGAACCCCGAGTTATATGCATCAAGGGATAAAAACATGTGAGTGTGAGGAGTATAATTCAAATATATGTATTCATTTGATTTCAATTAATGGAAATTATTTACTATTGTTAATTATTTTTTAAATATGATCCTAGAAAATTAAGAGGTCTCTCTCAACTATTGGATGCTTATATTTTGGGGTCATTATAGAAATCCATATCAATAGTCAGATGGAACAATAGTAACATGAGAGAGTGGCAGGACCCAGGACATGAGATAGTAGAGGAAGGAGAGATGGAGATTAAAAGGAAAAGGAAGGGAAAGTGGATCATGTCTATTTTCTCTAAGAGAGAAAACATAAAAAAGGGAAAACAAATTAGTGGATATTTGATAACATGATTTTTAACGATCCAAACACAATGCTACTAATATAATGTAACATTGTGCAAAATGTATTCGTTCCACGGTATCAATAAGAACAAAAATCAATAATGTGTTATTCTATATTTTATGTATATTTTAAATATAATTCATATTATCTTAATTAGATTAATGTAATTTGTTTACATATATGGTATGTAACTTTGTATTTTGACATAGTTTCATAGTTTTTTTCTATTATGTATTTTCACCTACTTCCTTTTAATCTCTTAACTTTTTCTTTCTCTCTCTTCCCATTACTTCCCTCCTCCATATGCGTAGTATTGTATTTTTATCATATGTTAAGGTGTTATCTATCACTACTTCGTTCCTCCCTTCTATTTTTGTCTTTCTCAAATTTTCCATTACTTTCCTCTTCCAATTGTGTTCACATGTGTTAAAATGTATTTACTATTACATCTTAATATTTCACTCTACTTCTCTACTCCCACCTAATATCTTCCATCGTCTTCTAAATACATCCCTCCTTTATTTAGGTTCACGTGTGTTATGCTATCTTTCATCACAAATTAATGTGTTATTTTTGAATACTTCTATCCTTCCTCATATTTTCCTATTTTTCTCTCTTCTCACTACATCCCTCCTCCATATATGTTCATGCGTGATATAATGTGTTTTCTATCACATAGTAATGTGTTACTTCCCACAAATTCCCTCCTCCTAGTTTTCTCTTTGTTTCTCCTCCCACTACTTCC
Source organism: Alisma plantago-aquatica (assembly GCA_963693085.1). Taxonomy (NCBI): domain Eukaryota; kingdom Viridiplantae; phylum Streptophyta; class Magnoliopsida; order Alismatales; family Alismataceae; genus Alisma; species Alisma plantago-aquatica. The sequence continues at coordinate 634,373,978 of OY856415.1, forward strand.
TTCTTAAATTTGTGCTTGTATGTGCTATAATGTGTTTCTTTCACATGTTAATGTGTTATTTCCCATTTCTTACCTTGTCTCTATATTTTTTTCCTTTTTCTCTCTTCTCACTAATTCCCTCCTTCATATTTATCATGTGTTCTACAACACATTTTTTTATCACATATTAATATTTTCTTTTCCATCATTTCCCCCTCTATCTTATTTATTTCTCGCTGTGTGTGTGTCGTTCTCTTTCTCTCTCTCTTTCTCTATGTATGTGACATACCAAAACCTAGCATCATAACTCTAAACCCTATTCATCAATTAGAGGTTGGCATGCTTGGCTATCTAGAATTGACAACACAAGGTTAGGAATGTATCCTAGTACACATATAATGAATGATATGTGCCTAACTAGTAATATGTTGTGAGTAAAAATAAATGGATGATTCATGTTAACAATAATCTGACTAAACGATATATTGTGATAATAATTGGATGCTTTATATAAGAAGAGATAACTAGTGTGCCATCATATAAGTTAATGTTGAAGTAATGGACTTGACATGTTAAATAAGTAAATTATGGAAATTTGTGCATACTAATATAAGGTAACTCTCTTGGTAACAATCTGAGGATAATATGATTCTAATTAATATATGTTCATGATAATTGTTTTATAGAATAATACATATTAAGATAAGGTGAATAAACCCTAATTGTATTGGAATTCAAATAAGGACATCTAAAAAGTTAAATATGACCATAACGTCAGATTCCTTGGGTCACAATTAGCTTGGGTGCCAAGCTTGGGATTAATTTAGTAATCATAGATGCCTTGATTTTATTTAGAAAATAAAATACAATATAAAATAAAAAATATGAAATAATTTCTTGATGACTCCAAAAGAGAATATTGATATCAAAGTTGGGTTCTACATGTCATATTTAGGCTAGGTGTCAAATTTTGTGTTAATTGAACTTTGTTTCGACTCTCAAATGAATTTGGAAAGAAATGTTGGAGCCCTTTAAAATAAATGTGTTTAATTTTTTTATTTGGTTAAAGTTTGTGTTATTTATCTTATTGTCTCTTTTTGGGCTGGGTTCCTTTCCTTGATTGGCCTACTTGACGACTGCATCATCTCGATCTAATCCATCGCCGTCGTCTTCCTCTTTTGGTAAGTTCTATGTTTTCTCGCCATGTAAAGAATGGTTTCCCATGATTCTTCTTTCCATGTTTTCTCCCTCATATATTTATGTTTCTCAAATATGTTGTCACCTACAAAACCACTCTCTTAATTCTGCACATGATGAGCCTAGATTTACCATCTCTCATCCCCTAGTGTGAAACCCCCAAATATTCATAAAACCCCCTTTGGGTATGGAAGGATGCATAACCTCTACACTCATTACTATAAGTATTTATCACTTAGAAAATCTCCGTCAAACTACCCAAACCCTATTTCACCACCAATTTCTTCAAGTGCACTCATCGTCATCCCAACCTACCATATCCTCCTTCTTGAGTTGTGAGGTACGTTGGGCATTATTTTAACTCGCCGCAATCTGCAATTCCTATTACCTACACCACCAACTATGATCCAATAAGCTTTTCCCACATTGCTTTTCCTCGTGATTGTCCCTAAACTCCTCCCCAACTCCGGATACCTCTGCTCAGAGGTGTGGTGTGGATGAAGTAGTTTACAACATTGGTTAAAGAAAATTATGCCTCTAGCTTTGAGTTCCATCCATGATGTCTCTCCCTTGATCCAGACTCCATGTTATTTATAAATTCACTACTCTCTCATTTCATTATTCTAGCATGAAGAAAAGATCTCCTCCTGGTCATCTCCTCCATGTTATTTGTTGTTATTTGGCTCTCTGACGTTGTGAGGATACTCTCAACCTATTTTGATGATTTTAGTGTGAATTTTATCTCTAGTTTTCAGCTTAGCATCTTTCAGATTTGAATAGAAGCACAACTCCTATGTCTGGTACATGGGTGATAACATTATGACTTTTCCCTTGACCTCTTTCGACATATGTCATGCTTATATGGGCTATCTTGTCTTTTTGACATTTCATTTTGGGTTGATAGCAAGCAATCAACTGATATGCCCCAGTTACGCAATATGATTATCAATCTTATGTAGAGGTGATCAATAATTTTTCAATTTGATTTTGTTTAATAATTAGTTAAATCTATTTATCTTAAGAAATCCATAGTAGATTATACACAGCTTAGAGAAATAAAAGAAAATATGTATTCAAATTGGGTGATTTTTCTCCATCCAGTGGAGCAAGTTTTCTGATCTAATTTCAATCTAACAAAAATGTGATTTGTATGGATTTCTATAATTGGTCCTCATGTCTAAATTTCCTAATTAATAATATATAAGTAATAAAAATAAAGTAAAATATGATATGAAATTTGAAAAATATAATCTACATTGTCATATGGTTTTCATAACCGAATATGTTTAGTAATAAAAAGACAATTTTAGAGTTTGAGTAATTAGTGTGAACTTAAACTTAATTTCATATATGTTGAATATGAGGCTTGTGACCCTGATATTGAACTAGGGATGAACCTAGATGTATATAGATTCAATATGAGGTATGTTGCATCACTTTAATTTTAAATTGAGCAATCACATATGTTTTTTTTCTTTTGATCTACTTGAAGACCTAAAACCTTTATTTGATTACTCCTTGTACCTATTTTTGAGATTGTTCTTGAAAGATACCTTTTGATTATTTCTCTCTCATCATTAACATGGTTAGATCTTCTTTTATGGTCCCTTTGACCCCATTTTATATTCAATGGATGTTCTCATCCCTCATATATTTAATTAGATTTGCTTATTGTTTTATTATGCATCATGTGGTGACTACTAGTATAATGTGACATATGTGGATTTTGTGTGGATGTGTAAATTCCCACATTGATAATGCCGAGATGATAATTCCTACAATTAAAATTAATAGATCATATGTGTATCATGTCTTTCTCAAAACATATGTGTATATGTTCCTACTTACCTCATATTCAAGCTAGATTGTTATTTCCTACCAACATGATTATATTGTTCTAGTATTGTCACATGTAAAACACATGGATTCTTTGCTCTAATCTGTCATCCTTTTATTTGAAGCTCGACTAAACTTACTTCTATTTTGTGTATGGCTTAGAATAATTTTATTTCTAGTAGCGGTACATGAGTACAACCATAAATAGAATTCATTTTCTTCCTTCAGTGTGCTTTTTCACTTGATATATATAGGACACACTTATTCCGCCTAGGGTGCACTTCCATCAACTTTTTGACTAAGATCCTATGATTTCTCAACCCTTCTTTGATTAACTTTAGTGTAATTTTGTTTACATGCACTGCTTATGTTTTCTGATATTATTTATGTAACGCAGGAAGTATTTTATGGATGGTCTGCTTTTGTTTATTTTTTATAACCATCTAGATGTTCTTTATCACTCTTGATTTGGGAAGCTTTGATAATTATATTTTGTCTTATTTACCTTACATTGCTCAATCCATATTTATATGCTCATGCTTATTTTTATATTGATAACATCTAATTTTTATTCTCTTATGAGGCAGGCTTTCAACCACTTAGGTGAAGGAAAGGGTGGACCTGACATGATGACATGGACATGGCTTACTGGAGCTACTCTTGGGAGATATACTTGACGTAGTTTGGAAATCCCTCTGCCTAGTGAAGGAGTTGTGTCTTTCATGTAAATTCCAAATGGGAGATTCTTATGTAATATAGAAAAATTGTATATAGTCATTAAATTTGTTTCCAGTGCTAATCTTGTATATCATCCTTTTGAGAAGAAAAAACACACCCAATCTAGCATACTTGATAGTGTTTTTTTATTAGATGGGTTTATTCCTCAAATTGAGTGAGGAGTGGATCCCCTCTAGGTCCCACTCCTTAAACTCTCTCTCTTTCTTCTCTATCTTGTTTCCTCTTTTCCCTACTTCCCTCCTCTATACATGTTTGCATATGTCATAATGTTCTTTTTGTTATACATTAATGTATTTTTCTCACAATAAATCCCTCCTACCTCTTAATTTATCTTTTCTATCTTCCCACTATGCCATCCTCCATTTATGTTCATGTGTGTTCTGTTGTGTTTTTTGTCAAATATTGATGTATTATTTTTTATTAGTTTCCTCAGTACTCCTATTTTTCTCTCTCTTCTCACTATTTCACTCATCTATTTGTGTTCATGTATGTGATAATGTGTTTTCTATCAAACACTAATGTGTTAGTTCCTCCCATATTCCTCTCTCCATTTTATCTCTCTCTCTCTTCCCAGTACTGCCATCATCCCTTCTCCTTTTATTCTCTTCTGACTACCTTCCTTCTCTCTCATTGTTGATTTTGTACTCATGCGTGTAAAAAGTCTGCATCTTTTCATATACTAATGTGTTGTTTCCAACTACTTACTTTGTCCTTCCCTATTAATTTTTTTTTCTCTAACTTCTCATGTCTTTTCTCCTCTCTTCCTGCCTCCTATTTTTTTAATTCTATCATTTCACTACCACCCTCCTCTTTGTTTTTTCTTCTTATTCTTTCTTTTTCTACTATTTCCTTCCTCATTACCTTCTATTTTTCTCGTTCACTTTTTATCCTTTACTTCCCTCATCCATTTATTCTTTTTCTCTCTTCCCTCTACCTCCCTCGTCATTTGTAATTTTATTTTTATTTGACACACTTCTTCCCTCCTTGAAACCTTTTTTCAAATTTCTCTCATCCCACTATTACTCACCTCTCTCATTTATTTTATTTCTTTTCTTGAAAATTTCATCTACTGCATCTTGTCTTTTGGAAAACAAACAAATGGAATTCAAATGCCTTTCAAGACTTTCGACCTTAGTAATTTTTCTAACAAGGACATTGTCCCCCTTAAAGTCTACAATGTTTTAGCGAGTACCCTTTTTAGAAAAATTATTGAGGACATGAAAGTTACGTTTGAGATTATCATTCCATAAAAAGTAGTTTTTGAGTGTCTATAAGTTGATCATGCTCAAGATTTTCTCCTTACTATTCCTATTGATGGATTAGGCTCGCATATGTCACCAATGGAGTATCGTATCATCCTCAAATATCGTCTCATGATTCTTTTATTTTCTGTTAATTAGATTTATCCAATTTGTCGTAAAGCTTGTTTGGATACTTTTGGAGAGCATGTAGTTCATTGCAAAGAGTTACCTGGCTTCAAGTATAGACATGATCTTGTTCGGGATGTTCTCTATGACGTTCTCAGACATGTGAGATTTACTTCTAAGAAAGAGGCACATGTTAACTTCTTGATTGATCCGCAAAAGGGAAGATAAACACTTAGACAGACTGATATCTTAATTATTGGATGGGTTGGAGGAAAGCATGGATGTGTAGATCTGATGAGGATTTCTCCTCTTGTGGGCTTGAATGGTGGGATATTTACTGTAGGACAAGCTTCTCTCAAAACTACCTCAACTAAAGTAGCCAAACATGAGAAAATATGCCTTGACAATACGTTTTTATACCTTTTGGGTTTGACACTTTCGGTTTCTTAACACATGGGGATGTGGAACTTCTCAAGAATGTTCAATACGGGATGCATAGTAACGTGATGACACCCAAATCTATGTATATAGTATTCTGAAAGATTGATTTTGCTATTCAGATAGGATTGGCGGCAACTTGTTGTCCGTCTTCCTTCCATCTCAAATGTAATTCTTTTATTTTGAAATAAATTAAATTTTCAAACTAACTCCACAAAGCAATTTCCTATTAATTACTTTAAAAAAATAGTAAGTTAAGTGAATAAGTTGAGAACAATGAAGCTTACTGCTTCTAGCCAGTGACGAGGAGCCAGCTTCCGAGCCTTGTCATCTTTTGCCAAGCCCTTTCCAACCTAACGAAGCAATAAACAGAGAGAACAGATCAATTTAATCATATTAATGCCTCTGTGGTTAATGTGTTGATGAAACAAAAATTTGGAAACTCATCACCGCGATATTAGTAAATAACTAAGGTAATCATCATGTTGTTGTTAAAAACGTTCTCACCTTGGCAGCTCTTCTTCCGGCCCTCACCCAACGTGAAGCTGCAGGTTCAGGTGTACCATTGTTGAAGAATGAGGTGGAGCATTTCTTCAACGTCACAAAATCTATCGTTTGCCACCTGTTCAAAAATATGCAACAATTGAGCCACAGGAAATGAGATGCATGATGCAATGCAGGCACAAGGAATCCACATCACACAATCAAGTGAAAAATACAGGCTAAAATTGAGACGAACCACAATTCCTCGACGATCACTGCACAGTTCGTCAGGTGCCTCCGGTAGCTCTTGTAAAAATTCACCATCTTAATCGCGACCTCCTCGAGCTCCAAGATGCTCCCGGGGGACAACAGCTTGTTGAGGTGCTTGGGATGATTCAAGATAGGCAATGGGAAACCGTCCAGGAGTTCAAGATCTGAATCAGATGGCCCAAAACCCATACATGGGAAGTAGACATTCATGGAGACTTCCAGCTTGTTGTCTTCTATTTCCCACTCTTTGAAACTCAAGTTACCTTTCATGACGCATTGGCCCGGTGTTATGGGCAGCAATATCCCAATATTATGGTCTCCTTTTGTCCAATGTGGGATGACAACCATGTTGTATATACTTGAAACCTCTACTTTGATTCTCTTCTAGCAGCTTCTGAATTATTGATGAATGATGTGTTGGTACCCACGATTTGCCACTTCCAGTGTAGAAATGCACACGGTGATCTTCTGGTGGAGACAAAAATCACTAGCTTTGCTATGCAACCAGGATTGGGTGGGGTTGTATCTTTTTAACCTTTTAAATTTCAAGTCGGATTCCCAAGTCCCACTCACCTATTGTCTCTCCAACTTCTTTCTCCGACAAAAACAGATTCTCTGTTCTTATATAAATACCTACCAAGACCATCATGGACCAGACTGTACAAACTTAACATGTCCAGGTCCCCACATGACTACACGGACGGAGAATGGGATGGAGACATCCTTGTAGAAACGGTGCTCCGGGGCAAGATTTAGGAAAGAGGTCATCTGAGCTTCAGCCAACCTGGCACTGTTTCTGGACAAGGCAATACATTTATTTTAGAAATCGTAGTTGGAGAGTAGAGTGGAAAAGTTGGCTCCACCGGTAAGTTTGATTCGTTCATTAGGGGTAGTGCATTAATTCAATACCGAATTGGTACATTAAGGAGAAGGAGATGCTGCAATCTGATTGGTGGTCCTATAAAAAACCTATAGGACCAGTCCTATAGTAAGTTTTTCGGAAGCAGAGAGGCAAGAAGAGGGCGGGAGAGAGTGAGAGACAGAGAGGAATGGGTTAAAATGAAGTGGCAATAATCTAGGAATACCAAAATTAGAAGGGAGTGACAGATGGAAAACTAATATGGCATCTCAGAAAGATAGGAAAGAACTCAAAACGAGAAGAAATGAGGAGAGAGAAAAGAATGGGGATGATATGGTACTATATATTTAGAGTAAGTAACACCACGAAATGAAGACCAAAAAATGATTGGCGATATATGTACTTTGCATTTTTTACTTCTCTAATTATTGTTTGTTTTGGTACATGCGAAATGCTGAAAAACTAAAGAAAATGAAGGAGAATGATGGGGAGCGGGTTACAAGGAAATGAGAAAAGGTAATCTTGTTTATAAGCGTGTTTCGTTAGCATGCATCGGGAGAGAAAGGAGAGATAATGCGTAAAAGAGAAACATTTGTTTGAATTTTTCTTGAAAAAAAGGTAATGTTAATAAACAAAGTAGTGATCTAAATTTCTTTTCTCTCCTCATAGTTTTGTTATGTGGAAGAGTAGCAAAGGGAGATGCATATAAAATCTTTCCATCTATTCCCCACTCTTCCTTTCTCATGTCCGTCGTTTTGTCTAAGAAAAATAAACATTTTTTTAACTCGTTTGCCTCTTATGAAATAAGTCGTAACAAGAAAGTGCACAAATTATTACTTTTATTTTCTTTAATAATAAGATTATAGTAAATGAGACAATAATTTTGATAGGAAATATCGGTGTGATTCATAATAAATATTTTCTAGATGTGTTTGACCTTGTGTTTGCATATATGGCGTCCCTCAAAAAGTTCTTTATAAAACACTGGATGGACGTAAGAAGGAAGGGGGGGAAATTCAATATGAAATCATCACTTTGTTATTTACTTATTCATATGGTATATATACAAATATATATAGAAGAAAGAAACTCTAACTCTTTGTGTATGGAATTTCGCATACCCAATATTTATTTTTCACTACAAAAAAATGTTATTAGGCAACCTTATGGATGTGAAATATTACATTTTGGATATCCTGTGCTCCAAAAATCATTTAAATCCAAGTTACATAGCAGGTTCATCACATGAAACAAGTATCAAATCCAATGATAACATTGATAAATTGTATTTTCCATTCAACTCATTTTCATTATATCCGCCTAAATAAGACATGATATCTCTGTGATATTTTATCATGGCTATGAAATACCTAAGGTTGGATTACACAAAACCATTCATTAATGGCGCATAGTATGTGTTCCCAAAACATTTAATTCCGAATTATATAACAGATTTATCACAACGTAAAACAAGCATCTAATGCAATTGTTACATTGATGAGTTGTATTTACCATTAAAGACATTTTTATTATGTCTACTAAATACCTTATTATTTTTCTATAATATTCAAACCATTTGATCAACTTCCTAAGGTTGTAGTACACCATTATATTCATTAATGGCACATAATGTTTGTTCCAAAAAATCATTGAATACACAAAAAATTCATTAATGACACATAGTGTGTGTTCTAAAAATCATTGAATACGCAAAAATATTAATTAATGGAACATAGTGCGTGTTCAAAAAATCATTGAAATCTAACTTATACAACACATTAATCACATCATCAAACAAGTATCTAATTCAATGGTTGCATGGATGAATTGTATTTACCTTTTTACTCATTTTCATTATGTCTTCTAAATAAGGCATGATATTTCTATGATATGTACCCGTGTTTATCAAATGCTTTAACTTGAATTGTGTAAAAACATAAATTAGTGGCACCAAATGGGTGTGCGTATCAGATATTCATTATATCTTTAGGTTGTGATACGTGGTGACAAAAAACATGGTGATGGTGGCAGTGACGGTGACAATTATGGTGAATTTATTAAAAATTGTTGTTTTGGTAACACTTGCATGGTGATGATGAAAGTGATGGAAATATTTATAAAAATATTATTTGTTACATGGTCACAGTGAGGGAGATATGGAGTTATTTTTTATGGAAAACACTTCATACAAATATAAATTATATTTATTAAACACCTCATATGTGAAAAAAATTTATGGAATGAATAACACAAATATTTTGTCATCAAATTTTAGTATGAGTATGAACTATTTAATTTAAAGAAATGTCAAGGAGACATTTTCTCATGCGAGTTATATTTCTTAACAATCATTGCAAAGAAATACTTCATTAAAAAATATGAAAACAAAAATAGTTCTTGATGGGAAAAGATATTTGAGGGGAAACGTCGTCTTGGAGAAAAAAAAGTGTCTTGGACAAAAAGGTGTGGTGGATAAGTTTTTTTTAGGAGAAAAAGATTGGACTAGAAACTTTGTATTGTAGGAGAAAAAATTTAGTGGAAAACTTTATGATGCGAGATATGTTGTATTGGAGGAAAAAATATATCTTGGAAGAAAAAGGTGTGACGGGAAACTTTTTCTTGGAAGGAACAACTCGTCTTGGAGAGAAACGTTGCGGTGGAAAACTTTTCTGTTAGAAGGAAGATTTTTAATGATAAATAAATATTTTTAGTTGGTAATAGGTATATTAATAAATAAAAAATGCAAAATTCTGGAAAATAAGATATGGAAATAGTATTTAGAGAAAAATAAGTTTTGATGGGAAGTCAAAATTTGTTAGCGGGAAAGAAATCATAGAGGAAAACATGTGGCATGGAGAGGGTAGGAAAAAGATCATAGGATTTTTCTTTGCACATATGTCCATATATTAATGGAAATTTAAAGGAACCTTTTTCACCATCATTCACCATGTTTTTCCATGGGTACAAAAAAGGCCAAAATTCGCCATAGATTCACCACAGAAAAATTCCGTATCACTATAATCATGCGTACCAAATAATATTTTTCTTTCACCATCATTCCCTATCACCATCATTCACCACGTACCAAACACAGCCTTAGGTGTATGCATATTTGATTATATATACATATAAATAGGTATATATTCACTACCTGGGCAGGTAACTAACTTTTGTTACCTATGAATTTATTTTATAATAGGAAGACGCCTAATTGTAATGAGTCAATTAAAATTATAATACTTTGTAAATACAACATGAATTTTTATTCTGATATTTATGTCAGCAATTTACGTAGCAAAATAGATGATTTCTATTCTCAATAAATTATTATTTGTCTCATTATAAATATGTACCTTTTTATTACAAAATCGATGCACAAGTAACTAATCTTAGTTACCTGTACGGAAAGTGAATGAATATACTATATTATCTACTATATTACCATACTAAACATAAGTACTCCTTGTTTACTTTATAGAAAAGAATCCCATCACAACCGGAAAGACTGATACAATCTGCTAGGTGATTACAAACAGTGGTCGGACTCGTGTTGTGTTCTTTCCTTTTCGTAAGGCTCGTAACATTTTTCAGTCTTATTAGTCACCTACATCAGCGGGCTGCAATTTTGTTTTTTCCTTTCTGGAAATAAACGAATATATCTAGAAGGCCTGCCCTAATTTCTCTTCTTCAATCATTGATGGCAGCCGTTGGCATCTGTTGTTGGAGGTACTGCGAATTATTGGAGAAACCAATCATCTAATCGGGTAGTCAAGCTTTAGTGTATCCCACTCTTGAATCTCATCACTCATCTTCTAGCAGGAGCCACCCTGATACCAATGGATGAAATCCCTTCGCTAAAAACTTCTACGACATTACCAGTGCCTGCGGTGGCGACCGTTGAATCTATCTAAGCACCTAGGCTGCAATGTAGAAGAGGCGTCTTGATCCATGGGATTCTCGCACTCGCCGTACAAGACCCATAGCGTAAGATTGATGCAATGCTTGTGGGTCTACTATAGCTCCAACAGCACCTCGATAGCGTCCTTAGGGTCTTGGCGTTTGTCTTCCACGTACCGAGTATGATCCCTCGGCGTCAGTATGAGTGCGGAGGCCCTTGACGGCATCCGACCTTGGGCATGAAGGGTACATGGCGAACTTTGTGCCCATGAACGGGCCATTGGCTCCGTTGAATGCCTTCTTTGATGTATCCTTCCTCGAGGCCAAATTTTTCACAGAACAAGTCCAGAAGCCTCTCCTCAGCCCCGCAGCTTCACCCTCATACTCGCCCACCACTGATCGGAACTCGTCAGAAAGAGACGGCTTGACCTGGTGGGCATTGGAAGCCGGGAGGTGCTGCACGAAGAAGACTGTCTCCCAGTCTGTTGCGAAGGAGCTCCTCTTTCGCCTCCGGGTCAGCGCTGGGCTTCAATGTACAGATTGTATCACTAGTACAGATTGTATCCGTTAAGAAATACTCCCGCCAAGTCGAAATAAAATATGCAAATGCTGTTTGCAATTTTTCCCTTTCTAACGCAAGTAATTAGAGACAGGCGATGTTGCATTCGCCTTGCTTTCAGGGCCTGGCTGAATGCCAATGATTATATTTCGGCCTACATCTGTGGCATCATGGTTGCTCTCAAGATTGTGGATGATAAGAACCTTACTATTTCTACTGTTGAGATTGATGACCCTCATGTGATGAAGATCCTTTGGCAGAATGATCTTGGCCCTTGGCACATTTCTCATATCACCAGAGAGATTCGGGAGTTGCTTGTTTCTGAAGCCATTTCCGGTTCCTTGGTCCCGAAGATTCTTAACTCTATCCCTCGAGAGCTGGGGTTGTGGGGTGCTCATTTCGAGCATTCCTACATCGTTTCTGATCCTTCTTCTCTTCCCATGCGGATAAGAGGCATGAACATCTTAGAGAGACATGACACCCCGTATATCTTCTTTAGATGGGAGCATAGCTAGTCTTTCTTGTTCTTTTGTGGGTAGCCCGTGCTTGGTCACCTTCTAGCTTTGTTTCTTTTTCTTGATGGTTGTCTACCTGCTTAGTAAGCAGGAGTTGTAACCTTTTTGCTCGTTTTTAGCCCACAACGAGAGGAGTGGGATGAATAGAAGATCCTCTGGCTTAAACTAAAAAAAAAAAAAACGCAAGTAAACACAAACTCCCATGATCTCTAGGGTGCGTGAGACGGCCACGCTACGCAGACAGCTTCGGTTACGACGAGGGAAGACGCGGGTGGCGGAAGCCCATCACAGGGGACGGCCGGCGGAAGGCCATCACAGGCGCGGCCGGCGAAAACGCTTACAACCGCAGCCAGTGCTGCGGCGGAAACGCTCACAGGCGCGTTCTGCGGAAACGCTCACATAGGCGTTGTGAAAATTTTCTTCGGAAAGAAAACAAGAGGCCGAGGAGCAAGCAACATAGGGGGCTTTTGAACAAGCCAAAGGCACCAACAGAGGAGCTAACGGCAGGTCAGCTTCCGGTCAGTATATATCTGTTTTCTTCTGTAGTCAGCGTGGTGGGGGATAAGAGGTAGGTAAACTTAGAGATATTGAATTCGAATGATTAGCCACTACGATGTTCACCCGATATTATCTGTTCCTAATTTCAATCGTTTGTAATCAAGTTATCTTTTCTGATTTTGGAATGACGCATCCCCAAAAAGGGGTTGTAATTGTTGCCGACCCATATGTTAGGCATGAATATAGTTCCAATATGATTTTAAGGAGGGTCGGGAGAAGGTAAGCCCTCACCTGGAAGAAGCAAGTCATGCAAGCCATCGCCACCTTCAAAAGCCATGAGGTGCCACCTGAATTTTTTGTAAATGAAATAGTTAGTAGTTTATAATGATCAAGGGCGACTTGCAAAATGTGAAACCATAATCTGTTCAAAAGAAGAATTGTGCACTGTCACATTTTCATAATGTTGTAGCATCATTAGAGCTATAGTTAGTCAAATTTCACATATACATTTTGTGTCCCACATTCCAAGTTTTTTTTTAATTTGTTTATATGTTGTGGTAAAGAGATTAGTATGTTAAGTTTAAATAGAGATTGAAACTTAGTAAATGTTTGTTATTTTTCTTGATAGAATTACTCCTAGAAACATTTATTTGTATCTCTTCTATCCATCACTTTGTCTGGATTTTTTTGTGAACTGTCCCTTTATATTTTCCTAAATTATAAGATGAAAGATTTGCTCCTTTCTTCTTAGTTTGTTTGAAATAAGTTACAAGACTCCCGGTTCATGTAGGATCTAAAGGAAAAATACACACATAAAAGTTTCTAAAAACATCATGTCACATGAAAAAATAGGCATACATTCATCAGTATTTCTTAATATTTTCTCTCTATATATTATAGGATAAAACTATTTAGCAAACTTCCTTCATTTTGATCTAAATCATGTCAAAAAATCTTTTTTCTTTGTATTGCTTTTATTATTTCCAATATATAGTTCTTAAGTAGTTTATTTTCTCATCTATCAATGGAACAGAGATTCACTAAAGCGATCTGTTTTAGTAAATAAATTAATTCTTAGGATAAAATAGAGTGAATAAGAAAGTGAAGGTAATAGTAGAGAGAATGTTGTTAGATAAATTTCAGGATTTGACTTTCAATGTGGTAGTTGTGGGTTTGGTTTTAATGTGAAATGATTATGCAACATAATATAGTTAGATCAACAATTTTTCTCTATAACCTTGATTTGCAAGGGTCTTGGTTAAACACATCACCAAGAATTCTAGTGGACACAAAGTTTATATGTAAGAGATGATATAAGTTTATACTAAATTTGGTTTGATGAATATTTTTCTATGTCAAGCATCATGCTTCTAGAGATGTAGAATTATCTGTATCCTATTATATTCTTCCTTGTACTTGAGGCCTCAACCACTATAAAATCTTGCTCCGCCACTAAATAGCCGCTTTAACCCATACAATTTAGATATGGAGACACACAATCTCAAATGCACTACGAATACCTCATAGACATTCACAATGTATCTCAAAATATTATTTTAAACAAAGAGAACAGATTGCATAAATTTTTTAGTATTGAATATATTATAACTATATTTGTAACATATCAAAATCCAGGGTCTTTCCTACAATTTACCCACTTTTGAGCTTTTCTTTGCCTTCTAGTCCATTGGGACCTTTTTTATAAATTTTCCATTCTTTTGGATCATTTTTGGACTCTATGTGCAATTTGAGCATTAATGATGGTGAAATTCCATTTTTACCCCCATTATGATAATAAAGGGGTGTTTGCACAAATAACCCACTTAAGGTAATAATTAAGGACTAATAATGCAAATGGATTTTTATGAGAGATAATAAGTGGATAATATTAATTTGGAGCTCTTACATCTTTTTGGATAAGATATGAGAAAAAATATGTAATAGAATTAATTATGAGTGTAATTAACCTAATTTCTTTCTCTCTCCTAAAAAATGATAATAATATATAAAAATAGAATATAATGGTGAGATTTTGCCCTTAAAGTTAATAATGGTTGGATATCTCGAATTTTACTCATATAATCCATTAAAAGAATATTTTTCATATAACTCATTCATTCTAATATATTAATATACACTTGAATGAGCAATATATTTATTAAGGGCCAAATAATGAGTAAAACGAGAAAGTAATTGCATAGCATTGTTCTAGACTTTAATGTGAGCTAATGGTTCAAATTTTGTGGCTTTTGGAGTTGATTTGACCCCTCAAAACTATTTTATACGCTTTTAATATCGTGTAATTAAAGTCATTGGTTCATTTCATTTAAATGACTCTGTAACGCCAAAGTCTGAGCATTTTAGCTGTCACACGCCTGCTCCACGATGGATACACATCCAATGGCCATAAATTTTGTACGTTGCAATCTGACCGCAACCGACCCTCCTTCAACCTCCAGCTATCCACGAGTTCTGAGCAATAAACACCTCTCAAGATCCCTCGACCCGTTCTCTCTCTCTATGCTTAACCTTTTTGCCCGATTTTAGTTCCGTTGTCTTTGTCTCGTCGTGCTGGTTCGTTTGACCCTTTGCTCACCCGTTCTCTTGGCCTGGTCACGAAATGCCCAAACATGCTCTTCTCCTCCTCTTCGCCAGTACACGTAGAGGGAGCGTCGTCTCCTCTAGTGCCTATTTAAGGCCACCCATAGAATCCTCAGCCCTTGTACTATCTTCCTCCCCTTTCAATTGGTTCCATTTTTCCCCGCAACACCCCAGCCTGCTCACTTTCCTTCTCCGGTGACGGCGGTTGAGAACGCTCATCTCCGATCAGCCCACTTCAATTCCCGCCTCGGTGAGTATCCTCGAAACCCTTCCTACCCTTTTCCTTCCTTATTTGGCCCTAGTGTGCCTCGAGTCTCTGAACCCTGCAATCGCGTTGCCATGCCTCGAGTCTCCGAACCCTGCAATCGCGTTGCCATGCCTCGTCGGTGCCTGGCGTTTCTACACCTTGGTGCTTCTCCGACTGCAGAAAGATACGCCTTTGTATCTCCCTGACTCCGTGATAGAATTACCGACATTGGCTCCTTCTCCCATGACGTTTTCGTTGCTTTCTTCCCCAAAACTTCCTCCTCTGTTCTTCGGGTTCTCCATTGGTTCGGGTGGCTTCTACATCAATCATCTCCTCATTTTTGCTCCATCGCCTCCATTGAAGATCAGTGAAGGTGTTCGTGTCATTTCCGGGAGTGGATCACCCCAAGTGCTCAGGTTTTGGTCCGTGCCTTTGGCCCCTGTGTTGCTCCCTCACCATTGCTGCGAGTGGAAGAAGCTGGGTTAGGTTTTGACCATTATGCCCTCGCGTGTCCTGTTTGTCTCGTTTTCTCACATGGGCCTTTCAGTAATTTCAGTTCCTCTTTTATTTCTCACCAACGAAGACTATACTTGCAAATGACTAGAGTGCCCCTACGACTGTAATAGATCTATTTAGCCCAAAAGGGTATTTTGGTAATTTTGCCCTCTGCTCAATCACCCTTGGCGCAAGCCTTCTTAGCCTACATGGATTTTTCTTGCAATCTGATTGGTCCAGTTTCTTTAATTCATATTAAATTGATCCCTTGTCAGAAAAATGCGAATAAATAGTCGTTGGAAAGGATTTTTCGAGTAGAATCTAAATTTTTTAGTTTTTGAGTCATGTTTCCAAATGAATTTTCGAAGTTATCTTAAATATCTTTTTAATCACCTTAAATGATCTAAAATGTGTATTTAATTCATGTTAACTCCAAATTGGGAAATAAAAGATGTTTTCTTAATCAGGAGAATGTGATTAATTGATTGGACTAGGTTTTGAACCTTAAATCGTGGTTTTGAAAATAAGTTCCAAAATTAGGGTTTTCTTATGCTTTATGCCTTAATATATACTAATACATGTGTAATGTTTATAACTAGGGAAAAATGGAAGTGAAAACAATATGATTAGTGAAAGTAATGGTAATGAATCAAAATAAGGTATGTGGATCCTATTTTGGTATGTGAATCCTATGTATGTGATTCCTATTATATGTGTGGAATGTATGAATGTGAAATCTATGTGCAAACAATCCTAATCCTTCAGTTGGGTCTAATCCAACCCTACAAACATTTTGTGCTAGCCTTGATATCCTCCTAAATGCCTTTATTTGGATCTTTACTTATTTGATGCTTCTAATTCCATTGTGGCTCATTCATTTGAAACATGTGAATCTTGCTACTACATATGTTGGCCCATATATTTAGAAATGCTAAAATCTTGCTCTAGCCTATGTTGGCTCCTTCATGTGGTTTATTCGTGGGTTTTATTCCCAAATGCTATGATGCAAATGTTACTTTTATATTTTTACTACTTCCAAGTGAACTATTAAGCATGATGTATTTTAGGCCAAATGACAATGTAGTGTACATGTGTACAAACCACCCATAGGGCATTGAGGTTTTAGTCCTCCTGTCAGGCACTGGGGTTTTAGTCCCCCTGCCACTTTATATTAGGCACTGGGGTTTTAGTCCCCTTGCCACTTTATATAGGCACTGGGGTTTTAGTCCCCCTGCCATTTGGTGAGGTTCGGTAGGTGCCTCACCCTACATTTAGATGACTTTGTGTCTTAATATATTCATGCAATGTGATTATTATTGTGGTGATTGGTTATGGCAGTTTTCTCTCTCGTATTCATATACTTGCCTCATTTCTTTTAAAAACCTCTTAGTGTAGAGAATCTTTTATATTACAATGCTTTAGATTATTTAATTGTCCTACGTCTCTTGTATAACACATACATTTTTATCTTTCTCTTGATGGATGACCCCAACTATCCAGGCTAGGATCAGAGTGTGCATGGAAGCTTGGTGAACCTACCTAAGGCTAAGGAGATCTTGCACATCTAGATAGCTTGGACTAGTTGCATAAACTTTTGTTATGTTGTTTGTGGAGACAAGGTGTATTAGTTTAAGTCTTCCTCTACCTAGATCCTATGCTTGTATAAAGTTGTGCTCCCATTTGGGAAATTTTTATAATGTACTATTTATACATTTTGAATAAAGTCAAGTTTTAACTTCCGCTGCCACACATTTGATGTATTTATTTATCATGTTTAATAGTAGAGACTATGTCTTTACAATATTCTCTTGCATTCATTTGTCTCCATATCTATTAATTGATTGGTGAAAATGATAGGAGATTTGCATCCATGTTTTGATCTATAGCACCCATGATCTTTGTAGTATTTAATTTATAATCATGTCATTGTACATTAAAGAATAGATCTTCATTATAATTAGTGGTAGACCATATTTTAGTATAATTTTGTAATTTAATATTGATTTATTTTGTGTTTGTTTAAAGAAATCATCGAGATGGAAGTTTATTCAAGATAAGAGTTGGACATATAGATGTAAATCAAAATTCTTTAGATTAAATGATATGCAGTTCCGCGAGGGTGTGGATGTTTCTTGGATTTTGCCTATAAAGATAATCCTAACATTGAGAAATTATGTTCTTGCAAAAGCTGTGAGAATATTATTCATCAACAGTTACAAGTTATCAGATATCATATCTTATGTAATGGCTTTCTTGATCAATATACAAAATGGAAGTTTCATGAAGAAAATAATTGTGTAACTGGATCAAAAAATGTGAACAACATTGAGAATATAGCTAGATCATATGATGGGAAACTGTGAGGAAGTTGATCAATTGATCTATTAATAGATACATTACTAATATATAAGGCAAGAAAATGATCAAAAAGAAAAAATATTCAAGGTAACATTATTATATTTATGTTAAATTTATATTTACTTTTGGAATTTATATACTCCTATTTTTTCAGGATCATGAGTCATTTTAGTAGAAGGACCAGGGCACTTGATGAGATAGTTGATCACAATTATGCATTTCAAGGAAAAGTTTCTTTAGGTGGGGAACAAGATACTTCTTTTGGTTTGAGCGAACCATTGAAAAACCTTCCAGGTAAGTTTTTAGGAAAAAGTAGTAATTTACTAAACAAATAGATCAAACTTATGACAAGTTACTTTTTTCAAATACAGGACTTAAGGCTCCTTTGAAGAAGAAAATGAAAGCAAATGTTTTGAATGATAGTAGACAATTTAGTACTAAACATGTTGAGGATTTCATGCATAACCCACTAGAACATGATAGTATTTCTAAAAATGATAATCTTTTGGGAGGATCTATTCCTAATGTTTCTAGAAACTCAAACCTTGGGTCATCTATACTTGGTCCACAACCATCATGTACCACCTTACCTTCTTCATTGCACCTTGAGGAGAGGACAAAATATCATACCATGGGTTTGCACTTCTATTCCCATTGTCTATATTTTAAATCTCACACAACTAAAATTGCCTAATTGTTTCTTATCATTTGTGTTTTTACACCACTAGCTAATATTAAAGAACCAATCGTGAACCTTCTCAACTTCATGCAAAAAGAATATCAACTGACATCTCAAGATATCGCAGTTCGACAGTTGTTAGATCAAATATCTCAAATTTCTGAAGGTGCACATGGATTACATGATATATCAATTCCAAATGGAGGTGTGAATTTAAATAAGTATGTGATTATAAAATCATTTATATACAATTTATAAGGTAACTATATTTATGTTGGTTAAAAGTAAGCTTCTAATATACTCAATTCATATTATCATGTAGATGTCTCTATGGAAGCTAGAGGGAATATATTCAGCTTCACCTCTTTATTGAATTCTACAAGGATACCAAGTGAAAGATTTGAAAAAGAAAAAGTTTGTATGAGTAACTTTGTGGAACCAAGAAGCAATCTCTTTGGGGCTAACACATCATTGAGAACTACAATGACCCTGAATGACAACTCTCAAGGTGGAGAGAAATTTGTATCATTTTATGGTTTGCTTTGTATATGTTGGTAAAATTCAGAGCACCTCTTATTTTATTGAATGATTTCTATTTTATTGCTAACTTTGTGGAATCAAGGGATCATAACTATGGCCATAACAACTCTCTGAACTCTACAAGGTCCCAAAATGAAGGTTCTCAAGGTGGTAAGTAATCTACATCCCTTCTTTATGATTTTTTGTGTTTACTTTGAGGAAAGACATGGTTTGTTATGAGTTTTGATGGTTTCCTTTGTATATGTTGGTAAAATTCAGACCCCCCCTTATTTTAATGAATGATTTATATATTATAGCTAATTTTTTGAAAGCAAGGGGTCATCATTCTATCCACAACAAATCTTTGAACTCTATAAGGCCCCAAAATGGATGCTCTTAAGGTGGTAAGTAATCTACATCCCTTCTTTATGGTTTTTTGTGTATATTTTGAGGAAAGACATGGTTTGCTATGATTTTTGATGGTTACCTATGTATATGTGTTTGTTTTAATAAATGATTACTGTCTTATAGCTAACTTTGTGGAAGTAAGGGATCATAATTCTAGCCATAACAACTCTTTGAACTCTATAAGGCCTCGAAATGAAGGCTCTCAAGGTGGTAAGTAATCTACATCCCTTCTTTATGGTTTTTTGTGTATACTTTGAGGAAAGACATGGTTTTTTATGATTTTTTATTGTTTCTTTTACATATGTTGGTAAAATTCTGACCACCTTTTATTTTATTGAATGATTTATATATTATAGCTAATTTTTTGAAAGCAAGGGATCATCATTCTAGCCACAAAAACTCTTTGAACTCTAGAAGGCCCCAAAATGGAGGCTCTTAAGGTGGTAAGTAATCTACATCCCTTCTTTATGGTTTTTTGTGTATATTTTGAGGAAAGACATGGTTTGCTATGACTTTTGATGGTTTCCTATGTATATGTGTTTATTTTAATGAATGATTACTATGTTATAGATAACTTTGTGGAAGTAAGGGATCATAATTCTAGCCATAACAACTCTTTGAACTCTACAAGGCCCCGAAATGAAGGCTTTCATGGTGGTAAGTAATCTACATCCCTTCTTAATGGTTTTTTGTGTATAATTTGAGGAAAGATATGGTTTGTAATGATTTTTTATTGTTTCCTTTGTATATGTTGGTCAAATTCTGACCACCTCTTATTTTAATGAATGATTTATATATTATAGCTAATTTTTTGAAAGAAAGGGATCATCATTCTAGCCACAACAACTCTTTGAACTCTACAAGGCCCAAAAATGGAGGCTCTCAAGGTGGTAAGTAATCTACATTCCTTCTTTATGGTTTTTTGTGTATATTTTGAGGAAAGACATGGTTTGCTATGATTTTTGCTGGTTTCCTATGTATATGTGTTTGTTTGAATGAATGATTTATATCTTATAGCTAACTTTTTAGAAGCAAGGGATCATAATTATAGCCACAACAACTCTTTGAACTCTACAAGGCCCAAAATGGATGCTCTCAAGGTGGTAAGTAATCTACATGTTTTTTGTGTATATTTTGAGGAAAGACATGGTTTACTATGATTTTTGATGGTTTCCTATGTATATGTGTTTGTTTTAATGAATGATTACTATCTTATAGCTAACTTTGTGGAAGCAAGGGATCATAATTCTAGCCATAACAACTCTTTGAACTCTACAAGGCCCCGTAATGAAGGCTCTCAAGGTGGTAAGTAATCTACATTCCTTCTTTATGGGTTTTTGTGTATACTTTGAGGAAAGACATGGTTTGTTATGATTTTTTATTGTTTCCTTTGTAATGTTGGTAAAATTCTGACCACCTCTTATTTTATTGAATGATTTATATATTATAGCTAATTTTCTAAAAGCAAGGGATCATCATTCTAGCCACAACAACTCTTTGAACTCTGCAAGGCCCCAAAATGGAGGCTCTCAAGGTGGTAAGTAATCTACATCCCTTCTTTATGGTTATTTGTGTTTATTTTGAGGAAAGACATGGTTTGTTATGATTTTTGATGGTTTCCTACGTATATGTGTTTGCTTTAATGAATGATTACTATATTATAGCTAACTTTGTGGAAGCAAGGGATCATAATTCTAGCCATAACAACTCTTTGAACTCTACAAGGCCCAGAAATGAAGGCTCTCATGGTGGTAAGTAATCTACATCCCTTCTTAATGGTTTTTTGTGTATACTTTGAGGAAAGACATGGTTTTAATGATTTATTTTTCCTTTGTATATGTTGGTAAAATTCTGACCACCTCTTATTTTAATGAATGATTTATATTTTATAGCTAATTTTTTGGAAGCAAGGGATCATCATTCTAGCCACAACTCTTTGAACTCTACACGGCCCCAAAATGAAGGAAACTCAATGGGCCAAGATGCAAGAATGATTACACGGTCCTTTGGTATAAAAGCTATTTAACTATGAATTATATTGCATTAGGTCTATGTAATATACTAATTCAACTTCTAATTTTGATAGCCCGCAATGTGCCATATATACCAAAGAAAAGATATAGAGGAGCGGAAAAGTTAAGTTCCTTATTACCACCTTGGGGAAAAGTGCACAAGTGGTTGTTTAATGACCGAGGATCTCCAGTCGGTGAAATTGCTAAGAAATTGATCAACTATCTTGGGATTTGTGCCAAAAAAAGGCATGTGTTTTCCAATGCACAAAGAATGGGGTGCATATCATATTAAGGGTTTTGAATCCACCATGGATGATATCATGGTATGTCAATCAAAATTAACCTACTACATTAGACTTTTTATAATTTAAAATGTCTCTAACACTTCCATTATTTTAGGAGTTCTTTGGGTTTTATATGAGTGATGCAGAGACGATTGCAAATATGCAAGATGTTGTGTATTGGTGCTACACTAATATATAGGGAAAGGTAAGATCTTGGCGTAGAAAATTAAAAAGTAAAACACTTGATTTGGATCATTCAGATTATCAACATCAAGAAGCACCAGATACTAGAGTCACTGATTGGGAATGGAAGAAACTTTTAGAATATTGGAGGTGCCCTATGAAATAGTTGATGTCAAATTCACTTATTGTGGTGCATTTATAATGTTTTGTAAGTCTTTTTTATCTTTATTTTGTGTATTCTTCATAGGAAGAGTGCACTTGAAATAAAAATAATCACAAAGGTCCCCGTCCTACACATAAAATAGGCACAAAATCATATTCTCGTTGTTACCAAGAATGGGTAATTATTATTAGTTACAATAAAAGTTTGAGTACTCTTACATGCAAAAACTAAATATATGTATATGGTGTTAGATTGAAAAAGGAATTGTAGCATCTAAGGGGCATGCATATCTTAAGTACCATCAAGATGTAAATGGTGAATATTTTGATGAGTATACAAAGAAAAAATGTGTAAGATTATCATGCCTCATACTTTATACTTAATATTGTAATTTTTTTTGCATTATATGTATATGTGTTGCAATTACAGGAAGAAATTGCCATGAAATGTGAACAATTCCAACTTCAAAGGTCAACGGATCACCAAGCCTTTGTTTGAGTTCTTGATGATGTACATGGAGAACACCATGGTGGTTATGAGAGGGGATATGGTATTGGGGTTTCAAGACAGAGGTGGAAGGCATCTCATTTACAAAGTGTGCAAATGAAACCTTACATTAGGCAACAATCTCGAATTAAGGAGTTGGAAGCAGAGCTTGCACGCCTAAGAGAACAAGTCATATAGGTATTGGGGTTTGCAAATGAAACCTAAATAGATTCATTTATGTCAAATTTTATTATAAAATTAAAGTTGTATTTTTTAGGAAAATCAAGAAGGAACATCAAATTCTCGTGAACCCCATACATCAAGCAGTCATAATGATATTTAGGTATATATTTTGGACATTACATTTTTTTTGTATGATGACTATATATTATTCACAACATGCTTTATTCTCCTGGATTCATAGCATTTCCATTCACCACAGATATCTCATGGCCCTTGTGGCCATTGAAAAAACTATCGATATATAAGGTATGTTTCATATTATTACATCTTAATATGGTTACCACTCATATTGTTAACATACTATTAAACTATTTGTGTTCCTTATAGATAATAAGGCTGCCAGATTTTGTCATTATTAACAATATGCTCAATTCACTGGCCTTTTTTGGAGGAAGGATGTATGTGCATCACCTTTTTGTTGTTGTGGTTGATATGGACATAGTTGGTTCTTCTTTGAAAGATAAGGATCATGTGTCATTTGATAAGAAAAATATTCATGTATTGATGGGTGCTAGCAAATTTGAGTTTGACATTGGACTACTCCAGAAGATATCAACATAAAGTTTCTATTTATAGCATCATGCAAGTCCTATGTGTTTTTCATCATCACTTGTGTAGAATGAAAATGATTTTATAGCAGTCAATTTAAATCATTTTTTCATTATCTAATAGGGTGGATTAATTCATTATGCAAGTTGATTGACTACTTGATAATGTTGTTGGGAAGTTTATGCATTCTAGCAAATTTTGGTATGTTATTTGCTTTGACATTGAACTTTTCTACATGACAAAATGATATAGTTTAACATTTTGGGACTTAACCGATCATCTTCAATGATGTTTTGTAGGTCCTGTTCTAGTTGCTAATAGAATATTGATTATTGATAAGGTTCTCATTATTTTTGAAATATATCTTACCAGGAATATTGGTTTTCAAGGATTTTTTCTATACTTGATCACAAAGGCAGATAGTTGAATGAAGTTATACTTATGATGATGTTTCATGAAAGCACCTATATAAATCATTTTTTGGAGGACAAATAAGAGGTATGCCAAACATCATTACCTTTATTGTAGGTTATTTGTGATTTTTTGAAATTTATCTTTCTTGAATAAGTTTTCCAACTGTGATTCAGAAATTTTGAATGACGTTACAATCTTGAATATAATCTATTTTGATGGTAAATAAATATAATATATGGTCAAGGTGTCAAATATATTAAACAATTGTCTAACTTGGCCCAATACCAATCTTGGACCATTAAACCAAGGGTGGATTATGGTTGTAGTAAGGACAATGCCCATGTTGGCCTTAGCATGATGCTAAAGTAATCCTAGCATGGGAAAAATAACTCATTAAGAAATCTAAGAGAGTGATGTGAATTATAGATGTATTAAGACATGGTATTGGTTAAACATGTTGTAGTATTATGGATGTAGTAACTCTTGAGATAATCTAAGATAGCTCACCTATGCAATAATCCTATAGCTATCTACTAGTAGTCATTCGGTAGTAGTATTCTATGTTGGGAATCCCTAAATCAGTAATAGGGACATAGTATGATACATCTCCCCAAGCCTCACATGGTTTGCCTTTATAATTTACTTGTCTTGTGCTTAGAAAAGATGAGGAAATTTGTTTGAAACGTCCTTGTTGAGCACCAATAAAATAGGTGTCTTTTTAATTTAAGAGAATCATGTGGCCGAATTTAATCTTTAATCTAAAGAGATCGCTTACTATTCAAATTCATTAAAAGGGCAGACCTTTCTAGAACATTACTAAATCTGAATTTCCTTTGTTTTTAGTAATAGTTATTATTTTTTCTAGGCATTTGTTATTGGTATATTTCATCTTTATCAATATAGGTGATTTCATGACTGTTTCAAATGACTTCAATTTGATCAGAACATATTTGATTTTAATATGCCTTCTTTCTATAGATATACTTTTTTACTATTATTGTAGTAGTTCTAAACCATTGTATTGTGGAATTCATGAACTAATTAAAATATACCTAAACCAATCCTATAATACATATAGGCCTCGTTTGGTTGGAAGGAAGGGATTACTATGGGTTGAAAAGTAAGACAAGATAGGGCAGTATATGATGTTATAAAGGATGGCAGTTTACTATGTTGCGTTTGGATGCAACACAGTTTACCATTTGGGATTGAATAAGATCATAGAGCAATGGGGTCGTAGTCAATGTCACTGCTTCTTTTACAAATAGGAGAAACTGATTGCTCATTGCTACAAGAAGCAAAAAATGAATTGCTTATTTCTACATGGTCCTCTAATCAACATACTTGATTCTATGAATGTTCTTGTATAAATCACCTATAGGTAGGGGTGAGCAAATAATGGTCCAGACCGCAAAACCGGACCAGCCTGCTCAATTCGGTCTGGTCCGGTCCGGTCCATTTTGAGTTCGGTTCAGTCTGCGGTTTGGGAATTTTGATGAGTTCGGTCTTCGGTCCGGTGCGGTCCAAAATCGGTCTGGTCTAGTTCGGACCGCAGACTAACTTTTATATAAAATTCATGTATATTTAAAGGTGTATTCTATAATAACTACAAATAAAGTATATATATAAGCACTGCTAGTATAAATGTTTGATACTAAAGTTATATAATTATTAGAAGTGACTAAGATTATCAACTTTGTACAATTAAATAAGTTGTAAAACATGTAAAAAAGGCTGATTACGGTCCAAACGGTCCGGTCTGGTCCGGTCCTAGCACAAAACGGTCCGGTCCTACCTCCAAATAGTCCGGTCTACGGTCCATATATTTGTTGAAATTTGGTCTGGTTCGGTCCAGTCCAGTTCTGGACCGATGCTCAACCCTACCTATAGGTTCTCATCCTAGCATCCATTCATTAAAGATTCCAAAACCACTACTCTATTTAGCGGGGGCCTCGTCTCTAGGGATGAGCATCGGGTTGGGCCGGCCCGATCCGACCCGCTACCCAGCCCGTATAACCCGAACCAGACCCGAACCCGGTTTATAATATGGGTGGGTCGGGCCTAAAATTTAAACCCATATTTTATTTGGGCCATGTACGGGTGGAGGTAAATCCAGACCTGAAAACCCAAATGCCCAGATTAGATTTTATGTACATTATATATGTATACATCTATCTTTGTCCTAAAAGAAAAACATACAAATTTCTTGATGCAATATGTAGTATGTACCTAACCATTGGAAATATGGATACTATGTAATCAATCAACATTATAAGTGAATTCATACTAGTAAGATAACCATCATTGACATGAATAGACGTAATCTTTTGCTCAGTGCATAGTAGATTATGCTCATATTTTTTCTCATATGCCCACATGTAGGAAACAAATGATCTTTTGCCCTTCCAAAACTCATTTCATTGTATATACATATAGGATGAGGAAGCAAAAAGGAACAACATTGTGGACTCCATTGATTTTTTATGTCTATGAGAAAATAATTTGTTAGTCTTTCAATATCCTTTTTATTGTTGTACGGGATCAGACAACTAAGGTATACACATTTCGACTACATATCACAAAGTGTATATACATTCTTTTGAAGGTTTATCACAAAATACATATCATACTAATTTAGTTTTCATGTTAGCAAGTTAGACCTAACAAAATTTGGTATGGTCATTCGATATTATATGGGCAAACCTGAATTCGGCCCTAAACCCTATATTCTTATATGGGTCGGGTATGAGCTGACATTTTTCAATTTAATCCAGGTCTGAACCCGATCCGTAGCCCATTTTAAAATGTGGGTTTGGGTTTGGGACAGGCAAAATCCGTTATAACTTGACCTGATGCTCATCCCTACTTGTCTCCTTTCTTTCTCAGGCAGTGTTCGAGCATAGACAAAGATGAGTTTCTTGTTGTAGAGAGACGGGGTGAATTCAACCCCGGCCTCGCACTCCCTGTGCCATCACGTCGGGACGGAAGGCATGCCCGAATAGGAAAAGCACTTACACTCAGGCCACATACCCATGTCTGGAACACTGGGGATGAATATCATCTGCGGCTTGGACTGAGATGGTGGTGGCGGTAGTGATGGGCGGGGTGCCTGGGCGGAATAGTTCGAGGAACTCCGGGTAGCGAGTGGTGAGAAGGACGGGTCCTGGTAGATGTTGATGAAGGATGGGTTGGTTTGAAGGAGCAAGACATAGTCCGGGAGGAGGAAGACTACGTATCTGTTGAAGGTGATGGTGTAGGAATTGTACAAGTCGGCCTGTGGCTGTGTGTAGTTGGCAGAGAGGGACTGCAGTTAGGCGGCACACCAATACTCATGGGTGGAGTGCGTCTCCGGTTCCTGGACGGGGTCGACAGTCACAGCGGCAGGGGGTAGGGGTGGGAGAGGAAGAAGGGGATGGGGAAAAGAAACTCATCAGCGTGAGGAGGAGGGGGCAGTTCTAGAGTCAAGGCTAAGAAGAGTCGCGTATCTGGAGAGCGTGATATGTTGTGTTACTTATAGGATTGCACATGTTAATAGGATTGAAATCCTATCCTACACTGAGTCCCGCAAGTCAAACGGGGCCATATGCTATATTAGATGCAACTCCTTAGTGTTTATACCAACTGATGAGGACAAAGAGAGCTAGGTTTTTCCTTATGATGAAGTAAGAAAACATATTAGAGACAAACTTGAATTTCTCATTCAACATGTATACATGAAAAAGAACGTGATTGTGCACTTCAGATGTGTTCTAATATTTTTATTATAGATCCAATAAATTCTGCAATCTTCAAATGTTTCTATTTATCCTTATTCATATATCTTTGTTAGTGATTGGCCAGATACAGTTTTTGATACAATATTTTTATTTCAGGAGAATGTGAATGACTCTGGTTGCTGTTTGGGCAAGAGTTTCTGGTTGCTGTTTGGGACGAAAGAGTTTTTGGAGAATAAACTGAAAGACTTCATCGAGGAATGGAACGTGATCCTTTGAGTTATTATAAAGTAGTTCTTGTTGGCTGTTAGATGAATATTATTACCGTAAATTATCAGACAAGTTAATACTTTCTGTTAGATGAAGCCTTTTGTAGCTGCTGTAAAATGTGGCCTTACCAACTCTATGTAACATCTGTACAATACTGAGAAATCAGATTATTGTTATATATGTGATCGACAATGCAATATATTTGTTAATGTGATTTGTACTAAGTGGTGTCTCAAAATTTACTAGATTCCAGATTAAATAAGTGCCCAGAATTGGTGTCATCAGGTTTTTAAGAGAATTGTGGTCAAGTTTGCATGTATTATGTATTATATGCAAAAGAAAAAGGTTCAGAATCAACAGTTGCTACTGTGTAATGTGATAAGTCTGTGGACTCTGCTATCAGATTTAACAGAGATAGGGAGCATGGCTCTGAATACACAGTCAAATTAGAATACACTGTTGGTCTTGTGCACTCTGGTTCAGAATCAATGGTATGAACTGTTGCATCTGGGCATGTTTATAGTAGTGTATTATCTCAGATAGTGTATGTCTGTTTCGTGCCATGTACTTGGACAAACTCAAGATTGATCATCGTCATCAATGCTCTTGACATGCTATATTTAGATTGCCACATGCATGCTTCTAAATTGCACCTAAAAGGACTACACCATCAGTTCTCATGTCCAATTGTCCAGTTCATGGGTTACGATCATCGAGATCTGACATAGAGAAACAACACAGGGTTCCCATGTTCCTGTATAGTTGATGTCTATAAAATTTGCTCGAGGTGATGTCATGTGAATATGTAAAACTTCAATGAAGCATGTATATTAACCATGAAGAAATTTTAAAGGGTTGATTTTATCCACCAAGAACTCTCACCAACCTCCCTTCAAAGTTTGGTTTCGTATACAGGTGAAATGGGATGAAAGGGAAAATTGAGGCTCCTCCAGATCTGCATCATGTTCAGTGTGTTAAGGCACATCACCTTGCCCCCTGGATCCATACCAAAGGAAGTGGCTTCTTGTGAAAGTGTCATGTTTAAAGAAGTGTTTCTCAACAGCTTATTCCTTAATCCTTAGAATATTTCACAAGCTACCATCGTACATTTTGTCCAGTCTTCATACAATGGCAATTTTAGAATCATGTCATACTTTTTAGGAATTAGAAACTATTCGACTACAGGTAAATATTTTCATCTCCCATTCATTTTATATTTTATGCTTGTTTACTACATTACTATGCATATCTCTATCTTATTTCAAACAATTTTTTTCACAATAGATATTTGGAAACTATTCAAGATGTAAGAATAAGAACATGCAACACCTAATAATGATGTTATATGGATTGGATTACTGCAAATCACACATTCTACACATTAATATCCTTTCTTGCATTTTCAATTGATAATGTAGATATTCGACATTACATTTGAAGTAATATATACTACAATATATGTTCATTTCTATGCTTGGAATTTTAACGTGTGACCAATTCCAAATTTGGAAAATTAGAAATTCAATTCATTTAGATTAATGATGAACTTTTGAGGACAAGATCCACCTTGTGTAGTTAGACATAAATAGAGTAGGTTTACTCTTTACCTAGAGATCTACCATAGGAGTAATTACATATGTTGACAATTCTATTAAATTTTACTAATAGAGTTAATAATAGTGGAATAGTTTTTGAAAGTAGTATTTTTTGTTTAATTATGTTTTATATTATAGCCATCCCATTATCGATATTTTCTCCAAAAAATCATCTACAAACATTAGGATGTCCACCATTAGTTTGAAAAGTGATTGATACCATTTTCACTGTAACATTATTAGACACATGTAGCATCATATTTCAGACACAATGCATGACTAAATCACACTTACTAGATATCTCTCAATCTCACTATCTCCACTAAAACTCCAACTAGAAGGTGATCTATAAATATTAAAGACAAATGTTGTTGTACCTTTGTTTATATACTTCATGTACCCATAAATATTATTGTGCTAACTCTTTGAGCTTCACAACTGATAGCGCAGGAGCTATATTTCCATTACACCATTGTTAATACTTGAGGTAGCAGTGACATGTAACACCATTGCCAACCATCCCCCATATTCACCATAATGTGATCTCTCTGGTACCCTTTGCTCATTGTGAATACTTAATGGGAGCATAGGACCACATGTTCATAATCTTGACACAGAGGAAGATGGCATGATGCCAACACAAATCTTTAATGTGCAATACAAGAACAATGAACATCAATACATTTATATCAGCTTGCTATATCTGTTTATGCCTCTATTTTATCTACTTACCGATTGGAGCAGACAAATTGACATGTAGATTGTGTAAAAAATAGAGACAAAAAGAATAACCATCATTATTTATAATCATTTATATACTTGTTGTTACAATTAGGTTGACATGGAGTTCCATGTTGATAATTAAACTCTAAGATCGTATGAAAATTTTCATTGATACATATGATAAAACTGTACAATTACAATTTCACTGACAACTAAGAACTGTAAAACAAGATTAGATGATTTTTCGTTTCTCAAAATACAATTATATTAATTTATAGTACCATTTATGATGTTATAGACATTACTGCATATTGATAATTAAACTCTAAGATCGTATGAAAATTTTCATTGATACATATAATAAAACTGTACAATTACAATTTCACTTACAACTAAGAACTGTAAAACAAGATTAGATGATTTTAGTTTCTCAAAATACAATTATATTAATTTATAGTACCATTTATGATGTTATAGACATTACTACATAATAGAACATAAATTTCACATCACATGTGAGTGATAACATCTAAAGAATAAATAGTGAAACCACGTCCAATATGCAACAAGATACATTATATATCATTCAAATGACATCACAAAAAGAATGCCTCAAAATTATGTAGTTGCTAAGTCCATAGGAGAGTATTATCTCAATTGGTTAGTATAAAAAAGAATACACCCTAAGGAAAAGAAAATAAGACCATAAAATCATAAGAAACACAAATTAAAAATTGTATACTGGTACAACATATCATAAAATCTAACATATATACATGTATATTTTATGGTTATGTATTGACCTATATTAATGACTTATACTCTATATATAATATTACAAGATAATATCATAGAGGGGATCTATGTATCCTTAGTGTATTGACTTATGTTTTCCATAATGTATATGATGGTAGCCATCTATTGATAAGATCCACACAAAGAATATGTCAATAAGAGTTATTGGATCTTCTATAAATAATTATCAACACATCACATATTGTCCACAGTTTATTTATACCAACTATACTTTCAATATGAAATGGTTTTGCAATATAATATAGCATCATTATTGGAGAGATATGAACAACACATCATATATTGTATTTTTCAGTTGATAGAAACTTCTAAAAAAGTCATTATAAAAATGTGCATGATTTCCAAGTTCATCAAGCATTTCCATATGCATTTGGAATCTACAAAATGTATACCCATGTAAATGATCTGCTATATTACTTGGACAAACAAGTCAATAAATGGTTATCATGTTCAATAATATGTACTACATTTATGCTATAAATGTTTGTAATTACCTTGACTCATATATCAATAAATAGCATTTTATAAATGATTCAATAATGAATAATATGTTAATAGAGAAGAAGTATCAAGGTAATATCATGGAATTAGGATGATAAAATAATACTTTTATGCTATAATTAAGCTTACTCCAAATGTCATCTTATTATTACAACACAACATTTAGCCATGTTTTTTTTGTTATCTATATATGTATACATGTGTATGCATACATACATATAGACTAATTACCAGTTTCAAATAATAAAAATTTGTTAGAGGAAGTGAAGTGAAAGGCCATTTTATATAATTTTTTGTCAAACAACTACTTTGATTTATTTTTATTGTGACAATTTTGAATTTTAAAATATTTTTGGAGATATTCTTGGGTGTGCACCCTTTATGTGGTTTTTAATTATATCATTTGATCTGAAGACTGTCTTTTAGTCAAGCTAAGTGAAGATATTACAAGTGTATAGGCTATTTTGTTGATGAAGAATAAAAAAGTTTATAGAGTTATGATAAGATAGTATTTTAATCATAGGTTGTGAATGATAGAATTGATCGTGTATGTAACACATTTCTGGATTGCTCATTTCTTTATTTAGGAACTGGAAGAGCTATAGATTCTAAACCTCTGGTGCAACAAGTGGCCTAATAAAGAGCAGCTGCAACATCCATGTCGAATCCACCAATAGACTAACTGACAAATGGCCAAGCAAACCTTTCTTTCTTGCTTTCCAATTTCATTTTCCTTTGATATCTTACTCTAAGGGCCTAATGCAATTTCATGCCCTTCTCAGGTTTTAGCTCTGAAACTAGAAAAAACCATTACCAAAACAAACTTTCAGGAATTGTTAATTCCTCTTGCAAGTTGCAGCAATAGAAGTGCAATGTTCATCAAAAAATCTCAGTAGTACATGATTACAGATAGCATGGCAGTACATTGGTTCATCAAATTAAAAAAAATTTACATTCCATCTCTATCAAAGCAATGTTCATGTTACATTCCAGCTCTAGTATATGAACCATCAAAGCTAGACATAGCAGAACAGAGATTTACCTATCTATACAACTCAGATGTGTAGAGTGGATGGTTGGTTGGCATGTTCCTAGCTTGTAGCACATAATTCTTTTGTCATTGGTTCATTATCCAATGTATAAGTGAACAATATAACAAGGTCGATAATAAGCACACCATTCAGATTTATATACACTGCATTAGCAATCAAACAACTAGATTAGAATAGGAATTAAAACAACAACCTATATATGAAGGTGTAAGGAATTTGACAGCCAATCACATCATTTTTCTATATTATTTTTCCCAATCCTAGTTGTTCTCAGGAGTCCGATTGTCGAATTGCCCATCAGTTTTGCAATTGGGTCATGGCAGATATGAGGTGAGGAACTACCACATTTAGAAACACCATCACAACTCTGAATAGACTCTACTCACAATAAGCAAATAGGTTTAAACACCTTAAACTAGAGGGTAGGATAAATAGATGTAGCCTCCTGGAAGTTCAAAGAAAAACATGTGTGAAATAGACACCTTAACTAATATGTCTAAGTATATTATTGTAGTTCCTGCAATATACAACAAGTAGTTTGTAAAATATGTTCTGACATCAGTGAATTAGGCAATAAATATGGGGCATGTGCATATGTTGTTTGATATGTCTTCCAAGATGTAAGTAACTAGTAAATCGTGTTATGTAGGACTTTAAGGTGTTGAGAAAGAATGGAAGAACATACCTAATCGAATTCTGTTGAATGATGTGCATGTTCCAAGCCTTTCACCTTTGCAAACATGGTATAATACTTTAAAAATGAGGGGCACAAAGTCCTCAAAACAAATTTAATCCAATTTCCAGAATTGAATGCATCCAATCTAAATATCGCATTTTGGAATCTGAAGGACACTACATTTCAGATGCCACTGAGCATAGCTTGAAGTTCATCTTGAGCAATGATCCAGGAACTTGGGAAAGTTGTGGAAGTGAATATCACTTCAATGATCGTTGTTGAATAATATTTGTATTTCCAGAACCCTGGAGAGTAAAGACACCACTACTACAGAAATAGCATTCATTGTCGCTTTTCTGGGCGTCGGTTATTAAGGAACACGGACGCCTTATATTAAAGGCGTCGGTTATTTAGAAGAAACGACGTCTATATTCAAAGACCAGCCAAACACGGGTACCGCTTTGTATACAGCATCGGTTGTTTATACAAAACCGACGCATCATGTCATCCAATTTTCGAGCGAAAAAAATAATGTCACTTTCGGCGTCGAGTCTGTAGTTAAAACACCGACGCTTATGTGCGATGGAAATTTGCGCGAAAAGTGTCCTTTTCCGCGTCGGTCGTCCTTTAATCACCGACGTTGAATGTGGTTCCCGCCAAACATTTTCATGAAAATATCGTCCAAATGGACGTCGGATGTTGCGAACGACCGACGGTAAAGATGTTTAGGCGTCGGTTGTTGTAAACAACCGACGCTATTGGGGAACTTCATAACCTTCGATCGCCCGACTCTTCCCCTTTCTTATGTTTCATTGCTACCCTATTTCCCTATTGCGGCGATTTCTCCGGCGATTTCTCTGCTGCTGGTACTAGTTTTTCTCCGGCGCTTCTCTCCGGTGCCCCATCTCCGGCGTCCCCTCTCCGGCGCCCCTCTCCGACGCGTTTCTTCTCTGGCACCCCTGCTGCCCGCCCTGCTGCTCCAACCGCCTGCGCCGCCGCCACACCTGACAACCGGCGCCGCCGCAACGCCTGGTGCCCACCTGCCTGCCACGCCTGAGAACCGGCGCCGCCGTACCCCCTTCTCCTTCTCCTCCGCCTGGCCGCTGCCTGCCTGCCGCCGCCTGGCCGCCTGCCTGCCTGCTGTGGCTGACGCTCCTGCTCGTCAGAGTCACTGCCGCTGGTTCTGGAGCTCGTCGGCCGCCACCCACGTACTCAACCAGCTCGACCTCACCCTACTCTTCTTGCCCAGGTACCTGCAGACCTACCCAGGCGCGAAATTGGTTCTTTATGTGCTGACCTAATCTGTTGCCTAATCTGCTTGCACGAAATTGGCTCCCTACTCTGCTTGCTTAATGTGCCTAATCTGCTTTAAGTGGTCCTAATATCATAACATGATAGTTTTATTATATGATTTGTGGCACTTTAGGGTGTATATACATGCAAATTATATAAGTGATAGATGTTGGATGTTTGTCAAGGTTTCTTGAAGATTGAATAAGTGATAGATGCTGGATGTTTATTTATTTCATCTATCCATGTTGCCTATAGTTTATAACATTGCATTGTGAATTATTGCATGTTTGAAACTATGAAATTCTTGATTTATTAGATGATATTCAAGAAAACCCTAGTTTGATGAGCATGTTGTTAATCATGTTAATTATGATTCTTCTATATATTCTGATGTCATTATATAATTATGTGATCCCAACATATTAAATTGAATTAGAATGATTTCATGAATTATAGGGTTTATATAAGAATGACAACACATGTATTTGTTGGCCTAGAAACCCGTCCAAGATTTACTCTCTAGGAGTAAATCTTGGATAGTCCCCAGTTTGGGACTATTCTTGAACACCTAATCTCACTTAGGATGTAAGTGTATAATGTGTATTGGGTTTTCGAGAAAATTTCGGTAGCATTTCCCCGTTTGTTCTCTAAGTACATATGTACTTAGAGAACAACGGGGAAATGCTGCCAAAATTTTCTTGAAAACCAAATACACATTATACACTTACATCCTAAGTGAGATTAGGTGTTCAAGGATGGGATAGGTGGTACACATTTATTATATATAAGATTGACATCAAATGTGTTTGTTGGCCTAGAAACCCATCCAAGATTGACTAATATATACTTGTTTCCTAATATATACTTGTTTAAAAGGTTAACTGATGTTATACAACTTTTTCTGAAAATATATAACATCGTTAAATGTACTTACACTTTGTTAATACTAATATTGTGCAGTCTCTGTCTTCCCATAACAATGACTATGAATTGGGCCTCTATGTCAATGTTAACGTTCCCTATTGAAGAACAATTGGACATCATCCTAGATGATCGTTCCTTAAACCAATTGGTCATACCCAAACATTGGCGTTTTCTAAAAGGAAGACACTACATGCCTGGTAAAGTGACCCTAACTTTTGGAAATTATTCACATGTAATCGAGGTTGAGTATGATTTGGCGGGAAATCTTGTATCAAAATCCGGTTGGCGTGATTGGATTGGAGAGCTGCATGTGGTCCGTTGGAATAGGCTTTTTCTCCGTCCAGTTGGCGATAATTCCATCAAAGTTTGGATAACCAACAACAACTGCGAGACCCCCAATCATCTTCTGCGGTATGAGCGCACGGCGTCGCATATCAGCTCAGACAAATCTGAATCTGAGGCCCCTATCAGTTCAGATTCGTCTAAATACAGTGAGGAGCTTCGTGACACAGCTTCATCATCAAAAAGAAGTTACTGATGCATGCGGGACCATGTTGGTGTAGTATTTAGTTGTCTATCTATCTAGACTTGTCTGTAGTAATAGTTTTTTTAATTATGCGCATGTTTAGGGGTACACCAACCCCTTTGTTTAGTTAATGTTATAACTAAAGTGTGTGTTCCCATGAATGGAACTGTAAGTTGCTACATGAATGCTTATAACTGAAGTGTGTGTTCCCATGAATGTTCCCATTTACATGATTACACTACTATTTTCTCATATTGTCTTTCTTAATGATGAACTGTAATACGACATACTTGCTTATATACTTGTTTCCTAATATATACTTGCTTTCCTAATATATACTTGCTTTCTCTGATCATAGAATGGATAGATCATGGATGTCCATTCGTAATCGTTGCACCCCAGAGTTTATATCTGGTCTTGATCAGTTTATTAGATTTGCTGAGGAACATAGGAAAAAACCTACAGATAGGTTCTACTGTCCATGTAGGCATTGCGGTAACAACTTGAAACTCAACACTGGTGAGGAAATCAAAAGTCATGTCATGTGCAACGGGATTGTACAAGGCTATACAGAATGGCACTGGCATGGAGAGATTTCAAAATCGAATCCAGTAGATGTCAATAGCAGTGCTTGGGTGGAAGAAGAAATTGCCTCCGATGACGTAAATGTGAACGAACCAGTTCCAGCAGACATTGTTGATGCGATGCTGGATAGTTGTAGGGTAGAGCACACTGATCCACCTCCTATCTTTACAAACATTGTGCATGATGCTGAGATACCATTATACACAGGCTGTGCTAAGTTTACGAAGCTTAGCGCTGTGCTGAGATTGTATAAGATGAAAGCTAACAATAGATGGAGCGAAAAAAGCTTCACTGAATTGTTGACTTTGTTGAAAGAAATTCTTCCTGAAGGAAACGAGCTGCCAATCTCAACATACCAGGTAAAGAAAATGTTGTGCCCAATGGGAATGGAGGCCAAAAAGATACACACATGCCCGAATGATTGTGTATTATTTCAAAAGGACTATGTAGATTTGAAAGATTGTCCAAAATGTGGTGCGTCACGATATAAATTGACGACTTCGGGGGAGTCCAAAACTGGTTCTCCTGCCAAGGTGTTGTGGTATCTACCTATAACATCACGGTTTCAACGCTTGTTTGCAAATCCGAAAGATGCGAAGAATTTGAGGTGGCATGCAGATGTTAAGAAAAATAATGATGGGATCCTACGACATGCGTCTGATTCCCCACAGTGGAAGAAGATTGATGTATTGTTCCCTGAATTTGGTGAAGAAGTCAGGAATCTAAGACTTGGGCTTTGTACAGACGGGATGAATCCGTACGGGACATTGAGCAGCCAACATAGCACTTGGCCAGTCATGCTTGTTATATACAATCTTCCTCCCTGGCTGTGTATGAAAAATAAGTACGTTATGTTGTCATTGTTGATATCGGGCCCTAAACAACCCGGAAATGATATCGATGTTTATCTTGAACCTTTGATTGATGACTTAAAGAAACTTTGGGCTGAAGGTGTGATGACCTATGATGCTTCTGCAAGAGAGACATTTCGTTTGCATGCTATGTTGTTTTGCACTATTAATGACTTTCCGGCATATGGGAATTTGTCTGGATATAGTGTCAAAGGAGCTAAAGCGTGTCCTATATGTGAAGAAAACACTGATTCAATAAGACTAAAATATGGCGGCAAGACTGTATATCTTGGTCATCGAAGGTTTCTTTCAAAATTCCATCCGTATCGTAGGAAGCGCAAAGCATTCAATGGATGGAATGATGAACGGAGTGCACCTAAACCTATACCAGGGGATGTTGTTTATGAAAGAGTAAAAGACATTGTCAATGAATTTGGTAAGAAATCACAATGTAGTATGGCCACACGGAGTGACAATTCTTCATTCAAAAAGAAGTCAATATTTTGGGATCTTCCTTATTGGAGTTCTTTGTCAGTCAGGCATTGTATCGATGTAATGCACGTTGAGAAAAATGTCTGTGATAGCATCATTGGTACTCTATTAAATATACCAGGTAAGACTAAAGATGGGATAAAATCCAGACTGGACCTACGTGAAATGGGAATAAGGTCAGAATTAACAGAATTACGTGAAATGGGTAATAAAAGAACATACTTACCTCCCGCTTGTTACACGTTGTCTAGAAAGGAGAAGAAAACTTTTTGTGAATGCTTGGTAAATGTTAAGGTGCCACATGGTTACTCATCCAACATCCGTAGATTGGTATCAATGAAAGATCTGAAGTTGATAGGTCTTAAATCTCATGATTGTCACACTCTAATGCAACAAATATTGCCCGTGGCAATTCGATCTATATTGCCGAAGCATGTAAGGTTTGCAATTACCAGACTTTGTTTCTTTTTCAACAGTCTATGCAGCAAAGTTATTGACCCTGATACTCTCGATAATTTGCAAAGAGAAGTGGTTGTTACCCTATGTCAGCTTGAGATGTATTTCCCTCCTTCGTTCTTTGATATCATGGTACATCTTGTTGTCCACTTGACTAGGGAAGTGAAAATCTTGGGACCAGTTTTCTTGCATTGGATGTATCCCTTTGAACGATACATGAGCGTTTTTAAAGGTGATGTTCGAAACCGTTATCGTCCTGAAGGGAGTATTATTGAAGGTTATGTGGCGAGAGAGGTTATGGATTTCTGCAATGACTTTCTCAGTGGTAATGACACTCCTGATAATGACACGAATATTGAGGAGGGCAAAGGAATTTTGGGATCACGGGTGAAAGTAATCAGCCGTGAGCAGTTGGAACAAGCTCACTTGTATATTTTACATAATATGGACGAAGTGAGTGTTTATATCGAGGAACATACCAATTTCATAAAGAGACAACATCCTCGAGCAAGTTCAATGTGGCTTGCTAGAGAGCATAATAAGACTTTTACTAAATGGTAAAAGACAGTTCATTGTGGCTTGATAAATGGTCGGTTGTTCTTCATGGTAAAAGACAGTTCATTGAAGATCCTATAGATGAAGAAGAGTACTATGATAAGTATGATGACTCCAGTCCATTCTCAGTTGGGTTGCCAACTCCACAAAATATTGAAGCTAATGATGACTTATATGTGCGCGGAGATCACAATGAAGGATTGTTAATTGATAAAAGATCACAATTTTAGAGACATGTATGTTTATACAAATGGTAAATGTTTTCCTTTTTCTAATTTATACAAATGCTAAATGTTTTCCTTTTTCTAGTTGATACAAATGCTAAATGTTTGCCTTTTTTATGACATTTTCAGATGGCTGACCATGATGAGAATGATGTTCATGATGAGCATGAAGTCCACGATGAGCATGTTGTCCATGACGAGCATGGCGAGGATACCAATGTAAGTTCTAAAAACATATCCTGTATTTCTATAAAATTCATTATCTTCTAGTTATGTCATATATCCTATATTTCTATATTGGCCTAATTCAGTGTGTTTATTTTTGTCAAATTTTAGGTTGATGATGCACATGTACCCACTGAAGCACTGGAGCAACTTGATGCGCGGAGAGGACATTCCAACTCGAGATATCGTCTACCGTTTCCTCCTCCTCCGCAGTAATATCCTCATCTCTAAATGTTTCTCGTAGGATTCTGAACCCCTCCCTTCCCTCTACTACATCGAAGCCATGCCGCAGTTGAACCCTTTCGCCGAGCCCTACCCGGCCAAGCAGGCGTCGCCTGAAGCACCACCGTCGTCGTCGTCTCCACCTCCATCGCAACTTGCTGTGCTAGTCCTGACAGTTTATCACCCCACATGCCTTCCTCCTCAGTTCGTGCCGCTAGACGACCACACAATGGATCCAAGAGGATTGCAGGCGTTTGCCAAAGACTATAGGCTGAGTTAACTCAATAGTTAACTCAGCCTATAGTCTTTGGCAAACGCCTGCATATCCTCTTGGATCCATTGTGTGGTTGTCTAGCGGCATGAACTGGGGAGGAAGGCATGTGGGGTCATAAACTGTTAGATATAATTGGGATGTTGATAGTGATGATGAATGATACTTTGTAAATGAATGTTTCTGAATGTTAAAACATGTATTTGAATGATTCTATATGTGTGAACGTGACAATTGAATTGATGTCTGAATGTATCTACTTGTGTGAATCTTTTTATGTTAATTTTGCAGGTTTGTGGCCTGTTTGTAGGCTGATATCAATGGATGTCGTAAACCTGCAGTTCAGAAAACTGAACTGCAGGTTCTCATCCTGCTGACCAGCCACAGCAGGCCTGCAAACAGATTTATAAAAAAAAAATAGATATAGGCGTCGGTTATTTACCGATAACCGTCAGCACAGACTTACAGCGTCGGTTTTTTGTTGAACACCGACGCCAAAAGTGTTCGCGCTACAGGAAATGGGAGTCATCTAGGACACTTTTCTGCGTCGGTTTTTTTGTATATAACCGACGCAGAAAGCGTCCTAGATGACGCTGTTTTCTGTGGCGCGAACCCTTTTGGCGTCGGTGTTTTATAATAAACCGACGCCTTTATATTAAATAGGCGTCGGTTTTTTAACCGACGCTGAAGTGTCCAACCTTTTAGCGGCGCCCACATAGGCATCGTTCAGAAACCGACGCCAAAGGGGGTTAAACAACCGACACTAAAAGGCACTTCTGTAGTAGTGCACAAACAATTAGGGAGAATATTACCACATTTGATACAATGGTTACTAATATGTAATTCGTCCATAATGGAATGGTAGCACTAATGATATAGGGATAATATTACCACATTTGATAAAATGGTTAACTTCATATCTCATAAAATTCATGATGCAGTGAGTTTAGAAGAGTTTCAATCTTTAATGGTAGCATATCAAACAATTTTATGAACTTTAAGTAGGAGAAAAATAATTGATCTTGATGTAGAATCCCATTCACCTTCATTATTTTCTTGAAGGTAGAATATATGGCATGTATACAGTAAAATGAGCACTGCAAGTTTGTGCTTCATTTGATCCATATCCATATTTCAATCCTCTGCATTTGTACAACCACACCTTGTAGAACCACAGTCCAATAACTGGTGAACTATAGTTTTTATGCATTTGTACAACCACTCTCCACACCTTGTACAACCACACCTAAGACACAAGCAGAGCAACATAGAACACCCCAGATAAGAAAAATGAACACAGCGACATATAGATTTGAGCCCAACAAAAATAATGGGACAAAAAACCCATACATATGCTAAGGAGTCAAAATTCAAAACTTACATCAACTATTGATGGCTTGTCCGACTACCTAGGGCTCCCATGGGACACATTCATTCCTAGTATAATAGTTGGCTCTTGGGAGATCTTTGGCATGGATGGAGGATGCTCAGCTGTGGTGAACTTCTTTGCACACTGTGACACTCGCAGGCTTATTCAGGAGCTCATTCGTTGTGGAAACATGAAGTGTGTTGTCAGTAAAATCTTTTTATGTATTTCATTTAACTAATTTAAATGAAATACATTAAAAGATTTTACTTACAACGCCCTTCATGTCTCCACAGCGAATGAGATCCTGAATATGCCTCCGGGTGTCACATTGCGCAGAGAAGTTCACCACAGCCATGAGCATCCTCCATCCATGCCAAAGATCTCCCAAGTGCCAACTATTATACTAGGAATGGATGTGTCCCATTGGAGCCCTGGGCAGTCGGACAAGGCATCAATACAGAGGTTTTCAGCTCTCGAGATTGGCCTTTAATCTCCAAGTACAGAGCTACAGTTAGTAGAGGATCCTTACCATAGTTATTGGCTTTTAGGGCCTGCATCACAACCACGTGTTACAGAAAGGGTATTATTTTATATGGAGGGGGTAAAGGAAAAAAGACAAATATACAAATGTTGTTTTAACAATTAAGGGAACAGGGAGGAACCCACATTACTAAGAACACCCATTCTTTCTTGAGGCTTCTGCCTAGACTTCTCAACCAGAGCAAACCTCTGAAATGTTGACAATGACTTAGTGTGCCTCCGCAAAATGCAAAAACACCAGGCTATATTATACTTAGTACCAAAAACAAAACATTCAAAAACAACATAGTGAGAAAACATAACAGCACTCGTAGAACTAACGCACCTCAATAGGTACATAAGTGGGTCACTTGGGCCTCCCTACATTAAGGCAAGGCAGAGGGTATGGCAAGGCATAGGGTCTGAATACTTGAGCTCTATCTGATGATGTTTTCTAAAATAATCAGAGACAAGTAGGGTCAGGATATTACTTGTTTCATTATAACAACTCAAATGAATTACCCAGAAGGTAAGATCTGAGACCTCAAGTGATGTGAGACCTGAAGATAAACGTCGATGTTGCCTATATCTATGTGAGGGCACATATCTATAAGAAACTTGGAACAAATTTCCTTGGAAATACAAAAAATATTTATGCATGGTAGATTTATGCTTTCAGGCAATGGGTGGACGTATCACATTATTCCCAAAAACATATACATATAAAAAATACCCTAGCCTACAAAGTAAAGATTTCAAAAAAGTATTACTGCATAACAAATTGCCCTGAAAAGAACCAATAAATATATGAATAGTCTCATTTAAAATGTTGCAACAACTAGTCTAGGATTCATCAAAATGTTGGGTGGAGCTTGAAGATTGTAGTGTGGTTGCTAGAATCTTGATCCCTATAGTGTTAAGATATCCTGCATCATGTGATCATGTAATAGAAGAAAAATTAATATGCCATAAGAAATATATCATGATCTGACATGATGCAAGTTGGGTATGAAGACCACAAATATGAAGCACCCACAATATGCATTCATGCTTATATAAGCAATAGCATTCCAAGATATTATCAAACAGAACCAAACCTGCATAGGTTGGGAAACAGAAAATCATGGTATATGATGTGTGGCTGCCATATAAAAGGGACAATTACCCTTTTACTGTAGTAGTTTTTACATTAAAAAGGAATTATTCAGTCCACATCACCCATCCACATTAGTTGTAAATTTTGAAAATCCAAACCATAATAATCCATTTACTAGCTGAGTAATTACAAAATGGAAAGAAATGGATCAAATAATCGTAACTCACTTTCAACTAAATTTTTCATCCATACCCACAAACAAGAGGATAAAGCACTGCTCATAGCTAAAAACCACAAACTAATCATAATGTGTGTATCATCCATAATACTAAGATTCTCCTAAACAAAATTAAAAGTAGGACAAAACAAAATAGGATTGTTATTTGGAAACATTGTCTACGAAAATGGACATGAAACACCATTACCTTGGATCGGCATGTACAAATAACAAATTGGATTAAATAAAAACAACTATAGCTCTCCTCTCTTTAGATAGTATCCAAGAATGCAATTAAATTTAAACTTCATGTCCAGCAACAAATGGAAATGACATTAGATACTACTTTTGTTTTCAATTATGTAACAGTATACGCAATACTTTATGCTCACTTTGGCAACATATGTGTTTTCGGCCATGCTATGACATTGCCAACAACATCATCAACAGATTGATATTGATCATAAGGTCTAACTAGAGGATCGTTTCCCAACAAAGCAACCTCTACAAAAACAGCAACAAATGATGAGCCTAAAATTGCACCTCCCACCCTTTTCATGGGGTCAACCTCAGAGACTCGACCGAATGAAATTCTAGCATCTGGATCTGTAAAACTCAGCAGATACACATCCTAGAAACAAAATACAGTTTACATAACAAATTTATATAAACGTAAAATGAAGTGCAATTCACAGTAATACAAACATACGTGTCCCTTCTTAAATGATGAATGTCTTCACTAGATGGCTCCACTCCTTCTGTATTTCCATCTTCACTGAAACTCGGAAAAGTATCATGCAACATATCTTGTAAATTTTCAGCATTAAGGAAATATCCCTGATCAGTAGGAGCATCCATTTGAACATCATCATCTTCACCATGAAAATCCCAAGAAATATAGCTTGGTAAGAAGCCATGCCACAGTAGATGGCTCAATGCAGTCTTTCTGGTGACCTGGTATACAT
Source organism: Alisma plantago-aquatica (assembly GCA_963693085.1). Taxonomy (NCBI): domain Eukaryota; kingdom Viridiplantae; phylum Streptophyta; class Magnoliopsida; order Alismatales; family Alismataceae; genus Alisma; species Alisma plantago-aquatica. Next base: position 634,418,391 of record OY856415.1, read on the forward strand.
TAGCACACTTTCTACATGGGCATACAATCTTGTCTCCAATCGATGAATGTTCAAAAGCAAAATCCAAAAATTTTGATACTCCACATAAGTATTTATTGCTCGTTCGGTCATCCTCTGCTATCCAAGACTTATCCATTCTATAAAAATAGTAAAACATATAACATATGAGTAAGTATGTCATATTAAAAAAGACTATACAATAGAGAAAATACTAGTGTAATCATGCAAATGAAGTTCACGTGAGCCTATCCGACTAGGCGGGCGCCCAAGAGTTTTTTGAAATACTTATAATAAGGATAAAAGAACATAGTTATAATAAGGATAAAAGAACATTTATTATAAAATTTATCAGTAATTTGTAACATAATAGGATATGCATATTTGTTTTTGTTGTTTGGTTTCAAATGTGTCGTTAGATAGGATGGATTTGTGAATTTGGAACATTCATGAGAACACACACTTCAGTTATAAGCATTCATGTAGCAACTTTTAGTTCCATTCATTAATCTCTTTTTACATCTACACACAGGGGTGTACCCCTAAACAGTAACTAAGCAAAGGGGTTGGTGTACCCCTAAACATGCGCATAATTAAAATAACTATTAATACAGACAAGTCTAGATAGATAGACAACTAAATACTACACCAACATGGTTTTGCATCAGTAACTTCGAGGACTTATCATTGTGGCGATCTTCTCCTGATGTTTAGAAAAGAAATCAGCTATGAGTATTGATTTCTTTCAGACAAAAAGTGTAAACACAAATTTTTTGTCTTGACAATTATATTTGTTAATTGGACCTACCGTGGTCTTTTTGATGATTGTACTATGTCACGGAGCTCCTCACTGTATTTAGACAAATCTGAACTGACAGGGGCCTCATCATCAGATTCATCTGAGCTGATATCCTCCATCATGTGCTCATACCACCGTAGATGATCGGGGGTCTCGCAGTTGATGTTGGTTATCCAAACTTTGATGGTATTATGGCCAACTAGACGGATAAAAAGCCTGTCGCTATGGTCCACTAGCATCTTTCTAATCCAATCATGCCAACCGGATTTTGATACAAGATTTCCCACCAAATCATACTCAACCTCGATAACATGTGAATAATTGCCAAAATTTAGGGTCACTTCACCAGGCCTGTAGTGTCTTCCTTTTAGAAAATGCCAATGTTTGGGTATGGCTAGTTGGTTTAAGGAACGGTCATCTAGGATGATGTCCAATTGTTCTTCAATAGGGAACGTTAACATTGGCATAGAGGCCCAGTTCATAGTGACTGTTGTGGGTGGACAGAGACTGCAAAATATTAGTATTAACAAATTGTTATATAACGATGTTATATATTTTCAGAAAAAAGTTGTATAACATCAGTTAACCTTTTATTGCTTGTCATAACTAACTTTATTGTGGTAGACATGATAGCTTGAAAAGAAATCTAATAGAGGAGATCATGTCCTATATCTTTGCAATTTGTCCAATGTTCACTAATCCTTCTTTGAGAATTTCAAGGAAGTAACTAGTATTTTCTATAATTTGATGTATCTTGGTATTTCATAAAATGAGGTGACACTTATTATCTATTTATTGAATCAACACTCATATTTTAGATTATCAAAGAGGTTAATGGTGTCTGGCTTATTTTTTATAGGTGTGAGACCTATTTAATTTGGAGTATCCATGCACTACTATAGAAGGTGTGAGACTGATTTAAAGAGGTTAGTGGTACCTTTCCACATTTTTACTATAGTCTTGTACTTCTGTGTTTATCAAAACACTACTACAAGATATCTTATCATCTTATTATTTTGATAGTACCACAAATTTTATGACAAGAATGATTCATCTAAAAATTGTAAATGTTCTAAATGAGTTATGTGAGGTTATTATTCTCTGACCTATATGTAAATGGGATAGATTGATGCCTCTTTAGTTTTATGAGTACATGACACTATGGTTGAAATACTTTTTAAAAGGATAAAAGAACATACGTATAATAAGGACCCAGGCACATTCTAATCATTTTGAAGTGAATCAGAAATTGAACAGGAGCCTGGGTCCTATCTGCTAGTATCAAAGGAGAATTCATAAACCTCAAAACCACCAACATGGTTTCCAAACCTACAACCTCATCTTCTACAAGCTCACCTTCTACAAACCTTTAGAACATATACATCCAGAAAGTATCAATGACTGCATGTATCAATGACTGCAAAGTCTATCATGCAGCTTGCTTGGCACATGAAAGAGAGACATGTTCAGTTGTATTGGCCCAAGTGGAAAGCAAACCTTGTTAGGGATAGGTCTAAATCTGACTCACAAGCACTATTTGGCAAATTGTTTGGCTAAAACTATAGTAGGCATACAAATTGTGGTCTTCCCTGAACTAATTGCATTGGATGTACTGAAAATGTCATGCCCCACACAATAAAGTTGTAACATCAAAAAAGTCAAACCTAAAATCGGAAATGCACACTACAAATTTTAGCACGATCGTGTATGAATGCAAAACAATACTGAACTGAATTAGGATCAATCATAGGGATTGGTTAACTAAATTACCATTGACATCTACTTGTTTAGAAAATAGGTTAAGCCAAGGTCAACACACATTAACAACCATAGTAAAGCCTCATCATGATTTACAAACCAATTGTAGACTCCCAACACATGTATCAATGACTACAAAGTATGTCATGCAACTTATTTTACACATGAAAAAGAGCCATGTTCAACTACATTGGCTCAAATGGAAACCAAACCCTATTAAAGGTAGGTCTAAATCCTACTGATGGCCAGAATTTGGCAAACAACTTAGCTAAAAATGAACTAAGCATACAAAATGTGGTCTGGCCTGAATGTATCAGGATTATGAGATGAAACTACAACAACAATATATGACCCAAATTGAGGAAAATGTGGCATGAAACGAAGTGGTGGTTCAAATCCATGGAAAAAATCATATCAATCCAATCCATATAAGAAAAACACAACTAAAGCTAAGCGTGAGGAAAAAATCGGTAAATCTTAAGTTAAAATCTCTATTGAAATCCTATATAATTTGCCTTAGGAAATATTTTGTGCCCAATCAGTAAATCTTAGAGGACTTCCTGAATCACAACTCATATGAATAATGTGTGTGAGATAATCCTTGAGAACAACATAGGATGGGACCTGGATGCATTCTTGCAACTGCTACCTAAGGAATATGCTGAATCAATTAGCATGGTTCCTTTCCAACTCACAGTTACAAACAATATGTAGATGTGGTGGCTAAACTGCTTGAGATCCTTTAATGCTCACTCAGCCTATTGGTTTGGTGTCATTGTCATGAGAAATATCAAGAATAAAGGAGGAGTAACCTGAATAGATTATCCACACTAATTTTTACTTTGAGGTGGCTATAAAATGTCATATTTTCTCTGGTGAGTGGCTATCGAAATCTTGGTTACAAGAGGGAGGTTAAAAGATAGACACTACATAATTGGAGACATATCCCCATCAATGGATGAAGCAGGGAAATAATACAACACATGATCAATCAATTCAATGGGACTAGGGAACTGGCAGTCTGTAGGTTACATCAGGGTTGAATGACTCAGCTCGCAACTGGTCTGCAAATCAGCCCGAACATGATGGATCAATTACTGTAGGTTTCTCACAACTTCTCAACAGCAGGAAGAAATGTTGGTCAATAACATTTCTACCCAGAGATGGAATGTGATTCCTAAAGGTAAGATTCATGTCAACAAGGACGCTTCCATTACAATGATGGTGAGAGTTATCTTAAGAGAAATCATCAAAGACGTGAGTGGAAATATCGTGATGACAACATACCCCTTTAGAAAGTTGCAAAGCTTAGAGGAATTGGATGATTGGAGTCCCTCACTCGAGCTCGCCGGTGCCGGAGGGGCAGGGTCAGTCTGTGGCGGTGCTTCAGGTTGGCTCGGTCCAAATAGGCGGCGGATGAAGGTTCTCGATTGACAAAAAAGACCGTTCACGACCGGCAAGTTGCACTCCTCCACTCGCAAATGGCACAGAGCAAGCCGCCACCAGTCTCCACCAACCCCTAGCTAGGGCAACGATCACCAAGGTTGACGCTCCACGCGCTGGTCTGAGGAGCGGAGAGTTGTATCAATCGAGAAAGAGCAGAGCGCTAGATCGGACTATCACGATTTTTTGGAGCGCGAAGTTGAAAACTTGGAGCGGGAAGTAAAAAATGTGTTACCAATTAGTTTTCTAATTTTGTATGGCAATTTCAAATTGCCACTAATTAAAAATAAAAATGTCTTTAATGTTATGTCCTTTTTAGAAACTCTATAATAGGTGGTTTAGAGGCATTTTAATAAAAAATGCCTATATATTAGAAAGATAGTGGTTTTTTTTTATAAAAGCCACTAGAATAAATGCCACTATTGGGTGATTTTTCTGTAGTGTGTGGTAATGTGTACCCATTTTATGGTTTTAGCTATCAAGTATGCAAGGTTCGTTTCTTCTTCTCTCATATGATATCTACTACAATATTTTTGATGATCATCATGCAATGCAAATTAAATATCCAAATGGTTTGTATCTAAGAGACTATGATCTTGATATCAGGTACTATGTTAGTTCCATTGTATCTAAGAGACTATGATCTTGGTATAGGGTACTATGTTAGTTCCATTTATGCATATATACCCTCGTTGTGCATACCTTATGGTTTATAATGTTATTGATGTTTTATTCATGCATATTCTATGTGAATATGCTCCACCCTAGGGACATGTACTCTGGTCATTTCATCATAGACTTCTACTCATTTGGAGTTGGATTCATGTAATAAATTGTTCCATTAAAGTTTATTTACATATTAATTATTTACTTAATGTTTTTAATGTTCTTCCCACATACATGTGTGGGCTATATTATACACCAACTAAGGCTCAAGTTGTAACTTATGCACAACCCATGTTTTTGACCTAGCAAGGAATAAGTATAACCTAACATAATAGTTAATCAACCAAAAATAATTGTGCAAGGTACTAATGAAGCTATAATTAAGACTAGAGTTATTGTCAACATGAAGATTACCAAATAAGGCAGACATGTGCTATAACACTTCTCCTAACCTATAGGGTAAATGTGTAATAACCTACATAATTCAAACCAATTTTCATGTTTTACATATTCAAAACCTGGCATTGTGCAACATAAACTTCATATCAAATAGTTTCATTGAAATGCAACCTACTGGCATCAATTTGATGGAGCTTTATCTTATGGTGGCTATATATTTCCATATGTACATGTTAACCCCTAGATATAGGTGCATACATTTTTTTAAAATAATTTCTTATTCATTGATTATATATTGGGCCATGAGATGTTCTTATTTACATTTTAATTATTGGCTTCATCAAATTTGTTTATAAAAACTCATTTAGTTCTAGTGATAGTTTTGTTGGGTAGTCTAGGAACTAGATCTAAAACTTAACCTATAACATATTCTAGAAGTCTTCCTGCATGGTTTTGATACAATAATAATCTTCAAGAGAATCAAAGATGGTCTTTGGCTCAAATTTGGAGATATATGTCATGATATATTTTCCTTCAAACAAAGAGAAACACATAAATTCTTTACTAGGATCACATATAATAAAATTATTTGGATGATCGATATATTTTTTAGAAGTGGATTGATTATATGAAGGTTCTTCTAGTTGAACTTCAATTTTAGTTTATCATCTTATTGGTATACTATTATCTAGGATTTAGATAAGGTTTGAGACTTTAAATAGATGGATCAATTATTTAATACAATCTTTTCATGTATTGTCAATGAATCAAATGAATTTATTCTTTAATCTTTTTAGAAAGTAAATAAAAATCATATATGATTTACTTATTAGGAGTCTCCAAGAAAGAAAGACCGATAGGATTTGGCATCAAACTTTTTGCTATTTTTGTGTTTACTCTTCAATAGTTAGATCTAAAGGTTAATAAATAATAAATTTTGGATTTTTGCTATTCACAATATATTTGAAAGTATGCTTGTGATGGGGATGTATAAATAATATATTTTGGATGTAGTAGGAGGTCATAACTCCTCCCTCCCAAAAATATTAAGGAATATTTTGTTTAAGAAGCATTGTTCTGGACAAATTTTTAAGTGATCGATACATCATTTCAACTAAAGCATTTTATTGAGAAATTCTTCTTGAACGGAAGTTATGTCCACATCCTTCTTAATCAAAGATATTTCAAAGTCATCTTCATACTCTCTATCATGGTCAATCTTAACTGTGATTATCTAATGTCAAATCTCATTTTTGACACCAATGAAAAAACCTTTTGATGCATAGGATGCATTATGTTTATTCATATAATAAGTGGACAGTAACAGAGTAATAATATTTTCCCATTGAGTATTGTGTTCTCAATGGTCTCAATGGTAACAAAATATCATGTAGATGAGTTCTAGAGGTCTAGAAATACAACATATGTCCTCAGAATTGAATGAGCTTATGTTTTTTTTCTCCTTTGTACACGACTCAAATTCTTCTTTTTTTAAAGCGAATCTTAGGGTTACCTCTAACTAAATTAAGTTTGGCTAACTTATGGAACTAGTTCATATACACAAAACCTAATATTCTATGCCAAAGTTGTTCATTTTCTACACTATGTGTAATACTTTTATCCATGACATGACTAGTTCAATTTGTCTTAAGGGTATATTAATTTTGTCATTGTTCCCTCACATGTAACATCATTAGTATTTCCAATAAGAAGTCTACACATATCATTTTTAAAGAAGCATCAAAATATATTTGACAGAGTTGAGTGATACTAATAGGTATATGATGCCCATCATCTATAAATAAAATGATTTTGATGCATAGATTATTACCAATACTATTGATTCCAATTATTTTTCCTAATCCATTGTTGCAAAGCATTATTGTTCCTAATTTTGTATTATATAATGTTTTCAACGTTTAATTATCACTAACATGTCCACTTATAAACCACTATCAATCACTCAATCCTACAAATTCAAATTTATATACCTATATGTGGGACCCTTAGGGATATGATCATATCATTTAGAAATGTTTTAAATAAAAAATATGTTCATCATTTTATAATGATGATCATTCTTATATACAATAGATTACCATATGGAATATATATAGGAGAATAACATGTAGTTGTAATCCCTATAAATTGGACATACATAGCACAATTGATCTACTTGTGTGATTGATTGGTTGCTTGGTTGAACTAAGAGTTCAAATGACAAAAGTCTTGTCCAACATGAATAGTGCAAATATTTCTACAATCATGAATCATGCATGGTATATAATGTTCAATAATAAGGGATTTTATAACTTGAATAAAAGTTGTAAAATAAAGATATATGCATAACTAGGTTTAGATCACAACATTGATGTCAATGAGGAAGGTATAAATCAATTAGGAGGAATGGATTTCAGGATCCAAAATAGATTCCTGAAATTACACTTCATGTCGTGGCATTAATAAACATGATTTAAAAAAGGGTTACTAATAAAATACAACACTTCCACATGGTTGGTTTAAAACAATGTTTGAAGAATCTCTTCTTTGGTTAATTATAATTTGTCTTGTATAAAATAACACTTTTACCTACTTTCTTATAAGTGTGATGTAGTAGGCTACCAAACCCATGCTGCCAATTTAGGAATTTGGAGTTTGTATACTTTTGAGTTTTGAATTGTCTCATACATCACAAATTGTTGTGTTTAGCATGACTACTCTAGAACAAATGTTGTTGATTTCACCACATACCAATAAGATTGGAAATGATGCCTTGAGATTGATACACATGTAACGTTTAATCCAAAAAAGTATTATGTCTACCCAAACAACAATCTTGGACATGAGAGTAAAAAAAATATCACTAGTAGAAGGAGCATACTTTTAGTCATTATGATTACAAGGAATATTTTCAGTTTTTTTATGGAAGTTATCTAGTAGATTAGACAACCTTTAGAACTACTTCCATAATATATAATTTTTCTTCTAGAAAAGTAAACAATATCAACAAGTTCATATTTGTAAAGATGACTAAAATTTCCCTCAATTATGTCATCTTTACTTGTCTTTACCATAAAGTATGCTAGACCAATAAACTTTATTTACTTTTTATTCTTATTAGAAGGTATACTACTATGTTTGCAATTCATTCCATGAGTTCCTACTTCCCTTATGAAGATTAAGTTCTCTACCTTTCCTTCTAAGATGAAATTTGTTGCAATGTTGTCTCACATGCTTCAAGTGTCATTGGAAATTATTTAGAAGACCTATTTTGATATTCATGGAGCCCTAGAGTGGGTCTCCATATTGTTTCTTTTTTTCATATTATTTACATCTAGATATTTCATGATGCTTGATATTTCCTCAATAATCTTTTTTATTCTCAGATGTACTTATGGATGCTTTTTTGCATGTTATATAGGTACTTTGACCACTTTTTTATGGAAGGGATATTAGGAGATTGACCCTAGGGTTTCCACATGTTTGGAGGAGTCCAAAGGGAGTCCAAGATCATCTCCAAACTACCTCAAGTGATCAATGAATAGATGAAGAAAAAACTTCAACGATTGACCAAGAATACTCAAATGCAGATCAAGCCCCCAAAGATGGTTGTTGCACATCAAGAATAGACACTCAAAACAAAACCAATCATCAACACCCCTCAAAATCATCAATGTACAAGATTCATTCACTCACTATTCATAGTAGGTCATTCTAAACCTAGAGCATCCTTGCAAAATGGGCCACCTACTATCACTTCACCTTATTAATAATGGATGTACACTAAACAACCAAAATTCCTCACTTAGGACCTAGAACGGTTGTTCTCATAATAAAGCGGTTGTGCTAGATTGGCCATTTTCACCCATTCCCCTATTAGTCCACATAGATTTTAGAACCCTATCCAGAATGGTCATTCTGATGAAATGCCCGTTCTAAATCACAAATAGCATGCCCTTTCCAACCAAAATGCATGTTCTAAATCACAATAGTACTCATGTTCCAACCAAAATGGACAAATAGCACACCCATTCTAACCAAAAGTCTTGTGTTGTTTATCCCATTTTCACCAAGTTACTTTTCAGTTTTTCCAATACTCCTCTACCTAAGCAAACCCATGGCTAAAATGGTCGTTCTAGTCCTAGAATGGCCATTCTTCCATGAAAGCCTACTGCTTCCCAAGTTCATTAGCTAAATTAACACCCACTTAAATGTAGCCACCCTAACCCTATATATAAGGCTTAGTAACAGTTGGGGGGGATAAAGGTTCCTTGCTCATTTATTTTAGATACCAACATCCTGCATTCCCCATTGTGCCTCTCATTTACCATTTTCCACCCCCAAAACCCAAACTTATATAGTTATTATCACTTTCCACCCCCATTTGCATGCCATTTCACCTTATAGGAATGAAGTTCTTGATCTTGTTGCTGTTGGAGAAGGCGAAGGAGTCCTCTCAATCGTAATTCATGGCTTCTCTTTGCCTTATATGCTCTTATTTTTTTTTTCTTTCTTTGATTATGTGTAGCTAACTCCCCTTTATGGGGTGTTTGGTTGAAAATGTGACTTTGATACCATATCGGGGAAATATTATTGTACACACAAAACTTTCATGGGAAAATGTTATCTTCTTTCTTGTTTCTCATTTCCCATCTCTGGCTATGGTGATTGATGATTGAAACCACCTAAGTATAGGGAGAATGATGTATATATGTCTATTTTGGGGAAAAGCTCAGATGTCCAACTAGTGGATCCTTATATAGTTGCCTATTTTCTCACATATTCCTCTACTTTTCTATCCCTAAGTGTGAGATCTAAGTGACTTGTTGTGCCTTCCAAGATATTTGTAGCAAAGATTATGTCTAAAGGTTGCACGAAGGGTGATTTGAGGTGAAATACCCTTCTCCTACACTTCATACCACTCGTTCCCACTAAGTACATTTGGATAATCACTACAAAAAAACCTAGAATCGTGTGGCTTTGACTTACTTACCCTAGTCAATTAAACCTCGTAAGGTTGGATGGGGTTGGTAGGGACTAGTTCCTCTATATACACCCTATGCCACCCATGGTCAACTAGTAGTATAGGATAATTGATCACCGTCCCAATTTTTATTTAGTTTATAACATGGTTTTGATTCAATGTGTTGCATGATATAACTCTAAGTAGGTTGGGAATCATATTTACCTCCAAAGATCCTAGTTCCCTAATTAATTGTTTCAAACTCTAATTGCTTAGTTTAGCAAATTTGTATTACTTTATTAACTAAACTACTTGTTAATTCTAATAGCTTTCTCTCTCCTTATTTACTAGTTTATATCTTAATTTTCAGTTAGGATTTCTCTTGTTAGTGTAGTATTGATTGCTAATCTTTAGTTGTTTCCTAGTGCAATTGCTCTTCTTGTTTAGTTATTTAGCCTTAATTGTGTAATGTAAGTTTGTATTGACAATGTGGAGTTATTTTCATGGAAAAACCCAAAAAATATGTCCATTTTTAGAGCATTTGGTGGAATATTCTAGGAATCGAGCAACTATGGCAATTAATGATAGCGACCACACCATTGGTGCAATACCTTTGAAAAAAAATGTTTGAAGACCACAAATGATAAAGATTCTAAATGAAAAGATGGACCTTACAATGAATCAATGCCACTAGTAATTATGCTAATTCTAGTGATTTTTTGGTAATGGTGTGAATTCCCTTCATTATTATAATAACTAAGAATACAAAGGACAATTGCAACCATGAAAACAAAAAAGCCAATGACATAGTTTAAGATTTGAAGATGAAGTTCTGTCTAGGTTGAAAGCCTTTGATGAGGTTCAGAAGAATGTCACAAGACTTGAAACAAGAATAGATCTGATATCCTTAACAGTTTCCCTTGACATGGAGGAAATAACTCCTTCTCAACCCATGAGGAATCAGAACAATGCAAGTGGACCATTGAGTGTTCTTCAAAACTACTATGGTCCACCACCACAACCAACCTAACAATACACCCACCACTATCAATACTCCCCTCCACATCACCCTCAATAGCAAACACCACCTCCACCACCACAACCTCAAAAAGTTCCTCCTCCTTCATATGAGAAAGTGAAAGGTGTGACTGTATTTAGAGGTGGTAATTTAATTGATCAGCCCAAAAGAAAAAGGGGTGAAGATCATGTTGATCAAGGCTATGTTGATACTACCATACTAGAAAAGTTTTGTGAAGATTATATGAGACCCAAAAGTTCCATTTCACCACCACATGTTGATTTTCTAATACCATGTACTCTATCCACTACTCAATTTGCAAGTTATTCAATGTTGTCTTCCACCCATGATTCAGATATTTTCTCAGACTTGTCTCAAGATAGTCATATAGATCAAAGTAATCAAAAGCAATTGACCCCCCATTCCCAGATGCATTAAATGAGCCCTCATCTTCCATGATGACACAAAAGCATAATGTATACATTCCCAATATCTTTAGGAAAGTGAAGGTAAATATCCCACTTCTTGATGCAATCAAGTAAATTTCAGCTAAAGCAAAAAAAATTCAAGGAATTGGTCACTTTAAAGAGAAACTTAACAAGAAGAGCACCCAAAAGGTGAAGCTTTCTGAGCAAGTCATCTCAATTCTACAACAGCTCTACCCTTCAAGAGGAAAGATCTTGAAGCCCCTCTTATGCCTTGTCACATTGGTCTCCATATGTTTAAGAAATCCTTACTTTATTTGGTATGTTGTATGAATCTTATGCATATAGTGTGTTTCTTGTATTGGGTTACGAAAAACTAAAGCCTGACAATTGTACTCTACAATTGGTCGACCGATATATTAAAATTACAAGGGGAAGTCTAGATGATGTATTTGTGATGATTGAATTTATATGGAAGAAGTCTTCCTAGATAACTTCCTTTTTCATTATATGGAGCTAAAGAAATAGAAAATTCCTATAATCTTGAAGTGGCCCTTGTTGGCAACAATCTGATGTTGATATCCAAGTGAGCACTGGTAGAATGATAGTGACCTATGTGGACATGAATATGAGTATAAACCTCTTTATGGATTCAACAAGGCAAGAGGAAAATAATTCCAAAAGTTAATGTGATCATTTTGAGGACCATGTGGTCAATGGAATGGGGAACAACTACTAAATGCAAATAAGAAAATTACTTTACTTGAAGAAGGTGACCACAAACTTCAAAAATATTAAAGAGGAAGCACCTCCACTTCTAGATGAAGCCAATAAACTTATAACATGTGGGAGGTAATCCACATTGGTTTGAGAACTTTTTTACTTAAGCCTTGATTTTTATTACAAATTTTGTTATCATAATTCCAAGAAACACACACAAACACATACAAAAGTTGATAATTTTTTTGTTGACAATTCTCTTACAAGAGAAATTTAGCTTAAAAAATAATCAACAGAGTGGCTAAACCATGTGGAGATCTAATATGAAAGGAATATCAAAGTTGAAGTGAACTAAAATTATATAGAAACCCAACCAAAATGGATATCATCTTTTAAACTGTCATGGTGAGTGATGACCAAAATAGACATTCTTAAGGAATCATCATGGTGGTCTAAGACCCACACCACTTGTACATATTGAGTGACACTCAAAACACCCTACCTCTATGGCAAGCTACCCCAACTCCTTGATCAGTACTCTACTATATTAAGTCCTTATTTCATGCTAATGATAGCATAATTCAAAATCTTGGGGTGGTAGGGAGGAAAGTCCTAGTTTCATTGTTATTCTATTCTATATTTTGCTTGAGATGATCAATTGTTTGACTGACCCCCACAATGTTCTCATTTACCCATTTATTATGCATCATTACATCCCTACATTCAATGTAGTTCAACTCTTTCCTTTTTTTCCTGTAATTTTTCAAATATCTTCCTATTTTTACAGCCATGGGCTTATATTGTATTGCATATAGCTCTTTCATCAATTTCTTTGTGTATGATTAGCTAAGAAAACTTCTCATTATTTTTCTTAGTAGTTATATCCATATGTGAATAGGGACGTTTTGGCACCATTTTTCCAAATCTTCCCAACTTCAAAATATCTTGACCTAAAGGGTGCTCTAACTTATTTTGTAAATTGTTGAACGAAATGAACCACCTATTATAAATGCACCCTCCATTAGAACTTAATTATGAATAAATGATCTAAAACTTCATATATATACATGTTTTTCACTTCTCTGTTGAAATGTGGGGATATTTGGTTGGAAAGCAATTGAGGTAAGGCATACATGTTTTTAGTTATTTATGTCTTGTAGAAAGAATGTGGTTTACCATTTCTCATTCTATACAATTTGTTTAGATGCATGTGAAAAAATATTAGAACTGCTTGCACACATGAGACCTTACATGAAGACCCACACCATCTAACCCCTCTCTTAGTCTACCTTCTTTCATCATTTCATATCCCTCCCTCTCATGAAAATAAGCTAAAAAACACAAAAGGAGTAAGCCTTGGCCACCTTCCATAACCTTGGGGTGTCTAACACATTTTCCTCTATGCTTCATTCTACCACCATTTTCCCGAGATATACAAGGGGATGAATTAAAAGGAAAATTCTAAAAGAAAATAAAAGGTGCTCTTATGTAATAGCACCTAAATAATGAAATGAGTGCTCCTATGTAATAGCACTCCAATTTCCTTCCACAAACGCCCTCATTCTAATCGTATGCCCATTGGGCTAGATATATTCAAACCTACACCACCTTGTCCCCATGCAAAGTCATGTGGGTCATGTTGAGTGGATTGACATATAAGGTTGAATTCTTGCAAGTGAAACCTAAAATGGTTTACTTAGGAAATACTACATAACTTCCATGATCCTTAATACCATCTATAGATATTCTTTGTGCTTTGTTTCTTGATTGCATTTGGTTTGTGTTAGAGGAGAAAAGAGAAGTGGGTGATATGTATAAATATATGCCTAAACTTAGTCAATAATAATGTACTTTAGTGAAATTTTCATTTCATTATGGATTGAATTGAAAATAGAAACTTATTTGGAGAATACTTGAGGACAAGTATGCATTAATCTTAGGGGTATTGAAGGGCATTAGATTGGAAGTTCAGCTCTTCTATTTTTTGCTCATTATTTACATCTAGATGTTTCATAATGCAAGATATTTCCCCAATTAACTATATTACTATAAAATGCACTTATGGATGCTTTTTTCATATTTTAAAGGTACTTTGATATCTACTTAATGGAAATGAGAGAAGGATGTTGAAGCTAGGGATTTTCATGCTTCCCAACCTACCACAAGTGACAAAGAATACATTGAATTACAAAGATTCATCGATTGACCAAGAATACTCATGTGAATATGAAGTCCCAAAATATGATTGTTCTACACCAAGAATGGCCACTAAAAAAGAATCAACCTCCTTCAAAATCATATAAGTCCAAAATTCATTCACTGATAGTCGATAGAACCATTATTCCATATATTGGCCATGCTACATTGGAAAAAAAATTCCACCTACTTTAATTCACCTTAAAACCAATGAAAATCCACTAAAAACAAATATCCTTCACCTAAGTCCTATAATGCTCATTCAGGTTATACAATGACCACGCTACATTGGCCATTAACATGCATTCCATAAATAGTCCACATACATTTTCAGCCCCATCCATAATGCCCACTCTGAATCACAAAAACCATGCTCATTGCAACTAGAGTGCATTCCCTAAATCACAAATGGCATGTGTGTTCCAACCACAATGCCCATTAAATCATAAATAACATGCCCATCTTGACCAGAAAGGTTGTCCTGTTTAGCCCATTATCACCATGTTCTTGTTTAGTTTTCACACAACTCATTTACCTAACCAAACCCATTGCTAGAATCTCCATTATTGTCCTAAAAGGGTTGTTCAACCACAAAAACCCTTTACTTCCCACGTTGCATTATCTAACATATACCCCACTTAACCCTAGCCACCCTATCACCTATATACACCTTAGTACAAATTGGGGGTAGAGGCTAGCTCCCTTATGCATTTACTTTAGCCACTTACCTCCTACCTACCCCAAATTGTCTCCCATTCATCATCTTCAACCCATAATCCTAAAATTTAGGGTTTTGGTCACTTTCCACCCATTTCAATGTTATTCCATCTTGGAGGAGTAAAGCGCTAAAGCTTCCTGCTACTAGAGACATGGAAGGAATCATCTACATCGAGTTTCATAGCTTCTCCTACCCATATATCCTCTTCTCTTTTTTTATTATGAATATATAAGTCCCCTTGGTGTGCTTTTGGGGGGGATATGACTTTGATACCGTGTTGGGGGGAAATTATTGTAAGCTATATAGTTTCATATGGAAATATTATCTTTTTTATTGCTCTCATTTCTTGACTCTTTTGTGGTGATCGATTCTTGAAACCACCCAAGTATAGGAAGAATGATGTAAATGTGTCTATTTGGATAAAATCTTCTAAGTACAACTAGTGGATCCTTAGATAGATACCTCTCTTTAAACATATCCTTCTACTCTTTTATTCCAAGGTGTGGTATCTAAATGACCAGTTGTGCCTCCCTTAATAGGGGTGAAATACCCTTCTCCTACACTCCATACCACCCCATGTCACTAAGTACATTAGGATGATAACTCATGTAAACCTATACCGGTGTGGTCTTTATTGAATTATACCAATTCTCTACTTAATTAAACCTTATAAGAATGGATAGGGGTGGTAAGGTCTAGTTCTCCTTTGAACACCCTATGCCACCCATGGTCAACTAGTAGTATTGGATTATTCATCATGATACCACTTTCTTTCTTACTTTTATAGTATGTTTTGATTGAATGTGTTGCATGATATAACTCCAACTAGGTTGACAGTCACATTTACCCCCAAATGGCCCACTTCCCCCATTTTATTTTCTTAAAACCATAATGTCTTATTTGGATGAATTGCTCTTACTTACTTAACTAGTATACTTGTTAAAGCTAGTTGTTTTCTCTTGTCTTGTTTATATAGTTGTTCCCTTGATATCTAATTAGGATTGCCCTTGTTAGTTTAATATTGAATCTTAGTCTTTTGTTTCTTTCCCTATTGTAATTTCTCTTTTAGTTTACTGTCTTGTATTAATCATGTAGGGTAAATCTAGGTTCCTCTCTTACTTACTTGTTCATCCTATTGTAACTCAAACCCAAAATTAAACCCTAAATACCATACACTTGGCATTAGGAACCTAGTAATACAACTGCAGCTCTAATGCCCTCATTTCTCCTTGTGGGTCAACCCTGACTAACCACATTCTCTATAATACACCCCGGGTTGTGTGCTTGTGGATATAATATAAAAGTATGTATAATCAAGAAATTATAAAAAATGGCCAAATGTGCCCTAGGCGCATCAAATACAAATCAAATATAGAGTCTAGAGGAGAATAAATGAACTATATAGACAATATGAATTTTCATGATGAAAAGAATTTTTTAAAAAATGTGTTAAAACGAATCTTAAGTAATGAAGAAGGTGGAAGGAGTTGAAAAGAAAATAGTCATTTTATAAGCTTTAGAAAATATAAAGGTTTCAATAAATAATGGGAAAACATTCTTTCTTGGGATTTGAGAGGGAATATGGTTAGGATTGTACAGCTAGCAACACAAAATCAATATCCAACCCTTTTCTATATCCTTAAGACTGCAGCCACAATAGATCACCATTGATGTCATCTTTAGGATGTTGGTAATCCAATTCAACAACTTTCATTAGTATCCAAAGTATAGTCACACCATTGTCAACTTTTCTAGTTGAGTAAGGACCATCTCAACATCTTATCTTGTTTGTGGCCTAAGGTCACTACCAATATCCTTTTTTCTAGTCCGAAGGAAGACCATTTCTTGATTTTATACATGTTATCACTTCCCTCAAACTGAAGTGCCTCAAGAATACTTATTCACTATGATCAGGATTGTGATTAAGAAAAAACACTTGAAAGCACAAAGTTGTTTTTCAATGAGCTACACGAAATGATTCTAAATCTTTAAGTAAAGCGACTAATAGATACTTTTTGGATGAATTGTTCAAATAATAAATATCCCAAACAAAAAGTTATACTGATAGATACTTTTTCAATTCTAAACAAAAGTTGGATTTTAAATTAAATAAGTAATAATATTTGAAAATATACATTATGAGCATCATGTCTTGTTCAACAAGTCATTGAATTATATGGTTGACGTATTAAATCACACGTCGGTAGGCATGCATTCATAAGGAATGGATGATAATTTGAATACATATAAAAATATAAATAATTACATATCAAACATCAATGACACAAGTCATACCCCACACAAGCACATTTGATTTTTATTCAAGTCCATAAGAATAGAATGAACATTTAATAATAAGATGATTGATTCCTAAGCCAAAACATTGTCTCTTTACTTATATCCATCACAACATATTTATCTGAACTCTTATACTAGTAAAGAATGTGTGAACATGTACATAGAAACATTACATATTGTGGATATATCATGATTTGCAAATAAAAAGCTCACTTGTTGACCTCTAGTTGCGACATTCACTGTAAAGAAGGGAATTTTGAATTTTAAAGCAAATATATGGTAATAGATATTTACTCTCATTAGTTATCTAAATAGTTAAAACAATAAGTGTTGAGAAATACTAATTAACAAATTAAATATTATGACATTTGAGGATTTTATAATAGTAATGAAAATTTATGACATCAAGGATTAAGAACACATTGTTTACAAAAAGCATCATGAAACACAAGTCTTTTGAATTAAGATGAAATCACATATCCAAAATAGATATAGGTGCAGTTTGATAGACTTCAAAAAAAACATGTACGGATTTATCATATTGATTGATAGGATATAGTAGTGATTTGATGTGTCAGCAATTCAATAGATGTGTTTCTATTGTATCCATGGTAACTTGGCTTGTGGATTGACTTGTCACCTTTGTTATCTCTAATTGTAAGCAATCCTTCATCTAGACCAATACGTCACTCATGTCCGGTCGTTTGATGGAGACTGGTGAAATGCATGCCAACACTATTTCTATGACTTTCCAAATGGAATATGTATCACATTCACCTTGAATTCTTTTGTCAATTATCTCGTCTATACCCTCTTTTATGAAATTTTTTTGTCCCCATTGACCCAAGTTGATGTTGTCCCTGGTCATGATGATTGCTGGAAGTCTTGTTATAACCTCTAAGATTACAATCCCAAAACTATACACATCACTTTTTTGTGTCAGCTTGTTTGTGGTGTAGTATCTGGACATAACATCATTGATAATAGTTTAGATCATCACCATATGAAAATAATGAAATGGAGAAATCGTAATTGTTGTCCACCTTCATTATATCATACTTAGTTACATATCCACCACAAATATACACAACCATATGTAAAATAAACAAAAAATGATTAAATGCCTTCATGATTAAATAATATATACTTCATCTTTATAAGATCCTTAATTCCATGTTTTATATAACTTATTCAATGAGAAAAATGTTAAATTTATTGAATGAGAGGGATATAAATAACTTCATAGTAAATTCCACTTCTAAATTTAAACTTTGTGATGTATCACTCATTTACATTCACATGTAAATCACAAGGTTGAAAGATTGACTAATTTATCACATTTAAAATTGACATATTTTGAAACAGATAGTTAGCTAGAAGACATTACGATTTGATGAAAGGCTTTCGATTATAGACATGGTACTCATATTTGATAATGACAATTATATGTTGTACAACATTGTATAAAAATATTATTGCAATTCATACAATTGGATCATCTCAAAATGAGTAAATCAAATAAATTAAGATGTAATTTTGTGTCCACGAAAATGCTATTCTTCACTTAATTTCTACATGTTCTCTATTACTTTCACGATATATACAAGTATATTTCCAACATAAAAATATGGAAAACAAAATGTTGTACCTCAGTGTGTGTGGCTTACATATACTCATTTTCTGTGTAACATGTTCAGATCACCATGATAACTAAGCCAACTATACATATTTGATATCAACCAAATAGATTAGTTGTATTCAAAACCATTTCTTAGATACTTATAGATTGTTAATAGTATAATAAATGTGAAGAAACTATGCAATTTGTTTTATGATATTTAGTAACATTTCATGATCATATGAAATACAAGTGTAATTTTTCGATCTCTCTCTCACTCCGTATACTTACACATACTTAGTCACAACATAATAAAATTGAGTGATACATAAAACCATACAGTAAAGTGGAGTTTACATGTCAATAGAAAAAATTTATGGGTCCAAGAAGCTTACCTTATTTATTTTGACAAAAATAGCTTATATATAAGATTTTGATTTATTTCGATATTCTTATGCCACAATGGAAAAATAAAGCATAAGTTTTGTACTGGAAGAATTTTTTCAAGATTTAGATGCATCATGTATAATTGCACCTATGAGCCCAATTTATATATATAGTTTAGTCCTATGATATTAAAAAGAAAATTGTTGTGCAATATTTTAATAGTTTGTGTGATACAACCTGAGTTTGTGTATGGAGTGACTGGTACAAGTTCTATGACCTAACTCTTTGTTTCCTATCTCTGTTTCTTGATGTGTGTGTATCTATCACCTACATTGGATTTGGAATCCATGTGGAACGATAGAAGTTATTGAAAAAGTCCATTGATTGTTCCTATCCAATTGTCAGATCCATAGGATATGGATTACGTAGTGGAAGTAGGTTCATGGGTTGCTAGGAATAAATTGGTTATTCTAATGAAGTGACACTCCGTTGATCCCCTAATGAAGCATCATAGCACTGATGTACTAGTATAGATAAAGGGTTGTCAACTCCATTTATTTTTGTGGGACAAATATATGTTTGAAAGGATTGGGACATTGTCGGCACCCCTTTTTGCACAAATTGAACCATGACAAACTGTAAAAGGATTGAATATGCATGAAAGATTGTGTTGGTACATATTACTAAAAAATTTCTTGAATCTCTAGAACTAGAGAGAAGTGAAGGTGGCTCCTATTTGATTGAATTCTTTTATGAATGCAAGCCAAATAAGTGGCTTATTTGGACATGAGGAATATCTTTGTAATAAACTCACAAAGTAGAAATTCATCTGGAAGGAGAAGGTTATTTTAAAGGAACATATTAATTACAATGCACATATTGTAGTTTTAACTTATGCCTTGAAGGTGGTGTATGGAAGAAAAAACCTCTATACAAATCTCCTTCAGAGAACCTACTCTTATTTATTCTCGAGGAAAATAAGTAATTGAATTCGGTGACTTGCTTCTAACTGTTGTAATTCCTTATAAGGAAACCATTCATTCACATCTCATATCTTATTTAAATAAAGATAACATCAAGGATAGTAGAATTAATCATCATAATTGTAGTTCCATTCCATGTAAATCATTTGAAGTCTTTGAAGAGATTCCTTTTCTTATTAATTGAGCGTATTTGTAGAAAATAAAACCGATGACTTTGTACAATAAAGAAAAAGAAAAATATGTCCCCAAATTTTTATCAGTGAACTATAGTTTTCTTATCAAAGGAAGTAACAAATTCGATATTTTTCCTATGAACAACATATTCCATGGATTAGTAGTTATCAAAGAAGAAAACAAAAATAAATATAAAAATGATCTCACTCTATGTGATTAATGAATGCATAAATGAAATTTATTTTATGGAATATTAAAGGCCTTACAACTAAAATGAAAGGTTAAGAAAAAGGAATTCATAAGGCTTAGGAGTCAATCAATGATTACAAATGAAATGTGGATCAAAAAGACAAAGATGGAGCCATTGTTCCAAATGTATATTTCTTCTTATAATTAGAAATTTATCATAAATGGGGTGATTCTTACAGACGTGCCGATCTGGGTGGATATTCACGACCTTCCAATGGAATTATGGGACGACAGAATGCTTAGCTGAGTAGGATCTTATTTGGGTTGTCCGATGAAGATGGGCGAGGATACATATAATATGAAGCAGCTGGACATTGCCATGATTCAAGTGATAGTAAATAAGAACGCCAGATTTCCGAGGAGTCTATCTCTATGTAGTGAAGGAGGAAAAGAGCACAAAATTCACTTGGAGTATGAATGGATTCCCTACCGGTGCAGGACCTGTGGTTGTTTCGGGCATGAGTGTCCGATGAGGCAGGGCAAGAAGAAACAAAACTCTGTTCCGAGAATTGCTAACAGGAAAGTGTGGGAAGAAAAGAAGAACAGTGCCGACAACATATTTGATGATATTCCTGCTGGTGCGGATGATGTCGATATACCGGTTATAGAGGAAATTATTGACGAAGATGAGAGAAGAATCGCTAGAGAGAAACTGCGTGAGGAAGCACCAGCCATCGAACATCTGAAACTATCTATGGAAGTTAATGAAGGAATTGAGGTAGAGATTAAAAAGGATGCAGGTGTTGCTGTTGCTGAATCGTTTCCTTCTACCCCTAGCGTAGCTGCTGTTTTTATTAACGATTCTCCAGGAAGAAAATTCAGTTCTCAAGCGTCGTCTAGCTCTATAGCTATCGTTCAAGGAAATAAAGAACCTCCTAAACGTCAGGGTAAGCTGAACGTCAGTATGTACTATAGATTTGGGAGTTCGCAATTCTCACCAATCCAAAATGATCTACATATTTCTTCCTTAAGTACTGAGGCTGCTATTTCGATTCAAGACGAAGACAAGGCTGAGGCTGACAGCTCAACAACCAAGGGTATTAAATGACCTCCATTAGTATTTCCTCCCGGAACATTCGAGGAATAAGTAATAAAATTCTCAGCGTCCAGGGGGAAGTTCACAGAGCAAATAGCGATGTGTTTGTTCTGGTGGAGACGAGGTTGAGGGAGAATAAAATTGTTAAGATGATGAATAGGTTCTTCAGTGATTACAGTTGGTCTTCTAACATTAAGTCTCATGCCCTTGGTAGGATCATTGTCCTGTGGAAGGAGGATTCGTGTTCTGTTAACATCCTTGGTGAAAGTGATCAAACGATGCACTTGGAGATCCTTAAAGAAGACTCAAGAGTGTTAGTCACTGCTGTGTATAGCCACAATGATGACTATGATAGAATGTCGTTATGGAAAGAGTTGGAGAGTTTTAATCAGATGGTTGCTGAGCCTTGGGCTGTTTTAGGAGACTTCAATGCAGTTAGAAGAAATGAAGAGAAGACTGGTATACATCCCCCTTCAAGGAAGTCCATGGATGACTTTAACGACTTTATGCTTGATAATGGTCTTATAGAGCTGGATCTTAGTGGTCCCATCTTCACGTGGGATAATCATCAAGATGACGATGATTTCATTACTACCAAGATTGATAAAATTTTGTACAACTCCATTTTTCTGAATAGTTTTAAGAATTTTCATGGAGAGTGCATTACTAATACTATTAGCGATCATAGAAGGATCCTTCTGGTTATCGGGGATGCTAAGAAGAAAAGGACTCCGTTTAGATTCATTAATGGTTGGATGAAACATAAGGAATTTGATGGCATTCTTAAAGAGGCCTAGAATTATAACTCTGAGGGTTTTGCTATGTTTAGACTTTATAGAAAGTTGGAAACTCTTAAAGGCAAGCTGAAAGCTTGGAATTGGAGAAACTTTGGTGATATCTCGACCAATTTGAACATTGCTAAACAAAAAGTTTTGGATGCTCAACGAGATGCTGATATGAATCCCTTGGACAAGGAGAAAAGGAAGTATGTCTTAAATCTAAGGAAGGAGGTTAAGGAAGCTGAAATAATAGAGGAGTCTTTTTGGAGACAAAAATCACGTATTCAGTGGTTGAAGGAAGGAAACAAGAACTCTAGCTTTTTCTATTCTACCATGAGGATGAGAAGAACTAGAAATAGCATCAACTATTTAAACATTGATGGTGCTCTTTGTAGGGATGACAATGCTATTAAGGATTTTATTAAAAATTTCTATGAGAATCTTTTCTGCAAACATGATAAAGGTAAGGTTTGGGAGGGACAGTGGAAAGGCCCCAATATTTCTAAACAACATGCTGATATCTTGATTGCTCCTATTTCTAGAAGTGAGGTGGATGATGTTGTCAAAAATCTCAGTGATGACAAATGTCCAGGTCCTGATGGTTTTAACGGGTATTTCTTTAAGTCTTCTTGGCCTATCATAGGTGATGATCTCTACAAGGCGATTCAAGAGTTTTTCTGTAATGATACCTTGCTTAGAGAAGCTAATAAAACCTACATCACATTGATTCCCAAAGGGTCTGATAATACTTACATTTCTAACTGGAGACCTATTTCTCTTTGTAATGTTTTTTACAACATTATTTCGAAAGTGTTGGCTAACAGGTTGCAGAGAGTTTTACCTTCGATTATTGATGTCAACCAGTGTGCTTTCATCAAATGAAAGAATATCAAAGATGCTATTTTAACTTCTAATGAAATTATCAATGACTTCAGAAAGAGTAACAGTCATTTGATTTTATTCAGGCTGATATATCGAAGGCCTATGACTCTGTCAGTTGGAAGTATCTTTTCTCCATTATGCACAGAATGGGTTTTCCGATCAAGTGGATTAGATGGATTGAAATCATGTTCCAAACCACTTCCTACCAGGTTCTTGTTAATGGTGAAGCTACTTCTCTGATTTTTCCTTCGAATGGGGTTAGACAGGGAGACCCCATTGCTCCATACTTGTTCGTTATAGTCATGCAAGGTTTTACAGAGATGATGAAGGAGTACTGTAAGGCGGATAAAATTCATCCTATTAAGGCTTCGAAGAATCTTGAGTGCTCTCATTTGATTTTAGCAGCTGACTTAATGATTTTCACCAAAGCTGATGAAACTAGTGTTACTGGTATTGGAAAACTCCTTCAAAGTTTTAGTGATTCTTCTGGCCTCAAGATCAATCTCCAGAAAAGTATGATTTACTTGAGTAACAAGAGAGATAATGAACTTGCTAACAGACTTGGTATGAAAGTAGGAAATTTGGATGACTCCAAATACCTTGGTTTACCTCTGTTTACGGGAAAGTTAAACAAAAATCTCTGCTTGGATTTGGTGGATAAAGTTAAGAGGAAGGTGGAATGCTAGAAATGTAACATGCTATCCTTGGCTGGTAGACTTGAGTTGGTTAAGTCCACTCTCTCTACTATGCATTTATACTGGGTTTTCTCTTTTCCTATTCCTTGCTCTGTTCTGGACAAGATTGATGAAATCTGCAGAAATTTCTTATGGGGTCAATCCGAGAAGAAGCACAATCTCCACTTGGTTAAATGGGACATTGTTACTTTGCCTAAATCCAAAGGTGGTTTAGGGCTTAGGAAATGCAAGGAAGTTGCTAGAGCCTGTCTTATGCTAAATGCTTGGAACATAGCTAGCAAGAAAGATTCCTTATGGATAAAATGGATCAGTGAAAAATATTTCAAAAAAGAATCTTACTGGAGTATTGAACCTTCCTCCAATTTCTCATGGATGTTCAATTCAGTCATTCATATTAGGAATCAGTTGAGACTTTTGTTTTCTATTAGCATTGGCTCTGGGGAAAATATTAAAATATGGTTGGACCCTTGGGTCAAAGGGAGTTTTCTCCGGGACTATGTGGATAGTAGCATGATTATCAGATCTGGAATCCCGCGTGACTCCAAGCTTTCTAGCATTATCAATAATAATCAGTGGTCTATTGCTAAATCCAGGGTGTCGAAGGATATTCTCAATATTATTTCGGATGTTCCTATCTCTAATTCTTCTACTGACTCTTTCTTTCTTAATGGGTCAAGGATTGTGAAGTTGAATTTTATATGGGATCTGATTAGAAAGGAAGGTATTGAAGATGATATTTATGATTGGATTTGGAAATCTAAAGGGAGCATGAATAGCAAGTTTCATGTGTGGAAAGCTGCTCTAAATAAATTACCCACTTCGAATTATGCTAGAAGAAGGGGTATCTCTATGGTTTCCATTTGTTTTCTCTGCATGAATGATTACGAGGATACACATCATATTTGTTTTAGCTGTCATTTTACCAAAGATTTGTGGTTAAAGGCTTATAATGATAAATACATTGATTGCATCCCCTGCAATTGGAGAGATGTGGTGAATCTTAAGTCCTCCTCAGCCAGGACTATTATCCCGTTCATTCTATATCAGGTTTGGCTGGAGAGGAATAGGAGGGTCCATGACAACAAGCTTAGGTGCTCGAATCAGATTGTGAATGATTTTGAGATGATGATTTAGTTCTGTGATGCTT